>JBANRG010000069.1:0-330712 GCA_037954225.1 Stygiomarasmius scandens
TGAATATCAGACTCTGAGCATTAAAATATTTTGCAGGATTGTAGAAAAAAATATTTTAATCAAATCTGGATTATCAAATGAATCATTTTTATATGCTGTTGCATAATTGGTCAAAATATTTCCCTTGCATATAAATGAAGAATATTTTAATAATATATGAATTGAATCAATTGGTCAGAACAGATGCAGACCTGTAAAATATCTTTAAAATATTATTCTCTTATTATGTCCTGAAATATTTTAATCTTACTGATCAAAAACATGAGGCTTTACAATGCCATGTGTTAAAATATTTGAAGGTGAAATAGGTAAATGATATTTTAATAATAAATTGTAAATGTTTTGGCTTCAGATTAATATATTTATTTATATATCTTTTCACAATCTTACATGGTTATATTTTAATGTTTGATTAAAATATTATTAGCCTATTTCATGATGTTTTATTTTATTTCCTACCAGATTATCTTCAGCATATTTTTAAAATATTTCACAATTAAATATATTGACTCACACCCAGTGTGGACTGCTGAATGGATCCACAATCTGGTTGCATTTTTAGTCACAAAGCAAATTTTGGAGATTTACATTTTCTCTGTGAGTCAGACCATGCAGCATTGTTATGTCCAGGTAACACCACTCTTTTTCAAATTGTATAATCTTGGTCTTGGTTGCTTATGACTCTCTTTTCCTAGCTGGGCAAAGCTTCTGATGCTCTTATGATGAAGCAAAGACAGGTATCATGGCCAGCTGCCTATGATTTGATATGAGATTTTGAGGCACCCAACATAGTACTAATACATTATGTACTAATGTTATCTAATATGCTGCTATTCTATTCAACATCTTGAATGCATGTTAATGTATAAGTCTACAGAATGCCATGATATACCAAATGTCATGAAAAGAATGCTAATAAATAAGACCCAAAGACAAAGTGAAAGAACATTGATGAATCTGAAAACCATGTATAGAATGCTAATAAATAAGACCCAAAGCCGAAGTGAAAGCTAATCAAGAATGTTGATGAATCTGAAAATTGTGTACAGAATGCCATGGTATACCAAATGTTGTGAAAAGAATGCTAATAAATAAAACTGGTGCTGGTGACAATGTTCCAAAGATGACATGAAAGCTAATCAAGAATGTTGATGAATCTGAAAATCGTGAAAAGAATGCTAAGAAATAAGACTGGTGCTGGTGATGATGTTCCAAAGTAGAAAACAACGAGGTGAAAACAATAAAGTATCTGAGCCTCAATCAATTGAATTGAGGAACTCAAGAACTGCAAGGTGGATTGTGTGGGCCTCCAAGGGAGGAAAACAGTATCTGTCAGTGAGGATGCTGACTGGTTTCATTGTGAGAATGTGCAAGGGAATATCTGTTATACATATATTGGCAATACATTTATGAATCACGCTGGAGACATTGAGCAAGCTGAATGTGACTGCAGGCTTGTATGGGATTATAGGATAGTGCCCAGATGCTCCCAAGCAAACAACCTACCAAATGTGGTCAGGAACAGCTGTTATGGATGAGGCTGTAACACACCACAGTTTCCTTCCCACTCTGCTCTGCATTGTTACTATCACTCTGCATCTTAGCACCACCCTGCATTGTGAGTTTAGTGAGGTTCATTGTCATCTAACAACTTACAAACCTGGTCATCATGTTCAGCTTTGACATGTTTGTGCTCATCCTTAAAAAAGTCAATGTTAATCATGAGCAATGATTGGATGACTCACTTTTTCTTCGTTGGTGTTCTTTTAAGTGGAATGCTGGGATCATTGATGGACTACAAAATAAGACAGAGTCATTAGAAAGAGTCATTGGTGATGCTATATTGACACACCTTGGTGGGATTGTGAGCCTTGATTTGTTTGAGTGGTCGAGACACTTCCTCATCATCAGAGATTTCGATTACATTATCCTGTAGTTTGCCCATCTGATGACACCGATTCTCAGTTGATGAGTATACCCTACATACCAGGTTATTGCCACTGTGGCGTTTAACACTTTGTGGGTGTGTAGACTTGATGAACAAGGCCAGGTGGTTGGAATCTAGGTACTGTCAGCAAAATATCTGATAAAACCAGTCAAGGAGACACACAAAACATCCCCACACTTGAGCATGACAGTCAAGACTGTTCCATCTTCACTCTTAGGAATGATGATTTTCTCTTGACACAACTCAATCACTACATCATCAACCTCCACTGGTGATAAAGATTGAGCTGGTATGTAAGCTGACCACATCTTCACTCCTAGCTTTGGAATAATACATGTTACCTTCCCATCTCCACCATGGTGCCAAGGTGTAAATGTGCCAGGATGGTGTGCTAAAGCCCATGCCTTGTCTGTCAAATGGGGAGTCCCTGGCATTGTGCAGTTGGTATTGGAAATGGCAGTCTCTAGATCATCCAAAGCCCTTTCCTATAAATTAATACTGAGTCTTGTGAACTAGATTGCATGACTTACGCATACTCTGCTGGAATTCCAGCTGAGCGATTGAGCAGTATGTTGAGGACAAACAGTGAGTCATCATGATACTCTGCCTGTTTGACAAATTCATCAAAAGTCATAGATACTGTATGTTCATCTTGCTCATAAAAACTTGATTTTATGTGCACACTGGGTGCAGCTTAAGATAAAACATGGTAAATTATTTTGAAGGTATTTTGAAGTTAAGCCACAAAATTTTAAAATAATACAGATCCAATTTTGTTGATTTTATTATGATGATATTTTTTACTATAACAAACCATCAAAATAAAATCAACAAAATCAGATCTCTATTATTTTAAAATTTTGTAGCCTAACTTCAAAATAGTTCAACCTCTTTTATTTTAACCTGCACCCAGTGGCATGCCTAAATGAGATTGTTGAAAAAAAGGTTCTCCAGATCAATGACAGAAATAAAAGCATACTATGTGCTTCAACATTCCAGTCATCTTGGATACTGCTAGCTGATAAGGACTTGCTAAGATCATCTTTAGAAGGAATGCTGCATGAAGTTGAACCTGAGGTGACTAGAACCAGTTTATTTTGTCCTAGGTGAAAGCAAATGCGGGATAAGATCTCTGGGGTGTTGGGATCTAAAAAGATAATATGTTCGTTTGTCCCTTCAACAAAACCAAACTCAGTGGCAAGGTGCTTCAAATGAGTGGCTTCTTCATTGAGAATGTTGGTGCCATTCTCAAGAATTGTCAGTGTGCACATTTTCAATCTTGTACCCCTGTCACCAATCCACTCTAGGTCATCTGCGCTTGTTGGCAAAGATATGCCTTTCACTCCAATTGTCAGATCTATTGTGACATCTGTTCTGTGCTTCCTGTAAAGGCCTGAGTCTGGAGATAGAATCACTATTCTTGAGCTACCCACTTGTTTGGGATTGCCTCTGGTGATTTGCTTTGGCAGATCAGCAGAGTTCCACAGGCACATTTGCTGAATACTCACTTTTCTTTGTGTTTTTTTATCATTATTAGAGTAGTTGTTAACTGCAACTTGTCCTTGGTGAAGAATGTCCCATTCTTTTTGATTGAGCCTCTGATCACAAAAAAATTCTTCAAGATTAAGCCATTGTCAGGTTTGTACCACCTTCTCTAGAGAAAGACTTGATGCTAACTGTACTCATGCTAACTTGTGCTCACTCTCTGCAACCCTACACTAAAACAAAATGGTTTTGACTTCAAACATCTTATGAATCCATGTGTGCACCCTATGTCTTGCTTCCAGCCAAATTGGCCCCTATTTTTCTCCAAGCGTTCCACAGACTCAAATGCTACAGGTATCCCTTGTGTAAGAGACAAAGTTAACACTTTTTTGAGCATCCTGCTCGAAGTGAACAGAACAGATTCACAAAACTGAACATAGATGTTAAAATGGTGCCATAGATATCTAATTTTCATTAACTATTGTTGTACAGAATTTTCTGTTTACTTCAAACATCCTACCAGAAAAAATAGATTCCACTGATTTTTGAAGTGATAACTGCTTGAGAGGAGTGTAAAGAACGCATACTGCTCAGGCTAGTAAACAAGAGAAAAACAATCGTAAATAAAGCAGCTGCGTCCCCACTTCGTACCATTGATGTGCGTTACATTAACTAGGCAATATATACACGAAAATACTGATTTTCGATAGTGAAACGACCTGGCAACAGTTTTGGTCATGGGAATGCTTAATAAGGTCACAAATTTGGTTGCAGGGAGTGCCCATAGTCACAAGTAATCCCTTTCCAAGGATTCACATGTCTTCTCGAGGCATATCAACATCATTGGCAATGGCAGATCGGAACAGCGCCCAACGACAAAAGACAAGAGACTGACTGATCGGATTTGATCCGGTCGCGCTCAAGCAAGACAACATCACCTATAAAGCATCAAAAAATACATAGATCATTTTCACTAACTAGCTGGTCGATATGTATTACTGTCCGTCCTACAGGAAGATGGGCAGGTAAGTATAAGAAAAAGGACTAGGATGTAAATTTTTAGGTACCAAAGGAGTGAAGAAGGTCAGGTAATAATGAGAGAAGAAATCCGTTTAAAGCAAAAAGTAGTATGCAACAAGAGGTGGGAGATCCGGTAGTAATAAATATCCTTCGGATGAGGAGCCAAAATCGATACAGTAGTGAACAGATATAACACAAGAATTTGAGTTGACGATTCGAAAACATATGAGTCATGCATTGAAGATAACTTGGGATCAGGCCACATCAAGCTCGTCTGGAGTGGGCAAAGGAAGTGGGACCGCTGCAGGTGAAATGTTCAAAGGAGACAACGGAGGAAGAGCCCCCGGGGCTGGGCTGAGTGGGTAGGTGGCATGACGCTGGAAAGGGTTGCGCGTGTGGTTGCGAGAGATAGGAGACGCTGCACGAAAGGTGTCGATTTGGTTAGCGGAGATGTATAAATTGGATAGCACAAAAACTCACCGAGGACATTAGAAGCAAACCACCTAGCAAACGGAGCATCGTCAAGATCCAGAAACTGGAACTCACTGCTTACCCCATCGACAGCATCCGAGTCGGAAGCACGACTGACAGTGCTTCTGCTAGACTGCGTGGAGCGAACTAGCTCGAGTTCCTCTGTGGTATTGCCATTGATGGACTGGCTCTCGGGTCTCACGAGGTCAAGTCGAGAACGAGAACGAGGTCCTTTGTAGGAAAAGGAACGTTCGTGACCTTGGTGAATAGTTGGAAGGGCGGATAGAGAGGCCTGTCGACGGGAACGAACAGGAGAACGGGGCGGGAAAAAGGATGGGCGCAAAATCGAGAGAAATTCCTCTAAAGCTTCGCTGGGAAGACTGGCTCTCGGAGAAGCAGTTGGAGAACGGGTTTCTTGGTCAACGACCAAGCCGAGGGAATTGCGTTCCTGGACGTCGGGTGCAGTCAAAAGACGCACTGAAGTCTGGAATCGTACGGGACGAGGAGCAACGAGAATGGGAGTTTGAAGTTCAGCCATGGTACTTGAGAAAATGGAACGATAGAAAGATGTACCCAGCACACGTGCCACCACGGCCCGACCAAAGCGACACCCCTTTCAGTTTTGTGCGTCCTCCTTACTTACCACCACTACCGAAACGTAATTCAAAGTCCATCAGAATTCGCCTTACATTTCTTTTCGTTTCTGTGGGAGCCTTCCGAAGCTAATGCTTTGCTATAAGACATCGGTTATGGCCGCTAACTCTCGTCTTTTGCTGCTGCCATGTCCCCCAGAGACGTCGACGAAGCTACCCCTCTCCTCGAGGAACAGTGTCCACCAAAAAAGACGACGCCTCTCCCGGTAGCCCAGCTGGCCACTGTCTGTCTCGTTCGTCTTGCAGACCCAATCTCGTTCTGTCAAATATTCCCCTATATCAACGAATTCATTGCCTACCTTCATCTCGTTGATGACCCCTCACAAATTGGTTTCTACAGCGGTCTAGTGGTCAGTGATGCAATAACAAGGACCTGTTTTATTTTGACACCTCGCAGGAATCCAGTTTTGCTGTCGCTCAGCTACTGTCTATATACACATGCTCGCGTCTCTCAGGTACGATCACTCGAGTCCAGTCAATCACTCACCTCAGGCTCACCCCGGGCTAGATCTCATAGGGAGAAGACCGGTCATCATGTCGGGAGTCGCTGGAGTTGGCCTTGCGACTGTCTGCTTTGGCCTTTCTACGTCTCTCACAGAGCTTCTTTTGTCTCGTTCACTCGGTATGCCCATTTACGTTCTTCTTGCAACATTGTACCCTTATTGTGCATCAGCCGGTCTATTTGCAGGAACAGCCGCAGTCAACCACGCTATTCTGGGCGAAATAACCGATCACACAAACCAGGCTTCTGCTTTCCCCATTTACGGCCTCGTCTGGCCTCTAGGTGGTATTATTGGGTAGGTCTTCCCATCTCCTCGCAAACCGATTCTATCCAATGTTAATTTCCGTTTGTATAGTCCTCTGATCGGCGGTGCGCTTTCAGAGCCTGCGAAGAAATACGAATTCTTCAGAAACACCATCTTTGATACACATCCATACTTTCTCCCGTGTCTGATTGCTGGATGTGTCTCATTGGTCGGATTCCTTCTAGCATACATATGTCTTGAAGAGGTAACGTCGATCACTCGTGCCCTCACTGAAGTGCTGACCTTTCGGCAGACATTGCCTAGCAAAGTCAAGGCTAAGTCTAAGCAGGCCTCTTCAAAATGCTTGGATCGCTCTGACGATGACGCAACCTCGGACGTCGTTTTGCCTCCAAAAGAAGTCTCCCAGCCTCCAACTCTTCTGTCTCTTCTCAATATCCCTATAATCCGTACCCTCTGCCTTTCTGGCTTTGCTCTCGAATCTAATGTTATCTCTTTCAACGTCCTATTTGTCCTCTTCTCCTACACGCCTGTCAGCCTCTCCGGTCTAGGTGGTCTTGGTTTCAGCGCATCGAAAATCGGATTTTCACTGGCTGTCTCGGGGCTCATCTCCACGTTTATACAAATCTTCCTGTTACCAGTTGCTCTGAGGAGAGTGGAGGCGGAGAAGATTTATACCTTTAGCATGAAGCTTTGGCCCATAGCATTCTTAGGATTACCTGTATTGGGCTTGATTGCACGTATGGGTGCTGAGGTCGTAGAAGGAGGAGGGCTGGCCGTCAAAGAAGGAAGTGGGGTGTATGTATTACTTTGGATCGGTATTGGGTTGGTGCTGGCGGTCGCAAGACTGGGCGGGCTGGCTTATGGGTGAGTCATATCTTACCCTAGACTAGATTCGGGGCTGATGCTGGGCGTGGATAGGGTCAGCATGATTCTTGTAAGGAATAATACGCACAATTCGGAGGTGCTGGGAACAACAAATGGTACGTTCAAATTTCAGTTTTTAGGTTGTCTTCTGTCCCTTGTTTTCTATTTTCCTGAGCATTATGCTTATGTTCATCTCGGCATCACCGTCGAGATCTTCGTCGAGGAATTTAGACGAGGCAAGATCTTCTCGGGATCACAGATAACATAGAGATCTGTTTGAATTTTTTTCTATATGTTTTCCGCGAATCTTTCCCTGCTCCAACTCAATTCTAACCCTTCTTCTTTTCTCGATCTATCCCCCATACCGTAAACAATGCTCCATGTCATGATTATCTATTCTACGATCCCTTTCAATTTGACGGGAATATCTTCCTTCTATGCCTTGCATAACGCTTAATCTCCTTTCTTTTGGCAGGGCTCGTCCAGCTGGCTATGTGTGTCTCGCGTATGATCAGCCCCACTATTGTCAGGTTCGTACCACCTTCTCTAGAGAAAGACTCGGTGCTAACTGTACTCGTGCTAACTTGTGTTCACTCTCCGCAACCCTAAACTAAAACAAAATGGTCTTGACTTCAAACGTCTTATGAATCCCTGTGTGCGCCCTATATGTCCCGTTGTGCTACGGCATATTTTCACACTCCTGCCGCAACACCGCGGTATGCTGATCATACAATTCATCGTCAAATCTCATCTTGATTTTTGATGTTCGATTTCTGATGATTGGCTTTTATGATCCATTCGTGCTGTCTGTCGAAACGCTTATGCGTTAATGTCGATCTTTTTCCAATTACTGTATTTTGGAAATTCCTGAACTCCGGTTTTCCAAATTTTCTTCTGGGACCCTCTGTGCACGAAACTAACGTATATTCATTCATTATTGCCTTTTCCGTCGTACTTTATTTTTCATTCCGGCTTTTCATACGCGCTGTCACCATCGAAACGTATCCTGGTTTCTCTCCAATCGTTTGCTCGACCCGGGTGCAATTCTTCCCGGCTTTCTCCCTACTGCACGCGAACTCCTCTTTCACCTTGTTCAACTGTGGCGTTCACTGTCCGATGTTTCTGACTCTTTCCGTGTGCTTGTGGCACTCCGATGACCCTCTACATGTCATGCTTTCCACCTCTTTGGTGTCCAACCAATTGTGGAACCCTGTTGACTAATCCTTCCCTCTGTCTCATCTACTTCATCTCATTTGCTGTTGCTTAACGCTTCCTTGCCGCCCACCCTGTTATGCTTTTCGTCAATCGTGATTTATCACACCATCCTTCCACATGGATTCTGCCGGACATTCCGTCTTCTTATCCTCCGTAACTTTCATCGAATCGATACTTCCGGATCCCATAACCTAATCCAAATCCTAACCGCAAACCCCAAAATCCTGACACGAATTGGCCCAAAATTCACAAACGTAATTCATCTCAAAAAAAAACAGTTCTGTGTTTGCGCTATCCCAGGAACACAACCTTCTCGGAGGATACCTCTGGGTCGTCGTTGTCGTCATGCTTGGGTTGGCAGGTGTGCAGGTAACCAAAAGGATAGATAGGGATCCAGTTTGTACCAGCGGAAAGTGAGAGGGATCTGCCTTCTAGACTCTAGACAGGGAGTGGTGGTGGTGGTGATAGATTCTACAACAAAACAAAAAGGTATTCCAGGCTCTTCTTGACGACTCCATCTAGCTTCGATCTGGAGAGTTTGGAATTCCAACCAGCTTTATTGATGATTTTAACGACTAAATAATGACGACGACGAAATTTGACGTGTGTAGAGTGTCTGATAGATATCATGGACTACAAGTTTGGTGTACTTTTTAAATACACGGGGTTTTCGTCGATCTGTATTGTGGCTCGAGAGAGTGATCGTCTTACTGCCAGGGGTCAGGTCTCCCTCCATCTATGCCTGTGCTTCTTGAGACACTGGAGGAAATCTTCAAGTTCTTAGCTGCATTTCCCACTATATTCTACATCGTGATTCTATTTTATTTTCCATCGACGCTCTCCAAGAGGGTATCTCAGTAACGAGATACCTGAGGGGTCTATGTCACTCCATCCCAACCACCGTCGAAGTCGAACCTCAGTTTTTTTCTTCGATATCCCAACCGTTCCCTATGATCCATCCTGGCATCAGCTTCCCCAAACCATCATCGACTTGGGGTTGGTCTTCACGTATTATAAAGAGGCACCTCCCCGTGCACTAGAACATTCCTGTTGCAAAGGTCAATCGGGATTTACCGTGGAGTTTTAGATCTTTTGCAGGAATGGTCGCAATCGCCTCTTGGTTTTGTAAGGAACCTTACCATCCGCGGTGCCGAAGGAAACTCTTGAGAAATATCTGCTGCAGAAACTCGCTGTTCTCACCACAGTTCTTGACATTTACCCCCTTTACGGCGTATGGGACATGTAAAAGTTGGTCGTCAAAACCATGGCGTCTGGCACCATGACGTCCCAGCTCAAGACAGTCAACGTTAACGCCAGCGGTAAAGCTATGGATCGGATGCCCGGAATTGGTGTTTGCGGTGACCAGGTACTGGCGGGGTGCTATTGCATATGTTGGGCCGTCTAAAGCTCTAAATTTCCTGTTTGCGTGTTTGGCGCTTTTCATCGTTTGGACTTGGAGTCGCTACCACTACACTCCAACGTGGTACGGACGCTGTCGTATATACATTGGACCATCCAAATTTCTCGTTCGTATTTGAGCCTTTCAAGACCTTGGCAACAGAGTTGGCGCTTCCTTGAGTATTCTTGAGTTTTGGCGATGACTATCGGGACGGGTGAAAGTAAGCAAGGAAAAATGGCAGGAACAGAAGCTTAAGATGAACACTTGAAGTGTAGTATAGAGTAGAGTTCTAAAACGCGTGAGACGCGGGTCACGAAAAAGCAAACACAAGCTGACCTTTACCGCCAGCTCTTATGTGGCCGTCGGTCAGAGCTCGAACAAGCACTACTTTCTCTTCATTTTTCTTTCACAATGGTCAATGGTCATCCTACAAACCCAACATAACCCGCAGTCCCCATTCCCTTCACCTTACTATCCATCCTGCTCCCCAATCTCTTCCTCGTTCTGCCTTTAAGCCTGTTGAGGCATTATCGCCCCCTCGGCTCTTTAAAGTTTATTCTGAACTTTCCAAAGCGCGTTTGAGCATCCTCAATGTCCTCGCTGTCATGTCAGGCATGGCCCTTTCCCCACTTCCAACTACGGTCCCCATCCTCCTCTCTACTGCAGTAGGAACCGCATTTTGTTGCGCCTCTGCTAATACCCTCAACCAACTCCAAGAAGTCCCATTTGATGCTCAAATGGCTCGGACTAGGAACAGACCGCTTGTCCGAAGAGCTATCACACCTTTTCACGCGACAGGATTTGCTGTAGCTACAGGAATAGCAGGACCTGTTATTCTCTGGACAATGACCAATCCTACAACCGCTATACTCGGTGCTTCAAACATCTTGTTGTACGCAGGAGCTTATACATGGATGAAACGGAAGAGTATATGGAATACTTGGGTTGGTGCAGTTGTGGGTGCAGTACCAGCTTGGATGGGATGGACAGCATGCGGAGGACATCTACTTCCTTCTCCTTCATACCCCGTACACTTTTTCCTACCCCCGTTCCTCACAGATACGCCTCTTGACCTGAGCATGATTGACAACCCGTTGGCACCGTTCGCGTTTTTCATGCTCATGTTCAGTTGGCAATTTCCCCATTTCAACGGATTATCTTACGTTGTCCGGGGGTCTTATGCTCAAGCGGGTTATAGGATGTTATCAGTCCTAGACCCAAAGAAAAACGCGCTAGTCTCTTTGAGACATGCGATTCTCCTTACGTCGACTTGCTCGATACTCATTCCGTTGTCCGGGCTGACAACGTGGTGGTTTGCCCTCACTAGTTTGCCTGCCAATCTCGTTTGTCTCGAAGCAGCTTGGAGGTTTTGGAGAAATGGTGGAGAGAAGCAGGCTATGAAAGTTTTCAGGCATAGTCTATGGTACCTGCCTGTTGTGTTGGGGTTGATGATGTTCCACAAGCAGGGCATTGCTTGGCCTCTCCAGTCAACGCCAATCGAGTCGGATTCAGAGGCTTCTGGGGAGGGGGAAAAGGAAAAAGTGGTATGAATGGATGCCCGTCTCAATGCTCGTTGTACAGGGTAATATAATATCATTACTTATAATAAACGAAAAAAAAATAGTTATAACTGAAATTACAGTTTTGAGCTATTGCTGCTTGGCTCGCCGAGAGCATAAAGTGCATCCAGCTCGGCCTTGTACATATTGTACGCGTCTTTCCGACGAATCTTGAACGTAGGAGTCAAAGTGTTGTTCTCAATCGAGAAGGGCACTATGCTCAAGTGAATACGCTTGAGCATCTCAAATCTGTAGAAAGTCGCCGTCAGTACACCACGTAAAATGATAAAAGGGATGACACCAACCCTTTGAGCCCAGCCCGTTTTGCTTCCACATTTAGAGCATTCATGATCGCGCTCTTGACGGCTTCACTCTGGCAAGCCGCAGCCAAGGCATCGTTGTCCGTGGGGCTGACCTTTCGGCCTGTCACGCTCGAAGCAATGGTTGCGAGCTGGATAGGATCCGGGACAACAACTCCCAACAAGTAGGATTGTAATGAATCTCCGTGTACATAGAGTTGAGAGACCACGGGAGACGAGCTATACGTGTTTTCAATCTTTTCGAGTGCGACGTATTCACCCTGAGCAAGTTTCATGATGTTCTAAAAGGAAAAAGCCTGTCAACAACCGAAAGAAGCAGAAAGAAATGTCCAAGACACACCTTGACACGATCAATAATCTTGATTCGACCACACGAGTCAATCTCTGCAATGTCTCCGGTATGAAGCCATCCTTCTTCGTCGACAGTCTCACGGGTGTTCTTTTCGTCTGAATGGACGCTAACTTTCAGCAGTTGCAGTCAAAGCTGAAAGGCAGGACGCACCTTTGTAGTATGCCTTCATGCAATTGGCCCCACGTACACAAAGTTCCCCACGAGGATTAGGTTTATCCTGTGAAGTATAATTCATGGCAGGGACATCCACCAATTTGACTTCATTGACAGGTGAAGGAGGACCAACGGTACCACTAGCAGATGGATCTCCAGGTGTAGATTTTGAAGCCGTAGCGCAAGTCTCTGTCATTCCATAACCCTCGACAACATCACAAGCCAAGGCAATCTTGAGGAAATCTAAAACATCGGCATGAATGGGTGCAGATCCGCAGGTCACCAGCATGAGACCGCCTCCGAGGACAGCTTGAACTTTTCGGAAGACTAGCCTATCCCAGAACGCGTGCGTGACAGCACCTGTACTTCTGAGTGCCTCCATCTTTGTCTGGACTGCGCGGCGGAAGAGTGCTCCTTTCATGCCTGGCGTGTTGCCTGCTGTCATGGCGGCTTGGTAGATTCTGTTAAGGACACGGGGAACAGAGGGCATAAAGTTGGGTTTGAGGATTTGTGCATCCTCGAGCAGTCTCAAAGGATCACCGGTAAAGTATCCAATTCGAGCACCACAGGCTACACATGCCAGTTCAGCGATCCGCTGTTGAAAATGATCAGAAAAAGAAGTAACCCAATGGAGATAACAAACCTCGTAGATGTGTGCGAGAGGGAGATATGATAGTATTACACCATCATCCGGGAGAGGTAGGCCGTGTAGATTTGATTGAGTGGCAAGTGCCAACATTTCGTGTGTCAAGAGTACACCTGTGTTGCGATATCAAAAACAATGCAACAAATGTACGGTGCCTGAACGAACCTTTCGGGTTGCTAGTGGTTCCCTAGAATGATACGTTAATGCATTGCAAGGTGGAATCTGAAAGGACATACGGAGGTGTAGCATATGGAAGCAAGTTGTTCCGGTTTAGCAGGGACGGGTTCCGTCAAATTAGCTTTGCCCAAGGCTTCGACTGCACGATCGAAACTCAGTCAAGCTGCCCGTACCACAAATAACGAACTCACGTTCACTCATTTCAATCACTCTAACTCCAAGAGACTGGCCCCATTGCGAAAGAATACCCTTGCTCTCCGGCGTAAGGGCATCGATGCACACAATCATTTTGAGCATTGAAACCTTGGGCTTGACTCTGAGGAGTGTAGGCAGGTGGTCTGACGTCGAAAACACGACTGAGAGATAGGCATGGTCGATTCTGAAATATAAAGTCGGAAAAACGATCATGGATTTTGGAGTGAAGCCCTTACATGTATTCTATGTTTGGTTGTCAGTTTGCATACTTTCAGTATGATAAGACGGGTGACACACCAACTGAATCCTTGCCCAGAGTATCATAGATACTAACACCGACTTTATTGTATGCATGTAATGCCAAATCAACGATTTGCCATTCTGTCCACAGATAAGTCAAGCATTCAGCTCAGCGCACCTAACGATCACGTACCGGGTCTGTTCTGAGACCAGATACCGACCGTCTCATATTCTCCACCACCGAGCTCTCCTCTACTGAACAAGTGCGACAACGCGCTTCCCACAAGGCGTCTACGTTCGTCTACTTGACCCCAGGTTTGCCAAACATAGCGTGGGGCGAATTTGAGAGGATTTGTGGAAATAAGGGGACGATGACCAAGGAAATCGGAATCCCTGCCAGCTTTGATGCCAAGGTCGAAAATCTGGTCTAGAGTGCGTAAAGCCCCTGGGGTTTCACCGTTCAACAGTCCCCAGATAGCTTGAAAAAGCGATTTAAGTTTCTGCGCTTAGGAAAAGCATTAGCTGCCTCACCATTCCGGTAGTGACCTGAAAAGGATTGCAAAGTCAAAATAATGGATACAAATGGAAAGCGCAGGACAAACCGGTTTGCCCTGATCTCCTGGTGCCGGGAACCTCTACGGATTGCTTGGAAAAGTCGATATCCTTGGGATACTCGACGACTTTGTCACGGACAAGAGGCATGGTGCAGGAAAAAGGGCTGAGAGAAACAGACGGCCGGCAACAATGACCGACACTTTATAAGTTGCACTGAGTATAACACGTGAATTCGAAAATTCGTCTACCGGGCTAGGTGCCTGACATACTTACTCTTCTGCAACCGCCTTTCCGGGGCTTGCTAACTTGAAAGGCATTTTTCAAAGCAAAGTAACGCTTGCATTTAGTCGGCAGTAGCGGCTCATCTTGTTTTTGATAGGTGTTAGCTACTTCTCTATATTAATAGCATTGCGGGCACCTGAAGCGCTCGACTGGAATAATGTATGATTCTGGAGCCAAAATGCCAGATCAGAGCACATAGATTTCATCGGAGCTCGAGGTATTTATCAAACTGGATTTCTTTGTCACAGCGCTGAGCATCCGAGGAAAGCAAGAAAAAAGGCATCCATTTGCCTCGGTGTTTTCGAACAGAAAAAAAGCATACACGTTCAAACGCTAGTAAACATGACACAGAAGCAGGCTTATACTGATACAAGGGGGTACAAAAGAAGGTATACCTAGTGGATAATAAGAATGTCCGGGAAATCGGAGTAACGACTCAAAAGCTTCAATTAGATGCATTACTTCTGTTGATTAGGATATCCGGGATTGTAGCCCGATTGGAAGCTTTGAGGTGGGCTAGTCCATGCTTGGGGTGGAGGAGCATATGCAATAGCAGGCTCCCATAAACTGCGGTGCAAATTGTAAGACAGGGAGAGAAAATATAGTCTAATAATTGACGCACCCAGGTCCCAGCGGAACCGCCCACTGGCAGATTGAACACATCCAAATATGCTTGGTGTTGAGAGGGATGAGCGGCACAAAGAAGAACTCGAACCAGGTCTTCTTCTTAGCGGCGAAGACAGAACCTGAGCAAGAAAGTATATACATCAACCAAAAGCTTCGAGGCATCGGAACCCACCATTATTGCAGCGCGGGCAAATACGTGCAACCTGTTCAACGCTGTCTGGTTTTACCGTGTCCTTGCATCCAACTGCAAAAAAACTGTGATGAATGACATGGAATGGAAGAATCTTCTGGGCGCTTACAGAAAAGGGGGAGAAAAACTAGAATCAAGTTAGAAACAGTACATCGTAACCTTGGAATGAATCGCACTCACAAAACATGATAACAAAATAGAATGGTGGTTATACTACAGGAGAGGGTTTAAAAGTCGAGATCGTTGTACAGCATCAAGTTGGCAGCTGCTTTTTCTAACAGTTGCCAAGAGAGCTTAGACATCCGGCAGACTGCGGAGGGCGGAAATAGTTCACACAGCCACCCAAGGCATTCTGGTCCGACATCCTGCGAGGTCATTGAGATTGCAATGCCCAAGCATCGCTGCTGCATACAAAGACGAAACATGGTTGCGTACATTGAGTCTAAAAATCGTAATACGGGCGCTTCTTATGGGAGGTACTTAAGATACAATAAATATGGAATGGTTATCAGCTACAGATGACGATATGCCAAAACTAAGTACATATTACGTTCTTACGTTTTCCAAGTCATGGTATCATTCGATTCGTGAATTCACTTGGCTTTCCAAGCCCAAAAGGCTCAAGCCTCAAGGCGCACTCAGTACAATCTGGAACAGGAATAAGCCTTGCAATCAGTCGGATGACCCACTTCAACTCACGCTCATGAACTGTTCGTAGTTGAACTGTACCCAGCCGTTCCGGTTCACGTCCGCACTAGAAGCCGTCAATTCAGTATCAAGAATAGATGAGAAAGGCGACTTTGGGCGTACCGCTGGAACGATTCTGTGAGCGTCTTTACAGCGACACATGCCCTAACGAATCTATCAAAGGTGATCCCTGGGGGTGGTCCATAGGTTGCAGTAGGCGCAGAAGCTGTCCAAAAGCATGAGACCAATGTCAAGTGATAAGTGCGCTGTCGGACGAGGCTCACCATATTTCTGCTCAATTAACCGCAAAAGGTTGGGTGAGAGGTTGTAGCCAAAGCTCCGTAAAGCCTCTGCTAATTCAGCACCTTCAATAGTTCCCGAGCGGTCTTTGTCAAAGTGTCTAAAGACATTTTGCCAGTCGCTGATATACTTCCATAAACCAGCGAATTCTACAGGGAACCAGACAGAATTAAGCACTATTCAAAGGTTGGCTGATGCGGAACGCACCGGTAAAGTTGATTGTTCCATTTCTGTCAACGTCCTGCCGTCGGTCTCAGTCCCCAGTTATAGCAGCAAGTTATAATAGAACATACGAATATTGACATCAGCATCTTCACCGTGTCGAGATCAAAGTCTACAAGACCAAACGTTCAGAAAATGTCAAAGATGGCAGATCAAGCTGCTCACTAGACCAATCTCCTATATATTCGAAAGGGATGAGCAAGGGGTCAAATATCGTAGAATAGCAGACGTACCATTGATAAGAGCCCTCTGGAGTTCATGAGCAGTAATGGATCCGGAATGATCTACATCGACATTAGAGAAATACTGCCAAAGTGTAGGGTCCACTCCGGGAGGAGGTCCTGAGGAATATGATTGACGATAGCCATGTCTGCTAGGTCGGTGGTGATGCGAACTAGAACTATGGGTGCTGTGGACGGATCCATGCGAATGCAGACTGCCGTGAGTTGAGGGCGCATACCCTGCTGCGGGAGCATAACCAGGTGCACCGTACTGTTGACCGTATTGTTGGCCGTACATGATTGAGATGAGAGTCAGAAGTCAGGAGAGCCTGACTTAGTCCTTTTTAAAGATGGATCAGGGCGCTTGTGGCTGTGAGATTCTTGTCGCCTGATACTTCTGACGGACCTTCACCAGCTTCACTATGCAGCGCATCTTTGAAAATCCGCCGCAGGAAGAAGTACTGGATCGCACTGGATAGCGGTGCAATGTATGGGGCAGGCTAAAAAGGTCCTCCACAAAAGTGCCTTCTCATTTCTCTTTCTCGAGGACTCTGGACCAACCAATTCCTATCTTGTTTCTCTCGAGTCGCGCGTCTCACGCGAGGATTATGTGGGTCATTGATTTCTGTCAGTGCGAGCACGCCGGAATTGTTGCAAGGCGATCGGCAACCATTAGCAAGAGTGCGGTGGAGCTGAAGTGGAAGAGAGGCAAAGTCAACGGTATTCCGGTGAGTACTCGATCACGTAAATTACATCTATATGTAGTTGCTAATAGTCTTGAAGTCCTTCCGGCAGTACATGGCGGTATCTTTCATAAAACAGTTCCTATGTTTACTACATCTTTTGATCGTATGCAGGGGGCTGCTCGTTCGGTAACAGGGGCAATAGTTTAGACTGGCCTTGACCTCCACTTTCATGCGAAGCTGCTGTCGCTTGCCAGCTCATCCGTTCTTTTCCAGTGGGCGAGTAGGCAGCACCAGGCTCGCAAGGAGACAATGAGTTTCTGTATGACGTCTCCGCGGATGGAGGGTCCGGATTGGCTATTATTCTGCCTGTCGGATTACGATGAGGCAACGCGGCATGCAACTGGAAGGAATAAAGTGAGTACTCTGTTTATTCAATGATGATTTCAACTCACATCCGACCATGGGTTTGTCAGAGTACTGTAGGTCTCAGCAACACTCCTGACTTCGTCTTCGCGACGCGGTCGAACATTGTTCATTTGAGTGTGCGTCGTGTTTCTGGTCTGTGCAAAAGTCGTGCTACTTGGATCTCTGGCATGTGTTCGGGCAGAGGTTGTGGTACTCATAGTTCTGTTATGGGGGGCATCTGAAAGCATAGGAACGGCACTCGCACGGTTCTCTAATTTCTCGATTGCAGCTTTGGTACTCTTCAATGACATTCCACTTGATGTTGACAACGACTTACCTGGATCCAGGCTGACAGTATATACCCTCTTGGCTCTCTTCAATCGACGACGTCTCAATTTAAGCAAAGCAAACACCAAAAGAGTCGTGAAGAAGAGAACAAGAATAATGATAGCGGCCGTTGCACCTTTGCTAAGTCCACCTGAACCTCCAGACGGATTGCCTGCAGTTACTTGAGGATCCTCCGATTGAGTACTTGTTGTTCTCGATGAAGTGGAAGCAGTCCCAGTGCTTCTACTAGTACCCGTAGTAGAAAGAGAACTGGTGCCCGTAGTAGAAGCGCTCGTTCTTGTACGAGTCCGAGTGACAGGACTCTCGTCTTCATCTGGCTCGTCTTCATCCGGCTCGTCCTCATCTGGCTCGTCCTCGTCTTCATTCTGCCTCCCAGTCAACCTCCGGAGTTTGAGATGGCCACGGTATTCGTGCTCTTCCATGGATCCTGATGGTTGCGGAAGAAGAGCCATGGAGCTTGGCGTGTTATACGGAAGGCCGAACGGTATATAAGTTCTCGGTTGGATCAAGAGATCATCATGAGGCGATATGAGAGAATATGCCCAGGGATAGTATACAGTGCTGTATGATAGCTTCCTCTCCCTCCCACTTCTCCATTTCCAAGCATCTTTTGCATTGCTGTCTCACCGATCGTTCTCTGTCCATAATCCAATGACAACTGCTTATTTCAAGGTTAATCCTGGCTGTATAAACACGTCCAAGAACACGCGAAGTTGGCGATTCTTGACAAATATGGAAATCGACGGACTTTGAGCGGATTTATGATTTTCTTGATATCTATCCAAAACTCGCAACTGCGACGCAGAGAGTAGAATCAAGAGATTTGGCGGCTTTTGAGAAAGTCAGTCAGTCAGTAGAATACTATACTTGTAAATAGATTCTTTAAATATAACAACCCATTCATGGTAGTCAAAAAACCTGAAATTTGGGTCTTCTAGAAGATCCTCAGATCCGAGGCCAATTGCAAGTCGTAAAGCCTTCCCTAAGAGTTCAAGCGCAGGCGGCGAGAGGTGCTAGAAAATGGCGTGCAGAATGTGGCATGTCTTAGTGGATTCGTCGTAAGCGTTCCGCACTGGTTAGCCTAAGATTGCACTTATTTTATTATGTATACTCCTAAGTGGGACCGCCGATTTCCAGAGCAAAACGCAACAAATCTCGAGCCAGAAGTGTCCGAGTCGGATTGAGCATGGCAGACACATATCAAATCAATAGTCAGAGAGCACTCTGGTTTTGACATTGTCAATAACTCTGAAAGCCAAATCAAAATTTCAAAATCGCCATCAGAACACAGAGTTCTCTGATTCAAAACGCACTCATAGCTGAAAGACTAAATCATATCCAAAGGATCATCTGAGAGGATATTAGAGTATTAGTAATGTGCAACCATTGAGACTTGCACCCGAGGTTGCAAGTGCAGCTAGAACTTATTTGCGAAGAGTTTCCGACTGTGGGATGAACGAGACGGACTCCATCGCGAAGGTGTCAATATGGACAGGATCCGTAGAGCAAAGACGTCCCGAGTCCACTTCTCCTATTCAGAGATGGAAGGCCTATAACATCGCGCGCATTTCTAGAATAAAACGAATGCTTCAGATGGGCATGGTTCAAGTCAAGATGTCGCGCTAAATAAGAACTATGAAAAGTCGAAGAAAGCGTCATAATATAAAGAATATGACTCTTCAGCTGGAAAGCAAGCGATCCTACGCTGGAGCTTACGATGTAAGAAGACATAAGCACCGCAACACTTCCGACAGGTAAACAATGGATCTATAACTGTATCCTAGGAAGGCGAATATATCGGACATTCTAAGATCGTACGTGCGAACACTCCCAGAAATGAACATAGATCCTAGGAGAAGAAACTTCTAGTCAAAAGATTGCGCTCTGAAGGATGGATATCATTGTCAAAAGATCATTGAATCGCGAGAAGATAACGTGTAGACCTGCCAACCCATAACCTACAAAGGCATGATTTGATGAACAATCATCTGCAAGATTCAAAGTGGGATGTCATAAAAGCCTGTCATGGATTTTCCAGCGGAGCTGCCCATACGGTCGTGGGTGTGGCGTACATGCTACTAGATTGGAATACCTGTCGGTGATCTTGGAGCGAACTTCATTGAAATTTTCGGAAAGCAAAACCGACGGAGTTTTCAAATCGCAATGTCACGGTTTTTCGAAGAAAAGGACGGGTTTTGTACCGCATGTGTTCGTACCGCAGTGATCCTTGAGACAGCGGTGATGCAGAACCGCAAAATAACTGTTTATCCGTAGTATTGCCGACCTAGGACTTGAGTACGCAGTTTTTAAAGTTATGCAGGTTGAAAAATTTCGTTTACTTGGTAAGTATGAAAAATGAGATCTGGATTTTGGCAGTAAATCACGCCACTGTTCGACGTTTGGGACTCGGGAGTTGAAGGTTAACTTAGCCGTGGGAGCTGAACATGAGATCCCGACGGCTTCTCGGCAATTAAATCCCCGGAATCCGGAGCTCGAGACTAAGTTGACGTTGATGCATGATTATGATGCTGGTTGAACCGGCTACAATCTCAAACGATAACTACGTTTTTGTTCAGCTTAACCGTTACTCATTTGAGAGCATTTCAGACGTATTAATCACCTCTGTACCCCGGTCCCAACTGTCAAACTCTTAGGTCAGTGATAGGTCTCTTTCACGATAATATCGTCGACTTCATTGGACGTCATTTCAGAACTTCCTAGCAGGCCCCAGCGTCCATCTAGATTATACTGGAGTCGATTCAATTGCATTATGTCTACGGATCGATTTAAAGCAGTGATATTTGATGTAAGTCATTGTATATGGTATTGCTATGGATGAATATGTCTTCTAGCATCAAGAATATCATGCTGGAAGACTGTTCTATCAATTTGAAGGCGATATTTCGAGCTTTCTCTAACTTTCCATACGTCAAATCTGTAGATTGGAGGAGTAGTCATGCGCAGCCCTTTCATTGCAATCGCCCAATACGAGAAAGAGCACGGCATCCCAAACAATTATCTGAATTGCTCAATGTAAGTGTATCGTATCTGTCAATCTGTGGCTTTTACAAAGTCTCCCTGACGCCTACTGTATCCGTTTATAGTGTTGCACGAGGATCACAAGGCGCCTGGCAGAAATTTGAGCGCGGTGAACTGGAGTTGTTCCCGTTTTATGAGGCCTTCAGTCAAGACTTGTCTGACACTGTGAATGGCAATGCTTGGTACACGGCGTACTGTAAACGAAGGGGCATTAGTATGTTCTTCCAATGTCTACATGTGTATCGAATTGATCTTGCTCAGAGTGCCCAAATTTACCGGAGAGACTGAATGTTGACGGGCGTGAAGTAAAATTTCACTATCTCCGGTTTTCTGTCTGACCAACAGATTGTCTTTGAAGCTCTTTGGTGCTATGATGCGAACGTCTAAAGTGTACGACCCACACATCCGGGAAGCAATCCGGCGGATTCGAGGTTAATTTCTGTCTCTTATTCGAAAATCTGATCTCTCAAATGATCTTGGATCCAGTCGCTGGAAAACATAAAATAATTGCCCTGACTAACAATTATTCCCAAACACAGGCAACCCCGATTCCGGCCTCGGAATTGGCGTTCTTGGGTTGGGATGATGGCGCTACACCAAAGGAGCTGAGAGAACTTTTTGATTATTTCTATGACAGCAGCGCGCTTGGTACACGGTGAGCCCTAACACTTTTTTGGTAAACGGAATTAAAACCCGAGGCCAAAAGAAAGCCGGAAAACAAATTTTATTTGATTGCATGCGAGCGAAGTGGGATTCTACCTCATGAAGCTGTATTCCTGGATGATATTGGAATGTGAGTTCCATTCTTTCAGACGGGCTCGTGTCGAGCATACTGAATAGTCTGCAGAAACCTCAAGGCAGCTAAAGCTCTCGGAATGGAGACTATCCGTAAGTCGGCTTTTCTCTGCTGTTTTTGCAACCAGCACACTGACAACTTGCATACCTTCTTCCGTAGATGTTCCCATTGGGAGAACTCTTGCTGCCGTCAAAGAGCTGGAAAGAAAGATAAACTTGGACCTCACAAGTGACGCTGCCAAGCTGTGAAGCGCAATAACATGCCGATGTTCATCCTCATGAAGATCGTCAGTCAGCGGGGATCATTTTGGAAGTCTTATTCGGTTGTTGGAATGTCTTCTGGGGCAAAGCTTGTTGGAAAGAAACGCCAACGTCTCAAATGTAGATTGTTTAGTTCTGAATACGGATGTTTTCTATTGGTAATATGTCCTGTTCTTGATATCGGGCGAGGTCAACTAGGAAGCAGCCACAATGAACAGAATTAGAAAGGCTTGTCAGAGTCGGGAGTTTTATCTTCGAAATAAAGATTCAACTGAGGACAGTGTATTTTAGCGCTTTTGGCGGGATGGTGACATCGAAGTACTGACCACAGGAACTTTGACAAGCACTTCACGGCGAACGAGAGGTGTGACGGAGAGGAACTAAAGAGGAGCTAAGCTGGAAACGATTGGATATGTCAGAATACGACGCACCAAAAAAGCGGCGGCACCAGCACCGACTCCCCAAATTCCCATCGAAGTAGTCCAATGCCTCAGAACCTGTAATTCGTGTCAGATGGGAACCAGCACAAAAACATGAGAAAAGGCTTGAAACACTGCTTACAGCGGTGGTAGATTGGATAGGTGTCCGTGGTTGGAAAGCGACTCTGGTCATTCTAGCGTCTAAAAAGTTGAGAGAATTCTGTTAAGGTAGTGAGGAGGGTTGACTGAGGACTCCGAATGATACCGAAACTCACGTGACCTCTTCTTTGTACCGACTGTCGTCTCCGACCCTTATAATCTCTTCAAAAACATCTAATTAATTCTTGTGGTGGGGCTTGAATCAAAGAAAAACTCCATGGCAAACCCGCGACAACGCCGAAAAGCTCGATCCTCTTCACACCGGCCAGTTTCTCAGTCAAAAAATGCAAAACGAAACTTGAAGAAGACTCCGCGTAAGTGAGGTTTTTCTCGCATCTTGTTAGCTGTTGTGCTTAATTTCAGGTACCTGTAAAGCCATCCGAGGCCCTAAACTACTGCAGCAAGCTTGGGATAAGCATAAGACTGTTCGACAAAAGTAAGTAATCGTGTTTTGTGTGATCTTCTTGATTCCATCTGCATATCCCTCTTAAATCCGCGCCCTTTTAATCATGTTCGTTCCGTCTTCTGTCTCGCATTTTCGACAACCTTCCGCTGCATTCGGAGTCGAGTCACCACCTTATTGGAGCCTTTGCCAATATCTGTCTCTGTTGACTTAGGTTAGGCCAGGTCACAATATGAGCGACATTGATAAATTATTTGACTCTATCTCTGTTACGAGGCATCAAAGTGTACTTGTCTTGCATATTTTTCCCCCATACCATGATACCAATTACTTTCAATTTAATAACTGACTTCTTTACCTTTGCCCGCTCAGTTATGCTACTCTTGGACTCATTCATGATCTGAATCCAACCGAATCTGGCGGCACTGAAAGAACGGCTGCCGATGTTCACATCACGAATAGTGCATCCGGATCCTCTGGCGTTAATGGTGAAGCAATGGCGAGCCAGACAGAGACGTTAACATCCAACGTTGTCTCTGTATCGGAAGTGTCGACGGCTTCAAGTTCTCGATCTAGGCCTGATGCTAGTGTTAAACCAAGCTCGAATACTTTGAAGAACGCGTCGATACCGACAGGCTACGGTAGAATTATCCGGGACGCAAACGGAAATATCGTAGACGTACAACTAGCTGAAGGGCCAGAAGACGAAGAAGACGATTCTACTATCGAAGGAGACGTGGACATGGAACAAATGACACCCGAGCTAGACGACAACGCCCGGGAAAAATGGGTTTCTAATTTAGGTAGCAAGAGCAGTTCAGTTGGTGGTACTGAGGGAGCAGTTGTGAAAGGTGAGCGCTATCTTATACATACTCGTTTTTTTTTTTTTCGTACTGTACTGTTCGGCAAAGCGAGACACCGTATCCGAGTCTTGTTGCAGTGCAAATGAATCCTGAAGGTAAAAGTTGTACTCGGTCGTCGTCATCGGTGCATGAAGTCGGCTTGGTCAACCTTCCGGCCCAGTTCCGATTTTACCGAGTACCGGAAACTGTTTGGGCTCGCGCAGTTTTCGATGACTGGCATTACCGGTGAACGACATTCCCGTAATCTGTGTTGAAAAGGGATCATCCCTTTACTTTTCTTCGTATATCCGCCGGTGCAATGTATGAGAATGTCTTTTTCTTGTGCCTGTCACTGGCACTGGACGCGAGACGCCCTCCCTGACGGGGATTGACCTTAATATACCGATTTCAGTTCATGAAGGTTGAAGGGATGAATGATTGACATTATCTCATACCGGTGGAAAAGCTTTTCCCAGCCAATGGGTACTCTGCTGGCATCCTCTTTCCTTTTTTGCTCAAATGGTCCTTTGTGGATTTGTAAGGGTGTCAAAGGCTTCTGGTGGTATTGCACACGGATTTGCATTGCGCGAGTCTTTGCCTCGACAGAGCTCGTACTATGTAGCCTATTATGATGGCGGATCTATGTAATGCATTGCTTTGCGACTCGGACACCATCGTGCCAATGCCATTACTTTTCATTTCGTCTTTATTACTTGTTCTCGTATGGTCCTGTCCTCTCTTCTTTTACGTCGTTTCCAAAATGCCGTATCGTGCGATGGTGCTATGAAAGACGACCTAACCGCTCGACGGTGGAATCGGTGTGCCATGACGGCACGCTGGTCAGGGGCTGAGTTTCTGTCAGGCTTGGCTATGGATTTTCATCTATGCGGACAGAAAAAAATTATTGGAGCGACAGAACGTATGGAGTACAATAGTTTGTTTGTGCTCATGCATCGCTCATGGGCCAACCTGTCCTAATCGACTTTCAATTGGCATCATTGTGTGTCAGTTTCTCTCCTCGATGGGCCTAACGCAATCTGTTCCTGGACGGGAGGAAGCGTCAAATGAAGGACGAAATATTGGGAGTGCATCTCGAACAGAAATTTCGAAAGGCCAAGGAATTAACGTTTAGTACACCTGCTCGATAGCCTACGTCGGAGAGGGCGGGTACACTTTCGTTGGATCCCACCCAGCACTTGATCTACCGCAGGGTCCGTGCGGTCCCGCGAATTGCAATAGGCCAATTCGGTTGTGTTCCGTGTATGGTCATCAAGCTTATATGTCCACGTCCACGTCCATGTCCACCCATTCTATGTATCCCATTTCTATTTTTTGCTTTTGGCGGAACAGATGTTGATAGTAATGAAGCTAGATGACAAGGAGAACGAATAGCATCACGTCGTTTTCTTGTGTCCGCCCGCATTCGGTATGACAGGCGTTGCTTTTTTTTTACGGATTTGGACGCGGTCTCTTTCTGGGTGTGAACGATGTAGAGCATGGCTGACGGTTTGCTATCGTCAGAACACGTTCTTCGACGCGCGGGTGATGGTCAAAGTTGATGACACCGCGAGGCTTTTTTGGAGCTTCTGTTGGGTTGTTCCATTAACCCTTCCCTTCTTTCCCCTAGTTTCCTGGAGCCAGCGTTGTATCAACAATACACAAGCTGGCGAAGCTAGCTGTCTATCGTTCCACGTTTCCAAACTGCTGTTTTCATTGCTTTTGGATAATTCTATTTTGTTTCCTACTTCTTCATCCCTGCATTATTCCTGATTCATACCTGGCCATGTCATTGAACGGGATGATGATCGAGTCCACTTGTCATCTATTGCCACCATAGTCAAGTTCATTCGATAGAAATGGGCCCTAGGTGGCTCTGGGGTCGTTGATGTTAGATTGGGCTGAAATCCCAAGCTGGTTGGGCATTTCATTGGCTGGGTTGAAGAAACTCTCATGTGCTGGACTTTGTACAAGGGGGCACAAGACACTATAATTGGGATGGAATACCTGGCATCAACATTACCTGCACCAGAAGTATGCGATTTCGATACGTTATGCTAGATCTAGGAATCGGGATCGCGAGTCCGGGGCATTCCGTGGGGATCTCTTGATGGGATTTCACTCGCGCCTGTCAAGCCAAACATTTTAGGCTGATTTATGGACGGAAAAGGAAGTCTAAAGTTCGCGCGGTCCAGGCGGGATGTGATATCATTTTGGATGGGTATCGTCATGCGAGTCAGCATGACTGAATGTGCATTCATGACTTGCACGTAGAAGAAAAGTCTCGGTGGAATGTTGATTCCTATGCTTTCAATTTTCTCTTTCTATTTCTTTGCCATCCGGCATTCGACATTTTAGACTTGCTTCCGTGTTTTGTATCCGCGGATACTAATGCATTTATTCCCTGCAGATCTGGAGAAATTGTCGACGCTCAAAGGCGCAAGTGGAACAACACTGTCTGCTTCGATGACGGGAGTGGGAGCACGGTATGCATCACAGGGAGAAGTTGCTTATTTCGAACGTCTTGTGGAAAAGTACGGGACGGATGTAGAAAGGATGGCGCGGGATAGAAAACTGAATAGTGAACAGCGGACGGTGGGGGAACTTCGGCGAGGATTGGTTCGGGCTGGTATGTTGAGTTGAGTGAATGGATGGACAGGATTGAAGGGTTGAGAGACCGCACAGTAGCTTACGAGGGCATCGGCAGATCTAATCTCTCTTCGAAATCAATAGCGTCAAATAAGAAGAGTGAACCTGTCAATGCCCGATCTAGATTATACCGCTCCATTCGCTCAGAAAAGATAAGTATAAAACGTTTACTGGAATGAAAGAAAGTCCCATCCTTCAGAATCACCATGTCCCCCGCTCAGAGAGCTGCGTCATCGCCGTACCCCCGCAGACCCTCTGCCCAACCCAAATCCTCACGTCAACAGTTCTCTGCTTGCGGTGCATGTCGCATGCGCAGAGTTCGATGCGACTTGAAAGATCTTCCAGTGCCGGTAACGGGCCCCAACCCTGCTTGCTCAAATTGTAAAGTAAGTTCACTCGAGCAACTGTTTTCGACAGTCTCGACTCACCATCTCCAAGGAGCGTGGCCTCAAATGCGTAGACGAATTTGCAGACGTAAAAGCAGTAAAACTGCTCAGACGTGGTCGTCGACTGCAGCAAGTCGAGTAAGTTCCCTTCACTTATTTTCGCTTTCACCCTTTTTTTATCGCTTTCACTCACTCTACACACCTTATAGGGCAATATACGGTAAAGCCTCGTCAGAACAAAACGCGACTTCTTCGTCTTACCTCGGCCTTCCAACGCGTTTGCCGAGCACTATTCCTCCGCTTCAACCAGAATTCTTCTCCTCGGCATTCTGGCATTGGTTCAGTCTTCAACGTCCAATCCTGGATCCTGTGGACTTCGCAGCTCGTTTCTGTGCACATGCAAAGGGTTCTCATACGCTCGGCCCTGAGGGCAGTCTTCTCGCCATGCTACTTGTTGTCTGGGCTGCTTCCTTTGGAGTAGATGAATACGGCGTTCCCATTGCTCAGAGTGATCATATAATAGGCTCAGTCTCGAATGATCCAAACATTCCTCCTAGAAATACGCGGAAGACGACCGATTCTTCTTCCAATTTCAAAGGTGCCGTGGGACACGCTGTCTCGACCATGCGTGGAAGGAAGGAGAGGTCCGAAGCGATGCTTAGAGAGGTCCTAGAGCTTGTGGATGTCCACGCTGTCATACGACGCCCGACCTGGGACGGAGTAAGGGTCTTGCTTCTAATCTTACCGCTTCTTGAAGGTTGGTTCAATTATGTTCTGCTTCTTTTACCACACCCTTTCGTTTCGTCTTTGTGTCTTCACATGCTGAATATGGCATTCTCTTCAGACGTACACCCCCTGGATAGACTCACTATGCATGAGGCAAGTCTTTCACAGGTTCATTCCTTGTGTAATTTTGCATTCTCTGCCTCCGGACCATCATCATCACATTCTTCCGAGGATGCGATCATTCGGGCTCGCATTTTCTGGTATGCTTACATGCAAGAAGGAATCACTACTGGAATGCGCGGTGGTCGTTTGGTATTGTACGTTTGCCTTATTTCATCCCTTCCACGCTTCGCCACTCATTGTTTATCCCTTTTTTGTCTTGACATAAACCTTGTAGAGATGAAGAAGATCTCGAAGACTTCCAAGCATCCTTGCCTCCGCTACATGGGAATGGAGTCAACTACACATCTGGATTGCCATCGCCTACATCGCCCACTTTTCCTCCAGAGTCAGGGCAAATGCCACGGGGTTCTCCGAGCGTCTCCGGTGGCGTCCATCCCTATCTTCAAATTACTCATTTGTTTTCCATACCTCTCCGTCTTAGTGCCGTGTGCCGGAAGGTGCATTCTGTGCTTACGAGTAGACGGGCGGCTAGACGCATCGAAGAAGGGCGCGGTATTGACGCCGAAGGTATGAGGGATATTTGGGATGGGTTGGATAGTTGTTGGGAAGAGTTTGAGTCTCTCCGACGTAGCTTTGGAGGTGGTGTCATTGCAGGAGAAGTTGATGTCCAGGTGGAGAGATTCGTCAGTGGGTGGCAGGTAAGAGTGCAATATTTCATCTGCGCAACGGTAGCAACCTAACCTTTTCCCCATTCGGGATTATCAAGATCTTCATTTTCGAGTGCCGTGAGTGCAGGTTTACTTTCAACAATATTATTCATTTCATTAAATTTCGGATTCGATCGACAGATAACATCATCCGTGAATCATTGAAGCAACATACATCTCGACCCAGTTCCCCTGCTGGTCAGCCTTTGGAAGCGTCCTCTTCAAAGCCATTGCTTCCTCCTTATCACCTCCATGACATTGCCTCGCGCAAATGCTTCCGTCTACTTCCCTGTGTCCTCAGTATCATCAAACACAATCTAACAAATGATATAGCCTCCGATGCAGCTGGATTGTTCAAATGGGATGCGGGACTCGTACGGGACGGTTGTTTCTTTGCTGCATTCCTATCTGCCAGCGTTGACA
The DNA here is from genome assembly GCA_037954225.1 of Stygiomarasmius scandens. Classification (NCBI taxonomy): domain Eukaryota; kingdom Fungi; phylum Basidiomycota; class Agaricomycetes; order Agaricales; family Campanellaceae; genus Stygiomarasmius; species Stygiomarasmius scandens. Next base: position 28,917 of record JBANRG010000069.1, read on the forward strand.
GTGAAGAGTTGATTGACTACGCTACACGAGATGTCCCAGTTCTTTCTGTTGAAGGTTCCGGCCGTGCGCTATTCAAGCGAGAGGCACACGAACGTCACGGAGGGATGCTCGGTGGTGCAGGTGTCGATATCATTCGTCCGGGGCTCCTGCCAATCCTGGATGCGGATGAAGGAGCTCAAATCTGTCTGGCGGCAATAGGAGAGATGCGCTGGGCTTTGGCTAAATCTGAAGAGAGAGAAGAAGCTATTCGAACGGTATGGGAGGAGAACAAAATGAGGAGACTTGGACAACATGGACAAGGGCATGATCATTCTTTACACGTCTTCAACCTCAATGCAACCTCAGCATTGAATTTACACCAACCCTATAGCTCAACGGCTGCCATCGCTGCGATGGTCACCAATTCTATGCATCATTCATCATCTCTCGAAGACATAGAGTTTCGATACGCTGCACAAAACTCATACGACGTCCCTTCAAGTCGTCAACATCCAATACTACCGCCTTTGAACGTGGTGTCGCCTAGTCACTCTGGATCAGCACCAAACACCGCATGTACGGATGGGAGTGCAAGCGGATGGCCTTCGTACACTCCTCCTAGTACAGCAGCCTCTGGCACGAGTACAGGGACGGGCGTAGGCAGTGGTGTGAGTGGTGGGGGCTCTCCGGTGTTTGCAGCCACTGCTGGAACGAGTACATTGTCTACTCCCGGAAGTACGGGAGCTCCGTTCAAAAGCGAAGTCGAAGATATGTTCTACCATCGCGTCGTCGGAGTTAATGGGGTCAACGAATTTGATCAATTTGCGTTCAATTCTCCCGGAGCTATATCAGTTAGTTCGGGAGGAGGATCTGGTGTTGCGTCCCCCACGACCGTCCACGATCCTAGTTCGAACATCGTGACCTATCATCAAGCACCGCGGAGTTCTCCAGCACATCCCGCTTTTATGGATTTTAATGTTTCCGGAGGTAGTGGTCCAGTGATGGTTCACACAAATTCACCAGATTTCATAGAAGATTGTCACAGTGGGTATTACCACTAAAACATGCTTACTTCCTCGGAGCCTCTTGGTTTTTCCGTTTTGTTTCCTTCATTTTGGACTTTTCATTAAACTGTAATTTCATGTCTCATCTTTCCACCCCTGCTGTGTTGATACCCGCTGTTTTCCCAGTCGAGCGCTTTGCTTTTTTGCTTTCTTAATCTTTGTGTTTTACTTATTCTCCAGCTTGAAATTTGACCATATGGACTGTGCATTGACATATCCCTATATTAGACCGGCTCTTCATTGATTTATTACAAATTGACATATTAGCATCCCCGCATGGTTTCTCCATTCCGTTTCATTTTCGTTGCATAGTAAACATTGACTTATCGATATGTGTATAAAATTAGGTGTATGGCTTCCAGTGCTTCTTACTGTCGCACATAATAAAAGCATAAAGGCGTTCTAGACACATTCTGATTTCGTGACAGCATGATGGATTAACTGATTTCGTGAAATGCAAATGAATACAATTCAGCCTTTCCACTCCCTTATGGTGGAGAAGATTAAAAACTTACTTGATTAACAATAGAGAAGAAGGGTGGTTTTATAAGTGCTGAAACATGCTTGGGAGATCGGGAAAATTCAGTATCCTATGGCAGGCAGGAAACAAAATTAGCTCCGTATGTGCCCAGATCTTCGAAGGATAATGAATTGAAAGAACCCTCAAACAGATTCAGATGCATTACGCTATGCACCAGCCCCCTCTTCTGTGCTTCGTGGTGATATTATCTAGTAATAATCAAAATGTTCGATGCAATTTGGGTTGAATTTGGGAGGTTGTATGTTTGAAACACAAAAGACTGATCTTCGATCCACCCTCACGACTGAGGATTCGATGGCAGTAAATGGTTTCTTCCATATATCTCTAAAGAAGTCGTGATGCCATACGGCAGTTCCACACGTCTGGGAACTCAATATATAGTGCCTCGAAAGAATCCAGTTTCCGCGGAAGCAAATATGTTGTAGATTTGAAAGTCCTTGGCAGTTGAACAAAGCTTTAAAATTGTCAGGAAGTCCCGGCCCGAGTTGAATTCTTGTACCTAATTTTGGAACTACTGGCGTTAGAACCTGCCTTGAAGACTCGAAAGAAGTTTCACCATGGAAAGCAACATGGAGAAATCAACAGACACTGGTCTACAAAGTTCTAAATGCTCCGTTTTCAAATCGAACGTTCTGAAATCGTCAAAGATTACATACTTGCATTTCAAAGATGTCTTGACTGATCTGTCATCAGTACTCACAATTGTGTAGGAGCATGGGTCGATCGCTAGGTAAACTGGGTATTTTGACGGCCCACTGAGATACAGTCAATAAATCTTCGATATCGCGGCGAATAAAGAGTAGGCAGGTCTGTTGACGTCGCTTAGAGTTGCGGGTGGCGCAATTGTGGCCTGATAATTATCGCTCACCTGAGGTCAGGGACTCTGAACTGATGCATTCGGGGTCGTAAAGGGATTGGAGTCGCGTGTATATGAAAGCAAAGCATTGGGCATTCCAAAGTGTAGAAATTTTCACAGGAAGGCTCGGAAGGGTGAAAATGATCCTGCCTTCCGGAAGATCGAAGCCATCCTGTGGCGTCTGAAATAGGCATAGCACGGTCCAGGGAAAGTGGGTACTATCGACACGACGACAAGGACGGTCTGAGGAACATATGGTCGTGAATGCAATATTATCAAATACCAAGCATGAATTGAAGATGGGTACCTCAGTATTTAGGAAGAAAAGTCCCAGCAAACTTGACGCCATGAGGAAGAAGCACTGGAGTCCGTGTCGACGAGGGGCATCAATTCCCGTCTTGAGGCTCAAGCTTCGGCCCAATTTTTCCCCTTCTGACGGAGATGAATCCCCCTATGTGGTTTTCCACAAAAAGCGGCTCCAGTTCGCATGGTACTGTAGAACGGCGTTTAGTACCGATCCTGGGATCTCGAGGTTTTCCTGCCTTTCCCGGACGCCAGTTAGGTATTTTGTCCAGTGCTTGACGTACTTATTAGCTGATGTATCAATCGTTTCAGGTCATTGAAAATATCGAAAAAAGGAAACGACAAACGAAGGTGGCATTACCTACGTTGCACCAGACTATCAAGGTGTACCGTAAACTCGTGTAAAGCATGGTCTAGGGCTAGGAATACTCTGTTAACAACAAAAGCCCTATGCTGAATCCGTCAAAAGCATCTAGACTAGGCCAGATATGTAAGGGTCGAAGAACTCTTCGCCTCTGGGAAAATGATGAACAGACGTCCAACGAAAGCGATGATAAAGTTTTGTTTGGAATTCTAGAAACTACATTTCGAGAGTGCTGCCAGGAGGACGACAACTTATAGAACAATTAGTCGCGAGCGGGACAGTGCGGGCGTGCTATGGGTCGATTAGCCATACCGAGGGGTATACTGGACTTCTCAACTTCGTGAAGGTTATCAAAAGGCATTGTCGCGGGATGTCAATGCCCTGAAGTAGGAATGGGAAACGAGAGATGGCATCTATGGTGGCGCCCACTGCAAAGAGTCTAATTGGTGGTCAGAAGTTGGTTTCATAACTGAAGCTACAAGGCCGATCTAACCGTACACTCCAGATACCAGAAAAGAAAATCTATGAAGATTTAACTTTTCCCAGGTTGAAGTCGAAACCTCTTCAGATCCGGAAGTGTGGAGCGTGGAACTCGAGCGGAACAGAGCCGAAAAAAAAAGACAAACGTAGACGTGTACGTGTCGTTGAAAAAGACATAGCATAGGAGCCGAATTGTCGCCTTGGACGTCTTGTGATTGTTCACAATGCGTCAGACTTGGAATAAATTATATTTGTCTGGAATCCTACACTGGCACTTGAGAATTTCAGTCAAGGTTAATCATGCGAATATCTCGAGCATATCACAGATCCTTGCATGCGAAGAAGAGAATCATAGCGCAGATAAGCACGAGCGGCCCAACGATAGAAAGGAGGACAATGTGGCGAGTTCAGCTTCCGCAAGCGAGCTTCTTTTACGAACAGAGGAGCGCTCAAGTAAGGTGATAGTGAAAACACGTTTACTGCATCCCACATTGCTACTAGCTACGAGGATGATACGCAGGGCAGATTACATCGGAATAAATTAGAAAGTGATCATCACAGCGCAATCCACTCCGATAGAAGCCAACTGGATCCAGAACACATGGAATCCCATTTGCAGATGGTACGCTGGGAGGTCCGAGAAAGCAACAGGTTTCAGAGATGACGGCAGGGTAGGATTCTACGAAATTGATGTCTATTGGAGGGAGTGAAGTGGGCCTTAAAATACCATTTGTGTTGAAATTGGAAGTGCGTGAAGGGAATAACAAGTAGTTGTCGAAGTTTTCTCCAATGATCACGATGGACAGTTTCGCCGGTCTCGACGCATCTCTATGCTGATCAACCTATTCCGAGCACGGTACAGGGTCGTGAGTAGGGTGCCACCCATGCAGGAAACGGCATAGACTGATGCGGAGGAAAGAAGTGGCTTGCTGGATAATCCAGACTGAATCTTGCAAATGGAACAAGAGTCGAGGTCAGGTCCACGGTTATTTCGAAAAGACTTCAGGGCAGTTTGCTTATCAGTAGTGCCCAGGAGTCCAATCGAAGGCCCATGGGTGACATTCGCGCCACGGTGGTATGTATAAACGTTCTATAAAGGAGTCATTAGGGTGAGTTCCGACACATCTCATGGCTTTATCGCTCACACGGAGAAAAATACCGCCGAGAAGCCAATCTCCAGATGAGACCTGAGATGAAAGATCAAACATCAGCTGGCGAGGGTCGCATGCATCGAGTACTCACGCCGTCATTGGCCTGGATGCCACCAATGCACCAACCTTCACTTTGACCACCTTCTGCCCAGCTAATATCAGCAGGGTCTATGAAAAACTCTCGATTGTTGTCCGGCAAACCTAGGACAAAGCCTACATTCACAGCCTTGTCGCAGCGCACTTCGTACATCATTGTCAGAGGATTCAAGCGAGCAGCAGAGCCTAATCCCACAAAACGCCAAAAAGTTTCGACGTCTTTGGAACAGCCGAGGACCATCGTGGTTCCCGAATCTAAGACTGCAATTGGATGATCTGCGCCAGAGACGGAAGAACGAGACAACGGAATGTCTGTGCCGTTCATAGTCAACTTGAGCAAGGGTATTTTCCAATACGTATAGTTATTTGCGCCAGCACTAGAGACAGGAACATCTAGAAAGTTCGAGGTATCTTCCGCAAACCTTGGATCCAGCTGACCAAAAGTGAACGAGGAGGTAATATCATTCGGTCCCGATTGGGTGCCAAGTTTGAAGGCGAAATAAGGTTCTTTGAGGGATCCGAATACGTTTTGAAGAAAAGAGGGTCCTACAGTAGAAGGGATTGACGCTTCTGACGGGAAAGACAGGCCTATGATACCGGAGTTGCCAGTGCTTGAAAAGGACATATCTTCGACTTCTTTGACTAGACCTGACAATAAAAATCAGCACTGGTGAGAAAGCAATGCTCAAACGGTTTGCATACCGAACACCTGGGAGACAATCTTGAAATTACTAACAGTCACAGTCTCGAAAGCCACCACACCTGTCACCGAGCCCTGTAGGTAATTAATCTTGAAGGGTCGATCAGATACAGACAAATTGGCCGAAGAGTCATTTGAGTACGTCGGAACATGATTACAATCGGAAGTACTGCATTCGTTGGATAATAGCCACTTGTAAATAGCAATCAAAAAATGTGCAGATGACGAAAGGATAAATATACAAGATCGGATGAGCCTGTATCAAAAATAACAGAGTAGCAGTGCGCGCCGACGCTGATATGATAAAATGTCAGTGTCAAGTAAAGCTTGGATATATTTCATGAACACGACCATATTGGCAGGAGGTAAGAGCTTCATGGGTTTCGATGAGTCAACAGTAACACTGGCAGTCTTGGACTCACAACTCGTTTACATTCGTTAAATAGAGGTCACGATTGTCCTTATTCATTGCAATGTTCACTGAGCGTATGGGACGGGTACGTCGAAGAACGCGAGTTAGAGGTAACTTGAAGCCATTCTTGGATAAATTTTGACCATCCATAGTTGCATAGGTATAGGCCCCGGCGGCAAGGTAAAAGAGACAAAGGAGATACATTCTTTCTTTGCAGGGCTTGCTGAACTGAAAATTCACTGAAAGGAACGAAACGGCAGTGCCGCTGGCACGTGACGGGTCCACGCGTACTTGCACCAGTCAGTTCCTGTTGTTCCTGTTACTCTATCTTCAGCGCTCGCCAGTCTCCTCAAGTTCGTCCTTCAGCCCCACTTTTACGATGCATACGAGCGAATACGACTATCTCTTCAAGCTCCTCCTTATTGGTGACTCTGGTGTCGGCAAGGTCGGTTGCTGCTCCAATTTCCAGGGTTCCCGTAATGACTCCTTTCTCTTTTCCAGTCTTGCTTGCTTCTTCGTTTTGCGGACGATACATACACCGAGAGCTACATCAGTACCATTGGTGTCGACTTCAAGATTAGGACAATCGAGTTGGAAGGAAAGACGGTGAAGCTTCAGATTGTGAGTGGTTTTTCCAACTTGTTCCATGCCACGTTTTTCTCCTCTTTCCAAATTGGCGGGCATTGTCTGTGCCAGAGACCCTTCATCCATTGCGTCTTCGACCTATGTCTCTTATTTCTCCCTTTTGGACTGGGATCACTGACCACGATTTCATCCACAAACGTGTAGTGGGATACGGCAGGTGAGCCTAGCAGTTCTATTCTTGGTCCACCACAGCTGGACAACCGTTTTCAGGCCAGGAACGATTCCGAACCATCACATCTTCATACTACCGCGGAGCGCATGGTATCATCGTTGTTTATGATGTCACTGACAATGGTACATATTCTCAATCGCATTTTTTGCCCAAACTCAACTATTCTATCCAGATACTTTCACGAACGTGAAGCAATGGCTCCAGGAGATTGACCGTTATGCATCTGAAGGTGTCAACAAGTTGCTTGTAGGGAACAAGTCGGATTTGACTGGCAAGAAGGTTGTGGAATATAGCGTTGCGAAGGTATTTTCCTGTATTCTTGTGTAACGCTTATGCTGATGCGCCGACCAGGAATTCGCTGATCAATTGAGCATTCCTTTCCTCGAGACATCAGCTAAGAACGCTACCAATGTCGAGCAAGCTTTCTTGACCATGGCCAAGCAAATCAAGGACAGGTGTGTTGTTTTTGGCGCTCTACTATCTACGTGAACTCAATTTTCTGCGACCAGGATGGGATCCACAACGACAGCGCCGGGCGCAGGGAAATCGACGGTTGTTACTCCCGGACAGAATGTCCAGCAACAGCAGTCTGGCAGCTGCTGCTAAATTTTTCTTGGGATTACCTTCTCGTCCGCTAGTATTTGGTTCTACTTATATCATTCTATACACTGCTATTTGATGGACCTTTTCCCTGTGCCTCTTACAACCATCCTTTTCCACTCTTTTGTGGTTGTACTCAAGCCCAGCACGTTCTCCATTAGATCATGGAGCTCTATGTTTCCTATGTGAATATATAGCTTTCTATTCATGCACGTCCGGATTTTTCAGCGTCTCGCCTTTCAATGTCAACATAGCTTAATATAATATTTCTTCGCATTCATTGAGAGTCAGAAAACTCTTTTTAATTCCCGAAAGGCCCACTGGATCTGTCATTTGGGTGTGTTAAGATTGCCTTGTGACTGCTTCCAGCTTTTTTCGGATGCATCTACAATCAAGCCAGCTCTTATCTCTCCTGTCAGTTGGTGAGTGAAGACAGTTTCAGATCACACCAGAGCTCTTCGTCGAACCCTCCTGCATCATACCTTTCGTTGATGTAGTGTCAGCAGGTTTTGATGAACTTGGGTCATCAAGATGTTCCTTGACAGATTGCAACTTCTGTGCTTGCTGTATAAAGATTCTACGTCTTCAGTTCTGCAAAGGTCAACATACCAAAATTGATCGATCTCGTTGATGTCAATGACCAGATGAAGGCCCGGGTTGACCTGTCTTACACAGTAGTGTGCCTAGTTCAATGGAAAACCCAGATCAACGGACAATGTCTGGCAGCTGGCTTTCGTTCGCTTATCCCTGTTGAGTGACTGCTGTTTCCAAACGATTGCTACTTATGTTGTAAGCAGCGAGGTACATATGTAATGTTTTTCATGCCAATTTTCTGTGGAGCTATACTTTCCGGAGACTCTTCATGTTTTTCGCGCACTACAGACATCCTCAGCAATTCAAGAAAATTAGCGAGGACGTCCGTAATACTCTCGTGTGTTTACCGTTTCTTCCGGACCGTTCAGTGGGCAAAATTCATTCTTCCAACACACTTCGGAATTCTCTCCTGCAAGCTCGGAAATTCTTGACATCCTGGTGCTGTCGTGCTGCCTGTTTTTCACCATCTCCATAAATTGCCGTCTTGGCCACTTCATTCCCGCACTCGTGTGGAGCAAGCGCATTTTACTGTCTGATTGGTTTGCTCACTCGAGGCTTTACGAATACCCTTGGTTTTGGGGGTTTCGTTGGCCGATCAAATAGCAAGGCACGCAGCTTTTCCCCTGTTTACCCTTAACGTTCTTCTCGTATCTTTGGTCTCCTATGTACCTGATGTGCCCATCCTCAACAATCGACTCGGAAATCGAACCTCCTGCAGATTGACCCCTTTGTGCAAGGAAAGCACACGTTAACAAAGACGGTCACCGAAACCTTCTGCCATTACGATTCTCCGAGCTCACAGGAGTCGATGTGACTCTTGATGAGGTGAGCTCGGAAACACAATGCCGATTTGGACTTGAAAACGCGATCAACGTCGAAAACGCGCGCGGGATTGGAGCTATAGCCCTTTCCCGGCCTTGGATATTCATATTCATCTGTACGAATGCTCTTCAAGCATGCAGCAAGCTTTATAATTCACAGAGTGTTGGTCTCCATGATGATACATCCTTGCCATAGAAGCCCGCCCTGTTCACATCACGGTGCTACTCCCGATCATAGTTCTGCTACTCACTGGATTGGTATGTTTGACTTTGCCGCCGGCCGGTGAAAGTGCATACCTGGCTAGTTCACCCGCTTGGAGCTGAAACTTTTTTTGATACTAAAACGCAAGGCTTTGAATTAGAGGGCCGTGTAGCAGGCTCAAAATTACTGGACCTCGAGGATCACAGAAAGTTGAGTAACCAGAGCGGGCACTGGGAAGATCATCTGCAAGCAATATATTGTTGCACTAGGCGACAGGCCAAGGAGCGTACATCGTATGTGAAGACTATAGGGTCGTAATAGGTGAACTGGAACAACATATTTACCATAACGACAGACGATTTGGGGCGCGAGGATATCTTTCAGCTATCTAGCGTTTCCATGTTACTAACGTTGTGCACCCTACGATCCTACGTATATCGTTCACAGCTCAACCCTGGCCGTCAGGGCGTATTTCTGCTGCGCAGACGACGCAACGCAGGAATTTCCTGGTGACCTGGAGGGATAAAATTCAGTGGTTCCTTTTGACATTGCATATTCCCAAATACACTGCGATGGCTACTCGTACTTGTCATTGAATGAATTGTTATGGGACACTTAAATTTGGAGATCACAGTCATTGTACAATCATGATTGTGATGATTATGATTGAGACACTTCAGTCTCTGAGACGAGGATAGCAGATAGTGACACAGGTTACAGAACTTCATAGTCTGCAACGATTGTGGTGATACAGTTCATACTGCCAGTGCGAGCGCAATGGAGGCATTACCAAATTCGTCCGAGAGCGCCAGGCGTCGGGGCGTGTCGGGCACGCGAGGAGGATCACATCAAAAAAACTCAATTTCAATTGAGAGAGAGGCGTTGATCCAAATGCTCCCATGCATTGATTTCTGATAGGTATAAATAACATGCCAATCTTAGTTTTTCTATGTCCCAAGAGATACAATTGTATTCTATCCCGTATTCTTATTGAAAGTGACCAAGGATTTGGACACTCAGCCACACCGGGTCCCACCTCATCCGACGGAAATTTGACTAACCCGTAAATCGTTGTCAGAGAATGTGCCCCTTCCGACCGGGGGCGCTGAAATTATTTCGCAGCATGTATCATGTCATTCCGTAGCACCAAATTACAGTGCTGAACGGGGACGGAGAACTCGGGAACGAGTAGAACAAGGTAAAGTAATAGCTGACACTGCGGCAGAATCTGTTGTCAAAAACGGTTTCTCAGCCCATAAGAATAGGTGCTTCGCCTGCAAGGAACACAGCACGTATTGGTTCCTTGGGTCATCATTGATCTCATGATAGGTCGCCCCACCAGATGTAGGCAGGTCATTGAAGGACGGATGTCTTCAAGTCTGATGGTGATCGTTAACATCTTTCCTTGCGGGATGGCGTGTGGGGCTGGGAGGGCAACTGTACAGGCTAGATGGGCACCTGGCAGATCCACGATCGTTTCCGTATTTCACAAATACTCGGAATAAGCTCGCAAGGGAACAGGGACAATTCGCGTCGAAACTTGGCGTTTGGGAACCTCATGGTGGAGAGAAAAGAATCGGTTCTTGGAGCTGGAATGCAAAGAACATATGTAATTGACGTGTATTGTGAACTAGTCATCTATACAGCGAGGGGGTTTCAGCACCATTCCTCTCGGTCCTATACCTATTGGCCGAAGTTTGAGAAGCAGGTACTTGCGCGCGCGTTTAGCGCATAGCATCATTTTGCATCATTCAACCTGACGCTCAGTACATACATATCTCGGTGCTGTTGGGACCACAGGCGTCCGGTTGCCCTTGAATTGATTGACAAGAGAATTCTGCGACGAGACAACTGAGACCCTAGGGAGTCAAGATGGTAGGTTCTGATTCGGGACAATACAATACTTACCGCGTGATGACGGAATAAATCAATAGATCGCGGATGATGGGGTTTATGAAGGCGTTGCGTGCTGTATTATTAGAATCCATATTGACATTCTATGGACGTAGTGTGTTCGATAACTGGAAATAAAGTCCATGTGTGAACGAGATATGATACATGCAGCATTGGATAGAAGCTCGTGCGGCATTACACCAAAAACAGGTGGTATAACCGGCGTGTCATCTGCGTAGGACACGGACACGAAGCTAAATAGCCAAGTACCTAGTGGACGGACTGGATGCAATGGACGTAAGTATATACATTCGATCACTCCTAAATGAGTGTCCACAGTTTATAGCTGAGATCGATTGTTGCAATCGCTGTGCCACTGATTAGACGGTCGTTCTGTGAGACCGGACGAGAACCCAGGCACAACAGGTTGCGCCCCGAGACTAAAAAGGTCCCTATCGTTGTGCATGGTAGGGATGGTGGTGTTTACCGAAATGGTGGTGGTGATGTCTTGAATTAGCACCTCTGTGGTGCCGTGATGAGACGCTTGGCGGACGGGGCGGGATAAAAGTGGTATTGGGTGCCCGTCGCTTGTGCATGTGCATCACAAACCGGTCAGAACTATTAGTGTCTAGATCGTCCTCGCGTTTCCGTTTTTGTGGACGCTGTGTGTACGGAGGGAATGATAAATTATCGTCCAGGGACGGAAGGAGGTCAAACTGGAGGAACGTCGGTGAATGGTAGGGTAGTGGTTTGGGAGCAATTATAGGAGCGTCGCAAAAGACATGGAGCGACTTTGTTTGGGGCGGGGGAGAGTACGAGAGGTCAGAGACCACGGTATCTGTTGGTGAAGGAGGAACTAGAGGAAAAGAAATAAGTATGGGTATTTGGAGAAGAAGGGGAGAAATTACAGGAGAATTGTGGCCAGCACGGTTGAGGATAGAAATCCATGAGAGAGAAGGGGGCAAGGGACATGATGGGTGGAGAATTCTTGGTGGCAATGGCATGTCGGTTTTATATGGATTGTACTATAGGCCGAATTTGGAAATGTAGTGATATGGTTCTGGTCAGGGACGTAAACTGCGGGTTTCTCATCTGTACAGCTCCGATCTCCATGTTCTCTTCTCTTGTTCGCACTGCTTCCGCTCCTCTGCGGACTTCTTACCCGTATTTCGTGCCCAGGAATTCCAACGGTTCCCTCCCCGTCTACACCGACATTCGCAACGCCGGCACAAGGTATCTAGTCCTTCTGCGGAACATCGATGGAGATGCAAACGTGAGTCTGCCAAGCGTGCCTTTTTCGTCCTTCTCCTCATATCTAGCCCCAGGCACTGGCCAAGGACCTGTCACAGTCTCTTTTCAAGTCTGACTCCCCAGAGACGTCCAAACTCAAAATAAACGTCGTCCGTTCAAAACACCTTGTCATTTCGGGCGGCAGATGGAAAAACGACGTGTTGGAGTGGTTGCTTCGCAAGGGCTTTTAGCCCAAATTTTCCAATCTCCAGGGATGATAGCCATTCTTAGCTCATTTTTTTTCCAACCATTGAGCCAGCCCGGTGTAACCTACAGTACCGTTAGCCGCACCATTCCCATATGAATAAAACATGTTCCATAGATGCACTATCTTCGCTCCATTGTAACCCATGACTTGCATCGACCTCGATTCACTCTGTGTTCCGGGTTAGTTGATTGCCTGCAACCGTGCGATGCATTCAGCAGTCGTGTGTCAACGTCCTTGTCATTCATGATACATGCGGTTTGAGGGGATTCCGCATGGAGACTGCTCCGGGATCCTCAACTTTGAGTTGTTACAGATACCTGTCAGAACTCTGCGGTTATCATATATTTAAATAACTTTGGGACGCGTGAATATTGCACGACTTTGGTCCCCTTGCGGGACGCGTTTTTCGCTATCAAAATGCTCCAATCACTCTGTCATGCTGAATCGCGGCGTGTATCCTAATGTCAAACCCGCATACTAGTAGTACCCAGTACTCTTCCGGTGGCAGCATATGGCGGGGAAGCCTTACTTAGGGTTAGGGTTGGCGATCGATTTCTGCAATTCCATGAAAATTTGTCGAGTCACGTAGACTCAGTCTTCTCATTTCCATCCATCATGACCAGTCCTGTTTCTACACCGACGCCTCAAGGTGCAGGGTCTGCTGTTACCCCCTCGGTCCCACCTACACGATCTGCACAGCGTGATGGAACTGCTAGCAGCAGTTTAGGAACTTTCGGCGTTTGTGGCTATGGTTCTTTAGGCGGGCATCCCACTGACGTCCGGAACTGTTTATCTTATTAGGTCAAATCGGGTCTTGCACAGATGCTTAAAGTGAACTTGTTCTTCTTCCTTCTAGTAGCGTACATGTTGACCCCATGCCGTCTCGTCCCTAGGGTGGTGTCATCATGGATGTCGTCAACGCAGAACAGGTAGGTCAAACAACCTCCAAGTTGAACAAGACCCTAGAAGTAATTTCTTGCAAGGCTCGTATCGCCGAAGAGGCCGGCGCGTGTGCAGTCATGGCGCTGGAAAGAGTTCCTGCTGATATCCGAGCCAACGGTGGTGTTGCAAGAATGGTTTGACCGTATTTGCTGTGTTCTTGGAACAGAGTCTTGATTATTATTCAAACGACAGAGTGACCCGGCAATGATCAAAGAGATTGTAGACGCTGTAACAATTCCCGTTATGGCAAAGGTGCGAATTGGTCACTTTGTAGAAGCGCAGGTATGTAGTTTCCATTTCGAATCTTCTCGATTGATTTGAGAGACTGACGTCTCGTACCGAAGATTCTCCAAGCTATTGGAGTCGATTACATTGATGAATCCGAAGTCTTGACTCCCGCGGATGAAGAGCATCATATCAATAAACACAATTTCAAGGTCCCCTTTGTATGTGGTGCTCGTAACCTCGGTGAAGCTCTGCGTCGTATCTCGGAGGGTGCAGCTTTCATTCGCACCAAGGGTGAAGCTGGAACCGGAAATGTTGTTGAAGCGTGGGTGTCTATTTTGAAAAATTTCTCATTACTCCTGATCAAAAATGAATAACGCGTCTCAAAATGCATTTGCAGTGTCCGGCATGAACGCGCTGTACAGAGCGAGATCCGAAAGGCAAGCGCCATGAATGAAGACGAGCTGTATGCATTTGCCAAGGATATTCAGGCGCCTCTCCATCTTTTGAAAGAGACCGCAAGATTGAAGCGCTTGCCTGTTGTTAATTTCGCTGCTGGTGGAATTGCTACTCCTGGTGAGATGATATTCCATTAAGTGTATCAATCCTGAAACTGAAACTCTGATTCCCAGCCGACGCCGCCATGATGATGCAGCTTGGTTGTGATGGAGGTAAGGGTCTTGTCGGTTGTTTCTGATAAAAATTGTTCTTCTAATTTGGGATCATGCGACAATTTTCTCAAGTTTTTGTTGGCTCGGGCATCTTCAAGGTGTGTCTCCTCTTTACGTACTAGTTAGATGTTTCTTACTGATGGAATGCCACGCAGTCGGGAGATGCTGCTAAACGTGCTCGTGCTATTGTCCAGGCGGTAAGATCTCCCCTAACCCGTCCATCAATGATCAAAAGAGATTCATAGATTTTTAGGTTACCCACTACAACAACCCGAAGATCCTTGCAGAGGTTTGTGTTTTGTCTTACCTTTCCACTGCTGTTGCTGATCATTCATCCACACCACAGGTTTCCGAAAATCTGGGAGAGGCAATGGTCGGGTTGACAATGTGAGATGCAATGTTCATATCCATCTGTTTCCGTCTCAACTTTTTTCTGCATCCATCCAGCGATGATCAATTAAAAGGCGGTCATCTCGCAAGCCGCGGTTGGTAAGGCAGCAAAGCCTCTGCCTGGCTATATATGAACGTACCCCGAGTCCGGCCGACATTGCAACCAATAACCTTGTTGGCAGCTTCGACGCCTTCGGGGGCTATCTGACGTGTGGAGAGAAGATGGAGAAATGAATTGTATACATGTAGTTAGAATTCTATAAGCTTGTAGGTCTATATAGCTAGCGGTGATAGTACATTTGAGAAGGAAATTTGCTCTGCCTGAACCTCGGTCGCACTTTGGCAGTGGTGCCAACGATGGTACCCCAGGCGGTAGACTTTTTTGACATTGAATGACGTCACACGCCATTTTCTCCTTTCCTCAACTTTCATCTGCAACGTATCAACATGAAAGGGCCTTTTTCCAGCTCCAACCAGGATCCAGAAGAAACACTCAAGTCTTTTATAGCTGTGCGTATCAAAGGAAACGTTCTTTGATTCTGAATTGACACCGGTGGTTCTTTCTGTTTCAACAACAGCGCGACCCAGCCTCGCAATATACATTCGACAGCGAACGAGGTGCTTCCCAGTCGGAGATCTGTCGGGACAATCCTAATAGTCGCGAGTGTATTACTGTGAGTTTCTCAGTTTCTTCCTCGGTATGCAGTGCGGAAAAGTACGCGTATACGGGCCTTGGTGCCAGTAATCGTTCCGTGTTTGACCCGCCGGGTGGACTTGTTCCTGTTCCTTGGTATCTCTTCTCAAAGTAGTCCCTTGATTTCACCGCGCGTCTGTGATGAGTGATATAGATAACTGACGTGCTTCTATCTATCTATCTAGTTGCAAATGAATTCAAAGAGACTATTTGAGACTATGCAGGTACGCGCGCATATGCTTTTTTCTACGTGGTGCCTTTTTTCTAATTGTCCTTTTCTTCTGCGTAAACCGTAATTGCACTGAACGGTACAGAGCCTTGGATTTTTCTGCGCACTTCCCATTGAACCAGGCAAAACATATATGCAATGTAAACCCGCTGCGCTGCCACGGACTTCTTCTCCGTCGTCTGCTTCTTCATGATGCGTAAATCTCTACAGTGCTGCGACGGATCGTGCTGACCGTGTCATGGGCCCTGAAAAAATACCATCTCAGTCGCAGGGTACCGCGGGTGACCCGTGTATGCGTATGCGCAGTTTTGGATGTACTACATAGTCTACAGCTTCAGAATTGGACCATTTACTTTTATTAGTCCAATCCAGTGCGAGGTGTCAGTACTTCAGTAGTCGTCTACCAAAAATATGTATACTGCTCGCAGCTGACAATTTACGCAATGCCATTGGCACCGATCCCTGAAACTTTTTGCGTATTCTATGCATTTCCCATTGGTAATAGTTTACATAGGATCACGGTTTCGCAAGCCCGGATATTATTGACTCTGAGCAACTACGAGTATTCCGGAGATATTGGGACACCAAGATGTATACCCATACCTACTAGCTGGCACCTGGCATTGTGCTGAGTGACGAAAGAGTGGCCCAGTGTAAAGACTAGTGTTAGTGGTAATGTGCCTTTCCGCCACAGGCACAGAATATCCTTGCGAGTCTCCACACAAATCCTTCTTGGCTTCTTCCACAAGATTAGTCTTTCGGTGGCGCAACCAATAATCTCCATTCCTTTACCCTATCAAGATCTTGCGTCTACATTCTCCTCCAGCCATTTCCTCACTTCTTTTTTATTAACCATCTTCTTTACTCTCACTCGCTCTTCCTCACTTCTCTCTCGATACAATCTCATGATATATCCACAAACACTCCATAAATCTTCCCACTCTGCATCGAATAGTTCCCACCAGCAATAAGGAGGTTTTGAAGGGAGAGAAAGACGAAGGTGGCGTGTGGTGAGATAGATGGAGGCACAGACGATTGTAGGGACTTGGTAGAGGGCGTAGACTGGAGTTTGGAGACTGGAAAAGGTGTCAAAACAAAGCAAGAGCTAAAGAGTGAAATGCACATACGCATCGTTCAGATATCCCCAAGCTCTCGCAGTGACATCTTCCCTATTCGTAAGTCCTAAAACACGCAGATAATTTATAAGTGTCCCATAAGGCAGGACAACATGCACATTGAACCCTAGTCGTTTTAGGATCTGCATTTCGGCGACTACGAGAGCGTCTTTGAAGTCGTAGAACGTAGAACCAAAGTATGACATGGGTGCGTATTTGAATTCAGAGTCTGGTTTGTCGTTGAGAATATGAGTCGAGTGCTGGAGGAGGAGATCGTATACGTTGATGAGATCTCGCACACGGAGAGGACATTCCTCAAGTTTGGATGCGAGAAAGAGGGCGCCCATGCCAATGTCCTGGTTGATGTTAGCTGGAGAAAAAGAAGAGGAAAAGATACCAACCCCGATACCAAATTGCTTCATTGAAGTAACATACCAGAAACGTTGAAAAAGGATCTGAGCAGCGGCTACGGCGACCTGTTTTCTATTATTCTCGAGGAAAAGTGAGAATGTAGAACGAATAAACTAGACGTACTGTTTGAGCAAAATCCCAGCTTCGTGGATGAGTTTGCACCCGTATGCTCGTAGATCCTCCTCTAGTTCTGGGGGTATCCCATCTTCATTTGAGGGAGTTTTTTGGATTTGGGAGAGGGAGGCGAGGGGATAGAGCATGACTTGGATAAACAGAACAAACAAACAAGACGCGTCTTGACTGCACGCCTCGATGGCCGACCTTCCTCCTCGACCAGATGTTCCTCCTCCTCCCCCCATTTCTCGACGTGATGACAGGCCATATCCGTTGAGGGATTCGTATGAGCCTAGATATGACAGGAGGGATCCCAGGGACAGGCCCTTTGACCGAGACAGAGACAGGGACAGAGAACGAGAACGAGAAAGGGAAAGAGACAGAGACAGAGACAGCAGAGACAGAGACTATGACAGAGACTATGACAGACGATACAGACCTCCTCCTCGTTGGGACGACCGACGAGGTCCTTCTCCCTACGACAGACGTCCCCCTCCACGCTACAGGTCCAGGTCAAGAGAGAGGGACAGGTTCCACGACAGATCTTACGATCGCTATCCTCCACGTTCTCCTCCTCGTTCTCCTCCAAGAAGTCAGCCTTTATTTCATTTTTGGTGTAAAGATCTAATTATTTTGTAGGAGACTACTACAGACCTCGTTCGCGATCTCGGACCCCTCCACGCAGATTGCCCCCTCCTCCTTCCCCTCCGCGCATGCAACGAAGACGTAGTCCGACTCCCCCTCCTCGCCGCTCGCCTCCACCTCCACATTTGGCTCGTTCACGCTCTCCACCAACAAAACGTATCAAGTTAGGCTCACATTCCATCGGTAGTCCACCGTACGGTACACCTCCGCTCCAGCGACCTGGCTCTCCCTATTCCCGACCTCGCAGTCCACCGCGGCCTTATTCTCCTTCAAGACGTTATGGTTCAGATCGTGGCTCTGAGAAATCTTATGGCAGAAGAGATGATCGTTCACGTTCACGCTCACCGATAATGAGAAATAGGGCGAGAGCGAGTCGTAGTTCAAGCCCGTATAAAGAGTCCTTTGATAGTGGACCATCCATGATTAAAACAGAAGAACCTTTCGCTCGAGAACCCTCTTCGCACCCTCCACCTCCACCTCCAATGCCACCAGATGTGGAGAGAGACGTCGCTGATTATCAAGGTGATATTATCATGAAATCAGAACCTGAACCCCCTCTGCCTAGACAGTCACTTTCGCCTCCAAGACACCCTAGAAGACGAGACGAACCTCTCCCTCCTCGGGACAACAGAGACCCTTGGCACGATACTCCGGGCCCACATCCTCCAACTCAACCACGAAGTCACGGTTTCATACCTCGAGGTGCTCCCATACGTGGCCTCGGTCGTGGTGCACCACCATTCCGAGGTGGACCTAGTTCAGGCTTCGCAGTAGAACCTCCTCGAGCGCCCCGAAATCGCGGTATACCACCGACTGCTCCAATGGCAGCTACATCGACATCTTTGGCTCCACCACCAGTCGTTCAAGTCGCTCAAGCTCAGGCCCAAACGACGATTCAGTCGTCACAATCACCTCTACAAATATCTACACCTACACTTCCAACGCCTACTCTTGGACCCAACTCTACTTCTGTCGCGGCAGCAGACACTAAACAACCTGGAACTGGTACCACTGGAACCGGGACTGGAACTCCAGATATATTCGCCCATATTCCTGAACCCATTATCCCAGACTATAGAACTCTCCTAGAACAGGCTTCTATTCCTCTCGACAGAGTTACTGAAATGGATATGATCAAGAAACAGATTGTCCTCGCACAAAAACAGGTATTTAGTCTGAGCCTCGAGTATGGAAACGTACAAAAGACGACGAGGAGGGCTCTGCACGAGTTTGAGATGGCTAGTTTCGATTTAAGGGCTGCGGTGAAAAAGAGGGAGAGTACGAGGGCGCAGTTGGAGCTTGCGAGGGAAGGGGTGTTGGGGATTGATTTTCAGGGAAAATGGGACCAGGATGTTGTGGAAGTGGAGGGTTAGAGTGATTTAGATACGAAGTGAATCCTTTATCATTATATCACGGACGTACAGATTGTAGTAAGGTACTTGTCAAGTCGGCCGTTTGTCTCTCTCAAATTTCGGCAATTGCTTGAAGAATCTCCTCACGATCCTCTTTGCTCATCTTCTTTTGCTGTCATCTCAGCATACGCCTGCTCATGTTCTTGCATACCCTCTGCCTCCACATTGAAAAAATCATCAGCAGCCTGCTGAAAAAGTAGATGCAAATACCGATACTCGAGACTGTTTTCTACACGTCGATATGCGAGCCAGAGAATGTGGAACCATTCCTTGAGGGGTGGAACGAGCGGAGAGAATGGATGAACATGAATGAGAATATATTTTTCGAAATGATCACGATTTTCCGGTTTGAACAGCGTATCTTTGTAACCTCTGCTATATCGTCAAAAGGCAATAGATGAGACGTCTGAGAGTAAGTTGGTCGTTGTTTTCTGCTTTGGACTTGCTTGTGACAAGTTCGTCTCGTACTTCGCCTCCGGGACCGTTCCTAGTAAGAGCTAGACAGAGTAGGATTCAGAAAAGAGACTGCATATTGTCGATGGGGTTGCGAGGGCCAGAGTTGGGGGTATACATATAATATATAAAGCGAGCAAGTATTTGTGATTCTTGAATGGGAGTGTTCTGGAGCATATAGGGATATGCTTGTCGGAGAGAGAAAAGGTTTCTTACGCTTCGGTCTTCGTCACAATCCGAGGTTTGATCGGAAAATGTTGGAGGTAGAGGTGTCTGAGTATATAATCTTGGGGTAGGTTGTTGCTTGGTAGATTTCCAGTATTCGGACATGATCGTGGATCGAGGCAAGTGGGAAATAGACGCCGCTGCAAAGATGTCCCTATGCAAGACGAGAAGCAATATGAAGTTTCTTTTACAATACACGAAGCCATAAACTACCTTAAAACTACATAGTAAAACATATATAAAAACCAATCAATCACTCGCGCTCATCAGCCTTGTCAAGCTGTTGCCGCTTACGAGCACCACTCCTAAAACACGAAAAACAAGTAGGTTAGCCATAGCAGTAGACAAGAACCAGACACTCACCCTTGCGCTGAATCTAGTCCCCTTTTCTTACCCGTACTTGCCTCTGACAAGAACTGGTTCACACCAAACACATCCGAAGTATCCTTCTCAAACTGTACAGGACCCTCTCTAACCTCTTGATCCTGAGCACCTTCAAATCCAACCTTGGGAGCACCAAGGCTGAACCGATCGTTATCCAAAGCTTTGCCAATCCCTTCGTCCGTTCCTCCACCAAATGATTCGTCATTGCCTTCTGCGATATTCCCTCTTGCTTTATAAATCGCTGCGGCAGCCGTCGACCCATGGAACAGAGGCTTATCGTAAAGATTGTACGAGTCGTCATCCGCGAACGAGCCCGAAAGAGACTCTTGATTAAACAACCTCGAATCCAACATGGATTCCTTGGATAGGGTGGGTTTCGCAAGCCCAAGAGCCACTTTTTCAGAAATATCTCTGTTTTGTTGACGAGCAAGTTGTTTAGCACGCTGTTCAGCACCCATGTTCGACATGCGCATCTCGCGTTCACGTTCTCGACGCTTCTCGGCACGCATTTCGTCTCGGATACGACGGGCGTCGGGGTCTTCGGCACTGTCGTCAGTGTCAGAGCCAGAGCCAGAACGTGAGCGAGCACGTCTACGACCTCGGTTGTCGTCTTCGGATTCAGAACCGGATTCAGAGTCGGAGCCGTATGCCGCGAGAGAGGATTTCATAGCTGCTGAACTGGAGGCGCTAGGCCTGGAAGGAACACCGGAACGTTCTTCCCGTGCGCGTTGGGCAAGGAGACGGAGGTTTTCTTCTTTGGATTCTTTTTCTTTTTGAGCAAGTTTTTGTTGCATGAGGGATCGTTGGCGGACTTCTTCTCGGGCATGGCGGTCAGCGACGAAAAGAGCTTCTGAGAATTTGGCAAAGTTGTCGTTGATGTGGACCTAAAAAGAGATTAGAGTAGTTCAAAGAAAAGAGTAAGGCGACACACGTCTTGAAGACCTCTACCATCGGCCGCCAAACGCTTGTCTAAAGGAATAGTGAAACCCTTGTTGTTTTTCCAGTTGGATATACAAGGAGGAATCATCCATTCCTTCTGCTCCTGTGCAGTCGCCTTTCGAGGCGGACTACGTAACACAGGCGGAGGGGGACTGGGCGGTCCACGAGGAATCTTTTTATGTTTAAACCTCGGAGGCTCCAACGGATCTTCCACAATCTCAGACATCTTTATGATCCTCTGCTGCAACCCATTCCCATTCTGCTGCCCAGGTGTGTACCGAATAAACGACGTCTTCCCCTGCGAATCTGGAACGTTTTTAGGCTGAGCCGCTTTGATCTTGCCATTGACAAGTTTTTCGAGGGCGGCACGGGTCTTGTCCGCTGTAGCTTGGACCTCTTCTTCGGAAGGACGATCCATATTCCGGCCTTCATCGTCGAGATCTTTTCGGTGGGATAGAGGGACAAGGTCTTTGAATTGGGATTGGATAATTTTGTCGGGACGTTGGCCTTGGTGTGCAATAGCGTCATAGCGAACGTTGCCTTCGCTGTCGACTTGAAGAGCAAGAGTGTTGCCTGACGAGGCCTTCTTGCGGCCCATTTCGAGAGGGTATTGGGCTACATGGCATTCTGGGTAAGCTCCTCCATCACCAAAATCCTCCTGTCTAGTGGGTTTCCAGCCCTGACGTTGACCGTAGGGTGGAACAATGAATCTGGCAATGACCTGTTGTGTCGAAGTTGACTGTGTGACTTGAACGACTTCCTCTTCTTCCTCTACTGAAGCATGTATTGGTTTTGGAAGAACACTGGAAAAAGGGTTAGAAAAAGAAGGAAAGAGAAGAAAAAATACTGACGCAGCGAGAGCGGACATGGTGGTTGGAGGAAGAGTGTGACAGGTCACGCTACTCTTCAATGCTCGACCACTGTTCAATCTCTCACAAAGGTACTATCCCGCCCGCATTCCAGTACAAAATCTCATTTTTACAGGCGGAATCGTCCTATGGTCGCGTTCATTCACTCCCGAGGCAAAAACTATCGCGTCTTCCTCTGCTTCTCCAGTCAACTCGCTCATTAGAGAAGCCCTCATCGAAGGCCGGACCACAGACCAGAAATACGAAAAAGACGGCTATGCTGTCAAATGGACCTTTGTTAATGATTTGGAACTCATTTTCGTCGTAAGTTTCTTCCGAGTCGTACTTCTTACTCGTCCGATATTTTTGATAGGTTGCATACCAACGCATACTCCAACTAACCTACGTCGACGAACTACTCGCAACACTCAAAGCACTCTTTGTTGAACTATTCCGACCCATTCTCACTACTCTTGTTGCATCCTTACACGCTGTCAATACTGGCAAAGTAGTTGCTGCTGCGGAGACTATCACCACTTTCAACTTTTCAACTGCGTTCAAGGATTGGGATCAGTACTTTGACAAGGTTTTGAAAAGCTTGGAGGAAAAGGCGGCCAAGGTACGCATACATATCTTCCACTTTACCCTGGGTCTCAACGTCTACGCAGGAACGCAGAGCGCGTCTCGGTGTCCCGACACAACGACCAGTATCTTCAATCACCGATACTCCACCCTCGGAAGATGATCATAGCACAAGTAAGCTTGCTCCACCCCTCCAATTTACTTTCGCTTACATTTACCAGTCCCGTCACAATCTCCTGATGTTCCCCAAGACGAACAACAAATCGCTCGAAACGTCCAAGCTCTTAAAGACCGTCTGCGGGGTCGAGGCGGCAGACGGGGCGGGAGGGGCGGTGGTCGTGCCTCGGATGCAGGAAGTGGTCGCGAGAGTGTGCCTACTTCCGATTCCGAAACACCGACCAAACGCAAGAAAACCAAAGTACAACGTAAATGGGGTGATGAAACCCCTACGGAGAATGATATGGCTTCTCTTGACTTTAGTCTAGACAAGTCAGGCCTCGACTCTACAGGCAGCTCGCAAGACATTCAAGCTCTTGTTGACCAAGCTTCGATGGGCTCGAGGACTCGTGAAGGGCTGTACGAAGTCAAAGATTGGGAATTCTCCAATTCTACTTCGGCCGAAGATGTTATATCCAAAGCCCTTCGTTCATCCGAGGCAGAATCTCAACAAGCTTCTTCCAAAGGTCTTGGTGCACTCGGGTCTCTCTTTGCCCGTCTTACAGGGTCCAAAGTCCTCACCGAACAAGACCTCAAACCTGTTCTGGACGGCATGAAACAACATCTGATGAAAAAGAACGTGGCGAAAGAGATTGCTGACAAGGTCTGCGAGGGCGTTGGGGAGAGTTTAGTCGGTAAAAAGGTTGGAGGTTTCCAAAGTGAGCACTACGAATTACACCTTTTCATTCGTTTACTGATTTACACTTGAAATCCAGCAACGAACGCCGCAGTCCGCCTGGCCCTCTCAACTTCTCTCACTCGAATCCTCACACCCAAAACTTCCACCGACCTCCTGCTCTCTATCCGAACAAAACTTTCATCGCCTTTGCCTTCGACTCAACAACGTATGCCATATACAATCACTTTTGTTGGCGTCAACGGTGTAGGGAAAAGCACAAACTTGTCCAAAGTGTGCTTTTGGCTCATTCAAAATGGTTTGAGAGTGCTAATTGCCGCTTGCGACACATTCCGGTGAGTGCTTTTTGTTTTAAAGCACAGCGTCCACTAATTCCTAATGTCTCGTATATAGGAGCGGTGCAGTCGAACAACTCCGCGTCCACGTCCGCAACCTCTCCATGCTCGGGGTCAACGGATCAGCAGACTCTAAAGGCAGGGTGGAACTCTACGAGAAGGGATACGGAAAGGATGCAGCTGCTATTGCCAAGGAAGCTATCTCGTTTGGTGAGTTTTCTGGCTTCTTTTTTTGTTTTGGCGTTTCTAAAGCACGTTTTAGCAAAAGACAACGACTTTGATGTGGTTCTTATTGATACCGCTGGTAGGATGCAAGATAATGAGGTCAGTTGTTTGTTATCTTGATCTGATCTGACCTGGAAACTGACGGTTTTTGATTTTGAAACAGCCTCTCATGCGTGCATTAGCCAAGGTATGTACTTGCCTTCTGTCCTTCTCCCGTCATTCCATTCCACTCCCAATCCCATCTCCACTCTTCCTGATATCTGACCCCAATTTTCTAGCTTGTATCCGTAAATAACCCCGACAAAATCATATTCGTCGGCGAAGCCCTCGTTGGCAACGAAGCCGTAGACCAGCTAACTAAATTCGACAGAGCACTAAGAGATTTCTCTTCTGCTTCTGGAGGAGTAAAGGAACGTGGGATTGATGGGATGTTGGTTACAAAGTGGGATACGGTTGATGATAAGGTGCGTTCTATTCGTGACTTTGGGGTTTGGACTGGAATACTGACACTTCTTCGATGGTACCAGGTTGGAGCAGCTCTTTCAATGACGTACGTTACCGGTCAACCGATTATTTTTGTCGGCTGTGGTCAGGTCTGTTTTGTGTCCTTGCTTTTGTTGTGTGTTGGTGTGCTAACGAAAGGTCTTTTCTAGACCTACACCGACCTACGCCAATTGCGGGTCAGCAACGTCGTTCAAGCTATCTTAAGCGATTGATCGAGTTGACAGCTCTAGCTGGTTTGTTTCAACGCACAGCCGGGTACTCAAAGAGTTAGTGCAAAACAGGAATAGACACCTAGTCTATTCTTGAAAGTTGTTGGTGTCGGGGTCTGTTTAGATTTAATCGTGCTGGGACTGGGACTAGAGCTATACTCACATATTCCACATAACTACCTACTTCAACCTTAAGGTCTTTTTCTTTATCTATGTATCTGTCTTTAAATTGTCTTTTTCTATTCCTACTTGATACATACTTATCTAACTGCGCTGTACGTATTCGAGTTGTTGCGCTATGTACGAGTGTATCTAAACTTTGAAGTATCCTGAACTTCTGCCTCTTGATTGCGAGCCTGATGGGATGATCACAACCATTCTTATCGCGGTCTTGAAGTAAGGATATAAACATCCGATAGAGCAAGATGTGATTCAGAAACGAGAAAGTTTGAGGTGTTTGCATTAGCCATCAAACTACGAGTGAAGGTTCAGCAAAGGGTTAGAATGAAATGTATAGGCGCGCGAAGTTCTTCATTCAAATCGACACGCGATAGACGGGAACAACTAAGCCTTTCATTGGCGATAATTACAGTAAACCTATAGTACAATCTGTAAGACTAAAGCTACATCGGTACATGCAGAGATGGAGAAAAGATTGCTACTCTAATATTACAGCTGAGTGGGAGCGGATTACATCTATGTCTGCACCATCGGGCGCAAAAAGTCCTTTTCTTCAAGAGCCAGGTGGCTTGGGTAGCGTGTAATGAGTGGTTTGAGCATGAACGTACCCATAACCTGCCTGAATTTCTCGTATGTGACGTTATCACCTAGAGTGATCCATTCAAACGGTTCAGGAGGAGGCTCCTCAAAAGGGACCCCCACAGTTTGGTGTTCCTGCTTTGAAACTTCATGATCATTTAATTCATTATTATAAGCAGCTTTGGCTGAGTGTCCTGCGGCGATACGTGTCTTCAGACGAGTGAGACAGACTTTAAAGCCGTCGAAATGCTTTGTAACATCGATGTTGTCCTTTGTAAGAAAGAAGGCCGTCTTTAAAGACCCTACGAGTTGAGTAGAAGCGGAAAACCATTGATCGAATGGACGTGACCCCTGAATCTTTTGTAGATGCGGTGACGAAATGAGCTTGTCGTAATGGCAGCAGAAGATGAGAACAACATAAAACAAAGATTCCAGGTCGTGACGATATGTATGCCCCATCCGCCAGTTTGGATCAAGAAGATCGAGAGCCATATATGGTTTAGTGCCGGTACGCTGCAGCGATGTCAGCCCTTGCGGGGGTGGGAGTTTCGATGCGAGGTCGAAGTCATTCAAAACACCGTAGACCTGACCATTTATACGTCGAAACATGATATTAGCCATGCTGATGTCACGGTGTAGGATCTTCGGGTGATCAACGAGCCATCGATGAGTCTGTAAAACATCGTAAAAGACCTGAGCACATTCTGTGGGGTCGACCAGATCCGTGAGAGGATGAAGAACGTCCTGGACCGTGATGCGTAGGACACGTTTGTCATAAGGAATCTTCAAGCCATGAAGATACTTCGCCAACTTGGTCTGAGGCATGTCATCAGCGAAGTCATAAGTCTTCGCCCATCGAATCTCGGGAAGATGGTTTTGCGCCCACGCATGGTCGCCAACCGCCTTTCCCCGAGCATATTCAACAAGTTCGTTCTCCGGGTCCCTCTCTTTGCCGGGGAAACTGAGCTTGACAATAACTTCTTGTCCATTCCAATCAATACCTTTGATGACTGTTGTCCCACGTCCGATGATGCCATGCGCCCGATAGACAACTTCCTTCAATTTCACTGCTTTGCCTTCATCCAAGGTCAACTCGCAATCATAGAAAGCATTACAGCCTGGGTTAGTATCGATGATGGAATTGGCACTGGGTTTCGTTCCGGGATGTTTCGGCTTATGGGCGAGACCCTGGTAGCCAGCCATGTGCTGATTGTTTAGACGTGGCTTGATAGTGGGAAGTGAGGGTCCCTTCACACCGATTGAAGCAGGGAGTAGACCCTGTTTCCGGGCCTCAAGAGACATTAATTTGTAGAGCGCTGCCAGAAAAAACGCTTGGCCGTATTCACTCGACAATGTTACAGGCTTCGAGAGTATGACTTTTGACCTGTCGTAGTACACAAGCTGTAGCACCAACGTATCAATTATGACTCCAACAGAATGGAGCCGGAGGAGACCGCTCGAAAGCATCTCGAGGCCATAGCCAGCACATTGGAGTTTTGTGTGTCGTTTTAACTGAGCATCATCCAGTTTGACTTCCGCAGCAGGATCTATCTCTGCTCCAGGTTCGGGATCAGTGACAATCCGCTGTCCTTCTTCGTCTTTCAGTCGCTTCTGCCCTCTGTCATTCTCGATGTCGTCTTCGACTTCTTCGGACATTGGAGAATCTTGTTCTTCACCAAACGAAGGCAGAGGAGTAGTCTGCCTGTCATTGGGCTGCTGAGAGATAATACAGGATAATATGTTCGATTGGGCAGGGGATGGGAATGTGGAGGACTCGGCTGCGCTGGGCGCATTCTCACAGGGTCCGGTGACTAAAGAGAACCGTCAGTGGATCTGAGTTGATTCTGATAACATTATAACACGAACCTGGACCCTTACTCCTCAAGGAATATGAGACTTGCGAACTGCTGCTCGCTTGGACATCATTTCTCGCTGCTACAAGGTACAGAAAGTCAATACTCTTTTGATGGACAAGGATGAGAAGACATACCGGCAGAGCCGCCTATCTTTCTTTTGTTATTTGCTCGCGCTGGTGGCGCAGTTGTCTGTTGGGAGCGCGACGGCGCCTGTGAGGTCGATGCACGTGCAGATTTCTTGGGCTTAGGTTTGATCTCCCGTGAGCGTGTAGGGCCACTGGCATCGGTGTCTGTCGAAGAATGTTAGTCCCGCAAATAGAGAATCGGAGAAGAAAGACATACTCTTCTCTTCATCACCTACAACACCACCATGGTCCAACGCATTTCCACCTTTGCATTTAACCTCCAGCCACCACATAATCATCGGCCAATAGATATCCAAGTTTTGAGGAATGGTAGAATCTACAGCGAACGTGGAGTCCAAAGCATGGATATCTGGCTTGCGGCTGGCATAGGATCCGAGAACGACCTTTCCAGACCCATCGAAAAAGAGAAGAGGCGAGTCTTTGGGGAACCAGACTTTGCTGGCAGCGTTCATGACAGAGATAAGAAGTGGGTAGAGCTCTGGCTCTTTGATTTCTTTCTTCGAGGCAGTTTTGATGTAGTCTTCCCAGGCTGTTTGGAACGGAGCGGAAGATAGAACTTGGCTGACTGGACCCCTTCGTCTTGTCAGGGCCTTAAAGTCGTTGGAAGTCGAGTCGAGAATTTGAGATAAAAAATCAGCTTCTCCAATACGAATGCAATCGCGGATGTCTTCTTCGAGGTATACATTGATATGCTCGACCTTGTGGTTTTCCTCAAAGTCAGCTTGAGAGCCCGCACATTTGCCCAGAGGAGTAGCGTATTGACTTTGGGTAAAGGCACCTCTATCTGAAGGTTGTTGGTGAGGATAAGCATATATTCCAGGAGTAGATGCTGGGACGTTCATGGTAGGTAGTCTGTTCGAAAAGTAGTGTGGATGAAAGGGAGGGTGTAACCTCGGTGAACAAGATTTTGGGAATGCATATAGTGGTTGAAGGCAAAGCGGATAGGGTGTGTACAATGGAACAGGAGAGACGCCATTTGCTACATATAGTGGCATTGTGGGTTTCGACGAGAGGAACAATGTCGTCGTTCCAGTCCAAGTTTATCATGAGCACGTGACCTCGCCACAGCTGCCGGCCGATTGACTGTATTTGAGACAGGAAGTGCCCGAATCAGATGAGTTTTCCTCGCTGGTTAACGGAAAGTTCTCTGTAACTTTTTGTAGCTACACCCGGTTCTGAAGATGAAGAGGAATTTGCGGACCTCATCCGATGCAGCATGGAGATACATCAATTGCATTGTGCAAAAATTAGCACTGCAAACTCGAAAGCAATTGGAATCCGCGCTTGATTCTAGCATTGCTTGTGTAGTCGATTCTCCACCTCTAAGCGGGTCTTTCAATCTCGTCTACAAAACTTTTTTCTCCGATGGCGTTGCTTGGGTCATTCGAATTCCGGCTCACGAGCAGGACATTCAACCTTCTGCTGCTCGGAGAATAGAGCGCGATATATTGATTCAGCGTTTCATCTAAGAAAAAGTTCCATCTATCCCCATTCCAAAGATTCATGCCTGGTCTCTTGATACCAACAATATTATACGTAGACCGTATGTGATCGCAGATTTTGTTCCTGGCACGAATCTGTTCAATGTCTGGAATGACAAAAATTGGATCTCTCCTGAAAAACCGTGACGACAGAAGATCTTTACCCAGCTTGCAGGATGGATGACAGGAACTGCCCCGAATCGGTCGGCTTGAACTGAACGCGAGTTCGAAAGATCAATATAGTATTGTACCACATTTGAACCTCACACGAAGATTGACGAAGTGGAATCACCCTTGGGACCTTATGATAGTGGCTACGTGTTTCTCTCGGATCTTCTCAGGGAACGACGAGAGAGAATTCAGACGATCCAATGTTCGGTCTGCTCCAACGTCTTTTCCTGTCTGCGCTTACCGACCACACTATCGATGGGCCACCATTTACATTGCGACATCCTCATAACATTCTTGTTGCCGAGGACCTCTCGGAGCTCTAGAATCCATGCTATTGGTTCCAAGATTTGCCTAGT
Organism: Stygiomarasmius scandens; assembly: GCA_037954225.1. Taxonomy (NCBI): domain Eukaryota; kingdom Fungi; phylum Basidiomycota; class Agaricomycetes; order Agaricales; family Campanellaceae; genus Stygiomarasmius; species Stygiomarasmius scandens. Next base: position 58,462 of record JBANRG010000069.1, read on the forward strand.
CGGTAGGGATAAGCTTTCTCTTCTCCGTTTCTGCTTTTTCTTCAGATCTTTCTTCTTGCAGTCGTACGTTCTCCTGCGCTTTTTTCTGAACGGATTGAACTTCCAATTCTCCCGAATGATAAGGCTATCAAGGACAAAAGCCATTGACCAACCCTCGTAGTTCGAGTATTATGTATTCTCGAACCGTTCTTTCCCATCTACTCATCGTTAGCTCAAATCCACTAGCAACGGAACTCTACGTCGAGTAAAATGCGATCACCGAAGGAAGTTCTTCAAAAAAATACGATTGGCAACTGTGCGCTTGGACCTGATTTCCTCGATGTGGCGGTTGGCATGGTTTTGCGACTCCAGTCCTCAATTTCTGTTCTTCTCGTTCACTATCGAGTGGTTATTACCGCTGATCAGTCTAGTCTCTGCTGTAGCTGATATGAATATACTCCGAGTCGGTAAGTGCATTTACCATTCTAAGAATCGATGAATCAGATACGTTGTACGCAACTGTGGATCTTGATCACAATCGTGATGCATTATAAGTATTCTGAATCTGTGTCCTTGGCATGAGTTATTTACCAGTGTCACTATACCCACGACGAAGAAAAGGCACTTCTGTTATTCTGGAATCTGGATACCAATCGATATCATCAAAATGCGGGAGAACTATACAGGTACTTGATCATTCTCGTCAACGGACATGCGCCGTCGGACCTTTAGATATTGATCATGTCCATGCTACGTTGGAGCATCCGAGTTCTCTATCAGACACGACCGCCGACGTCGTCCGTTCAGTCGTTGCTTGCGACCAGTAACTGGGTCGAATTTGAAATTTGCAGTTGATCAGCAATCTGGTAGTTATCTAGTGTCAATATAATGCATTATAGGATCATAGGTCTCTGGGGAATAAATAGTAGAAGTACATAGTTATTTAGTTTAGTACATATGGATAATGGCATCAAGTATTGATCGTTGCAATCAGTAGAGGTACAGTCGCTGATCAAAGCGGAGGATATGCATTCAAAGTTCATTCATGCGCGAGTCGGCGTGTATGATGTACAGATAGGCAAACATGCTGTATATGCCCAAAAACTTCATTGCAAGTTCTACGTGCAAAAATGATAAGCAACACAGTAATATAACTAGTCATCCCAACCAAAAAAGAAATACCAACTCAAGACGTACGAGACTAACTAGCCCAAAGGCGCCTTTTCAGGGAAAGGATTCTGAAACCTCCCAGGTGTAAACGGCGGCGGCTCTCCAAGTCCTCTGTGAGGCGCCAAACTGCTAGCACTACTAGACAAAAATGACGGAGCGGGCGAGCCAATTCTCTGGAAACGCGAGTCTGCCGAAAATGGAGAATATTCGCGAGGATGGACAAAGAGGAATTCCGCAGAAGGTGCGGTACGGTTTTTTCGTCGACGTAAAACGATGAATATACCGAATACAAGAAGGGAGAGAAAGACTAGGCCACCGATGATGCCTCCTGCTATTGCGCCTGCATTAGGGTGAGAGTGGGATGGGGAAGAGGAGACTGGTTGTGCGGCGTCTGGGGAGGGACCATTATCGATTGTGTACGAGGTCGACGTGATGTTAAGTGAGGTGGTGGTAGAAGATTGGGTAGTTGTTCCTGGGAACATGTTCGTGAATGAAGCACTCAGACCACCTGGCTGAGAACCGCCAGTACTGATGGACACTGAAGAGTCTGTTCCAGGCGCTGAAGTCACTGCTATATCGGTAGAGGATGGCGTAGAAACTGTTGGATCAGATGCCGGGTCGGACGACGCGCTCGAGGACGATCCAGAATTTGCTCCTCCCTCGTTTTCGTTTCCATCTTGTAAGTTCCCGTCAGGATTAATAGCAGGAGGAGTAGCAGGAGCAGCGGCAGAAGGAGCAGGAGGAGTAGTCGGATCAGCATCGTTTGAACCATCAGTATTCTGACCAACAGGAATGGGAGAGTCAATAGCACCAGCACCAGCACCAGCACCACTGGGATGAGCAGAATCTCCAGACAGCCTACCAGCACCACCCTCGCTAACGTTATTCGTTATCCCCTTTCCCTCGTCCCCAGAATCATTATTCGAGTCCGAGTCAGAGTCACTATCCGAGTCACTATCTGACTCGCTGTCCGACCCACTGTCCGACGAATCATCATGTCTCGAAACAAAGATTACAGGTTTCCTTTTATTCTTGTCATAGCGCTCTCTCTTGGAGAAAGTTGCCTTGAAAACTATCAACAATTGTACCAGGAAGCGACGAAACACGCACCAATCTCCTAGGACGACCAGAATTGACGCGACTCGCAGACCCAACTGGAGGCATCAGCCCGATGTGACCAGCACAACGACAAGCGTAAAAATGAGAGAGAGATGAAAGAGTAAAAGAGAGTGAGGCACCAGAGGAAAAAAGCAATGACTGGTAGGCAAAGCTACATATAATGGGAGCAGGCGTCACTGCATTCTGCGGTAGCCGATGATAGTTTATATACAAGCGAATCAGCCACCCTTGCAACAACTCATAAATGGAGGTGTATAAAAAAGGAAACAGTAGTTGAACGCGTGATTGCATCATCGCTCTTCTGAGATTCTCGCGTCTTGGTAATGCAGCTCATCAGACGCTTTTCTTCCAGTGCCATTGCCAGAATGCGCGTCGTTCCTGTTCCAGTCCGTTCAGACAACTATGCATACCTCATTATAGATGAAGCCACGAATAAAGCTGCTGCAGTCGACCCCTATGACGTTTCTAAAGTCTCTGCAGCTGTCGAGAAGCTCGGTGAGTATGGTCTCACCCATCCGGTATCTCACTTACTTTTCAAAACCAGGTGTCCAAATCATTGCCGGAATCACTACGCATCATCATCACGACCACAGGTTAGATCCTTCCGCACCTACTATTGTCTGCTACAAGGTTACTGACAGCAGTCTCCTTGCTATAATTACCTCCCAGTGGTGGTAACAAGGTCAGCTTTCCAGTATCCATCGCGATCCGTGCACTAATCATTCATTGAAACTGCACAGGACTTTGTATGTGATACTACAATCACTGTTTGCTGAATTCAGCAGTGACCATCCGTCGTGATAGGTATCAAAGTACCCTGGCGTTCCGATGTATGGAGGCAGTCACCAAAGTCCGGAACTGACCCAAATCGTCAAAGACAAGGACGAGTTCTCGTTAGGGAACAATATCGCTGTCAAGTAGGTTCAAGCTTTACTCTTTTGAGAACAAGAAGACAAGTTGACCACGCACAATGTCCTGGTAGATGTCTGGCAACTCCCTGCCACACTCAGGATTCCATCTGTTACCATGTCACCGACAAGACAAAGCAGGATGATGCTGGTGGTGTCTTTACTGGCGATACCCTCTTCATTGGAGGATGTGGCCGTTTCTTTGAAGGTAACGCAGAGGAAATGGACGCTGCTCTCTCGTATTTGGGGACACTCCCTGACAAGACCATTGTTTATAACGGGCACGAATATACAACCGGCAACGTTGCCTTTGCTAAGACTATTGAACCTGATAGCCCAGCTATTGCCAAGCTAGAAATTTTGGCAAAGACGAATCAAGTTACTACGGGGCTTACTACTATTGGAGAGGAGAAAGAGTGGAACGTCTTTATGCGCCTAGACAATCCCACAGTTCGGTCAGTCACTCAGTTTTGTTTATGCAAATGATTCTAACAAGCAATTCCAGCAAGGCGACGGGCGTCGCTGCCGATGAGCCCAAGAGCAAAGTCATGGCTGCGCTGCGTGAAGGGAAGAACAATTTCCGCGGCAACCTGTAGTCCTTTCACTGTGACTTTATCTGTTAACGTTATCAATGCTTTCTTCTCATGTATCGATCTAGTCCGAGTCAATGTGTAGTTGTAGCAAAGTGGAATCGAGCATTACGGAGTTTTTATGTGAATGACTTTGCCGAGAAAAGAAAAGACTATCTGAAATTTTGTAGGGTAGACCAATCCGCACACATACGCATATATGTTTAAATACTACACAAGAAAAACGATCCGATACAGAACAGAAGAACCCAAACTCGAGAAGCCACCGATATCGCGTAAATGAGGCCACACTCGCACTCGGAGGTTGATCTCCGTGCGCAAGTCGCGTTTCCGGCGAGCTACAAATCCATCACAGAACAACTTCTTGGCGAATTTACTTAGCTCATTCCAATCATCTTGAGAACAGCGGTGCGAGCGTAGGGGATGTATGACAACGTGTACCAGGTATAGGCGAGGTACTCGATGATCACGAATACTAGGAGAGATCCGTCAGTTGAGCACGAGGTTGCTGATAGGAAGAAAGCAGAAACACGTACTCAAACATAAGATCTAGAAGAATAAAACGGATCAGCTCGGTAGATATTTCTTGGAAGACATCAAACACACCTCGTTACCCAAAGCAAACGCGCCCACAAATACGAGTCCGATAGAGGCAAAAAGGACTATCGTCGCCACCACTCGTACAGGTTTGAACATCTAAAAGTAAAACTAAGCCACAAGGGAGCTGACAATTTGTAGAAACGGACAAGTTTTATTTGACTGAGGAACTGTAGAGAACGATATTGATGTCTGCAATGTGAAGAGACAGAGGTAGGAGACGTACACCAATGAGGAAACCAGTGCCAATGAGCGCTACGATAGTACCCATAACATAGAGAACTGTAGAACGACGGGGGTAAGATTTTTTTCAACAGAAAGATGCAAAGATACATACGCGCAAAGAGAAGCAGTTGACCAAGGAATAATACAATGGATCCAAGCAAACTCAGAACGAAACCGACAACCAGACTGCTTGTGATAAGCACGAAGATATATCGAGGAACTAGAGGTGTCCGCACCATCCTACAAATCCATACAACCTAGTCGTCCTAGACAGCCCAAGAAATTTGAAAGCAGAATCGCCTTCAAAGTACTGTGTCTCAGGAATACCAACTCCCGCAGACTCGAGATTGAACCAGCCCTTGCTTGACATGGTTAGAGGTCAGTTGAGTGATTTTACACGGTTGTTGGGGTGTTTAAACGCAGGTAGTCAAGGGTGTGCTGTGCCAGCAGCGTTGGATGTGAGATGGTAGTTTGCAGGAGAAAGCGGTCACATCTGTTTCACGCAAGCGGGAAATTCGGGTACAGGTTATGACAAATCAAGTTCGCGTATATAGCCTCCTCGACTCAGTCAAGATACATTACTCGTACAACAAATGCTCTTTATTCTTTATTCACTGTCTTCTTCAGAGCCTTCTTCAGAGTCCTCCTCTTCGTTGTCGTCGTCCTCATCACCATCATCATCTTCTTCATCCTCGTCACCGTCAAGCGCAGCCCAATCAGACACGTCAAGTTTCTCATTCTTAGCAGTTTCTATTGACACAGTGTCAGTGTGAAGATCCTTGGAAAGAAAGAAAGTTCCCGCCTACCTCCGGCATCAACTTCATACCCTGCTTGAGTAACACACCGGGAAACCTCTGCCTTGGCCCCAATTTTAGTACCTTTTCCCAGTATGCATCCGTCTAATTTAGCACTGTATATAAATTCATGAGCAAAGGAATTTTGACACAAAAAGAAAACCTTATACCCATCCTCGATAACACAGTGGTCCAAAAGAACACATCCGACAATCTTGACCATCTTCCCAATAACACAGTGCTTCCCAATCACAGACTTTTTGATGGTCGTCCGCTCAGAAATTTGTGTAGAATCTCCGACGATAGTATCTGTAGAGATCTGTGCCTTTTGGTCGATGAGAGATCGACTTTTCGGGTCAGAGGGAAGGGAATAGGTTGTTTGTGATAGCACCTGATAGAAGCGTCACTTATTAAAACATAATCATTGGTGATCCGAAGCAACAAACCCGTCTGTTGATGTCCAAGAGAGAATGGATAGTGTTTACTCGAGTCGCGAACCCATCTTCAGCCCGATGTATAATGATACCCACTCGCAAACTCGACGGTTGGATGTCGGAATCGGAATCGACAGGTGAAGAAGGTTCAGAGGGCCCTGATTTATTCGAGTGAAATGCTGCTTTCTCCTGAAGTTTGATTTGCAAGGTAGAATGGTTCAGCGCGACGGTTTGTGTTGGAGCGTTGGTCGGAGGATTCAGGACTGTAACAAAGTGAATTCCACCAAGTACCGAATGAAAACAAAAGATCTTCGTACCGTACTCGTACTTTTCTCTTTTCACTCGTTGGTACTGAATCTTACACAACCAAGGGAAAAACTCTTCTCGGAACGAGTCAAAGTGTCGTTTTTCATGCAAAAGATCCAATACGGATCTGCGGCAAACGTAGACATGCGAGTCTTGGTACTTGCGGGAGAGATTTGTTCGTGGATATCTAAGTTTTGTATCAATAAAGCGGAATACATACGACATGCAGGTACCGTACTTGGATAGCAGAGACATTCGTAGTTCCAGATCTTCCGAGTTGTGGTCAAAGTCATCAGCGGTGTCTATGTAAAGGAGAGTTCCTGTCTTTTCATCCCATATGATTGGAGTAGGAGGAGGTGGAGTGCCCCAGTCTTCTACAATGGCATTTTTATCCGGAGGACTTGATGCAAACCAGCATGCAGTTGCAATGGACCCATCACTGGCACTTTCTGTCCGGAACTTATTGAGGATAGTGTGTAGGGAGAGGGAAGGTGGTGGTATAAAATCACAAGGAAGAACGACAAAGTCTTCGGATATTCGGCTGGAGAAATGGCGCAAAAGAGTACAGGTCCCAGTATTGCTATCCGGTGATTCGTCGTATGTCTGGATATCAATTCGAAGTGACGTTGTAAGAGCGGAATGGACGTGATGCGATATTGCGGGACGATGTAAAGCAGGACATATGAGAAGAACATCTGAAAAATTCTATGAAGAATGAGGTCGCTAAGTACAGGATCGAAACGCACTTTTGATGCCAGACTGATCTATCCAAGAGAGTACATAGTCTATAATAGGTTTATTTCCAACAGGGACCAAAGCTTTCGGACATGGCTCTGCACCGTGGTTGCTGGTAAGTGGTACGAGCCTGGCACTGATTCAGAAAGAGATAATTTGAGGAAACGACGACAGATTCACTCATTCCCAAAGCCTGCTAAAACGACAGCCAGAAATTCGCGGGTGACAGGCTCAGAGGTCGCGACGCCCAAATCCATCGCAAGTGAAAGTAGTAGATGAAAATGACTTGTTTTTTTGTTTGTCGGGTAAACAACGCGAAAATATTCCTGTCCTCGTTCCATCATGAGCCATCGACTCACCTCTTTCAAAGGCCCCTCAACACCTACATCATCGCCTGTACAACAAAGGCAACCTAATAATCCTCCACCTTCTCCATCAAGGCCAACAGAATCTACATACCACCGCAAAACAAGAACTCTACTTCAAGAATTGCGAGCTTTGACCGAAACATGGGATGATCTCGTGCTTATGGATGGCCTGAAGGCTGCCAAGGGTCTTGTTGATACACGTACAGATCTAGAGTATGACATATTATAATTGAAAAAAGCTATATGTGCTCCATCTGTGTTTTCTAGCAATGCATTATCCATTACGCCTAATCAACTTCCTCGTTCTCATATCGTTGGCCCCAAGTTGGACATTATGGAGACACGTATCGCTGAGCTGGATGCAGTCGTTACGAAACTTGTGAGGTCGTTCAATGAATGCAAGTTCCTTAATTTACTTCCTGAACTGAGCAGGAGAGGCAATTCCGTAAAATGTGTTCCGTTATTGAGAACCTCGAGGCGTTAGTTATCGATGCTCACAAGAATAAAGGCCCTACGTGGGTTCAACAGGAGCCATTATGGGTGACTTGGTCATTAGAGAAATTCGGTCAGTACTAGTGTACCCGTTGGCGTGCTATTCTCAAATTTGATGATAAATGCAGCTACATCAATATCTGAGATTCTTGTCTCGTACCATCGAAGTCTCGAAAACCATAGGGTCTTGGTGGACACTCTTCGCTGCCATTCTGTATCCTTTGAAGACTCACGAGATGCTTTATCTAATTGGGCCCAGCAATCATGGTTGGAGGACTCTGGATGGGACGCGAAATGGGAAGACATTTGCGCCATCGAAGTGGAACGTTGGAGTGCGGCGCGATAACAACCTTTGTGCAATAAATTTAAAAATCCAGCAGATACAGATTTCGAAAGCAAGGGTACAACACGAAAAACAAATTACATATCTTCATCGTCCGATATATGTATCTCATCTGCATTGGCGACAGGTGCCTTTGCAGAACCATTTTGCTCTGCAGGCGGGTGCAGCGCTGTCTGTTTCGCTGCAACAAATCCTGTGCCTTTTCCAGCTTCCTTTTCCGCCATTGCCATTGGATCTGCTGCAGCTCCGTCGGGAGAGTCTGCTTTTCGTGTCCCTTCTCGGGCAGCAATGGTCTGCGCTGCAAGGTAACTGGCTTCTGTGTTGAACTGAGCTTGCACACTTCGTTTGATGCGCAACATCTCTCTGAAAGTGTCCTCGGATCCGGTCTCAATTTCGAAGCTGTTCCATTCGCTCCAGAACTTGGGATTGGTACGAGGATCACAGAATTGAGAGGCATGTGCATAGATGGCACGAGCCCTGTCGATTTCTCCGAGTTTTCGTTCCAGCGCAGCGAATCGTAAGCACATTTCAGCGGTTTGTTTGTCCGGTAGGACTAGAAAGCTATTGGTTAGTCTGATCCGACTAGGCATTCACCTAAATCTCACCTTCCAACGCTCGCTCGTATATAGGGCGAGTATGAGGCAAGCCAAAGTTCTCGGTGGCTTTAGCAATGTAGACCGTGAACATCTAGAGTAGTGTAAGAGTATGCATAAAGTACACAATCCTTCACCGACCTCGAACTTGTCCTCGTCTTGTACGACCTGTGTTGCACGATCATATATCGACATAGCACGTTTTGCTAGACCATAATCTTCCTCTAATTTTGCATACATGAGGAACAGAGGCTTGCAAGACTTTGGAGGGCATTTCTCCAATGCCTGCTCAAAGAGGTCACGGGCTCGTTCAATCTTGCTACCACCCTGAAGGACTTTCAGTAACATTCCACCACAAAAAGAAAAGAGCTACTCACAAATCGCCTGACAAACTTGGATAGATATATATTCCAAATCTCAAACGAAACGGGGAAAGTGAAAAGCTCGACACCACGTTCGTAGACCTTGAAGCTTTCTTCAAAGTATTTGTTCTCTTCCAAAAACGCAGCATAATTGACTATGATTTGTGCATTAGCTATCCGCAGCTCCAAAATCTTGTCGTAAACCATTTTGGTGGTCTCTACGGTGCCGATCGACTCTTCCAGATCAACATAGAACGACCAAAGTTTTAATGACTTGAACAGCCTAGTTTGAGCAGAAAGAGTCTGAACAAGTGATAAGCAAATTTACACCTGAAAGAAAAGATAACAAACGAACGTGATCGTGATAGTTGATCTTGGTGTTTTTAGGTATTGCTGCAGCTCGTTGCATCACTCTGATACCTTCGTCATAGTTGCTAGCAGACTTTTAGAAATTTACGATGGACGAAACAGAGAACACGTACTCATGACGGATTTCCAATTCTGCCCATTCACACCAGATCTCCGCTAGGTCTTCAACAGCCTTGAAATTGACCTTGGTGCCTTTCTCCAAAATCTTGCGAGCACTATCGAGATCAGGTTCGGCTTGACCTGTGGTACCACCTTCCTCGTAAAACTTGGCAAAGTTGACGTAGAGCCTGTGCAAGTTGGCGGTAGCCCTTCGGGGGTTGATGGTTTCAAGAGCTTGAGTATATGTCGCCACAACCTAGAGAATGCGAATGAACGCTGGACGTAAAACAATCTAGAACTACGCACCTTTTCATCATCCTCACCCCAAAGTGCAACCCGTTTCTCCCACTCTTGCACGTCATTAGGATTCCGCCTGATAAGGACGTCATTCACGAGGAAAGGCCTCCGGTCCATCAGGTCCTCAAACTCTTTCATCCGGAGGTCCAACTCTTTTTCTGTTTCCGCAGCATCCTCTTCGTCTTCTTCTCCCTCCAGCCCTTCCATCATTGCACTAATCAGCGACTCGCAGAACTCTGCATAAGCGTCGAATATCTGCGTAAAGTCACGAATTGTCAAGACATTAGCGAGGCCTTTTTCAAAAGTCTCCTTGGCACGATCAAACTCTCCGCGCTTGATCCAATACGTAGCCAAACCAGTCCACAATCTACCAGCTTGGTCTTTGTACACGGCGAACCCATCTTTGGCAATGATGTGCTCGATGTTGAGTTTTCGGCCGCTAGTCGGATCTTCGTCTTCGTCATAAGGAGGCAAGGCTTTTCCATCAGCAGATACTGCAACGGCTGGTCCGGCTATCCTAATAAGACTGCCATCTACTGAGGCAGGCTCGACAGGCCTTCCAGATTCCTCTGCTTCTTTGACTTCCTTGTCTTCGGCTGCCTTGTTGGACTCGATTGTCTCCTCTACATCAAGACCAACATCATCAGAAAATTTTTCGACTATGTCTATCCAATCACCCAGAAGTTGGTACGGGCTTTTGCCTTCAGGACTGGCGTATTCTCCGCGCGAAGCTTTTCGAGCTAGAGATAGCAATAATTTTGCAGCTTCCAAAGGACGAGGTTCTCCGGTAGTTGGAGCTAGAAGAAGGCCAGTGAATCGTTCCGTAATACTGGGGTCGACGGCAATGTAACGTCGATAAATGACATCCGTGGTATCGATACATCTTGTTTCCGCCCATAAGAGATAGCGTACCCAGATACGGGAGTGGAGAGACGGAGGAAGAGTACGTAGGGCTCGGTCAAAAGTGCGCCGAGCATGAGTGTGTGAGATGACTGGAGGACACTGTGGATGGAAAAATATTGACAGATACATGAGCCATATCCGAGGAAGCTAACGACATGTCTGAGTAACACGTATGAGTAGAAATACTGAAACATACCTTGGGCAACCACATTAGAGCGCGCTCAAAAGCAGCAACCAGCGATCTCCATTCCTCCCATCCTATGAAGCCGTTGAGACCACCCTCCCACTGTTCCAGATCATCGTGCTCTTCCTCCAATGCGTCCTTCATTTCTGGAAACTTTTTCTTTCCACCTGCCCTCTTCTTTACCACCAGCTTTCCCAGAACAAATGACATGCGCAAGGTCAGATATGATTTCCACATCTTGAAAGAGTTCGGAAATTGGACTAGGGCCGACTCGTAAAGATAGGTGAGACGCTGGAGAGATATACGTCCGTATGGTGTTGCAAGAGGGCCTAGTAAAGTCGCTACTTCCTCTGGTAGTTCAGAGGGTCCCTCTAGTTTACTCTGAGCGACATATTCCTCCCTTACTACATGTATAGCCGACCACCACGCCCGGAACGATTGGGGGTTCCGAAGGAGGTCTTCCTCACGATGCAAGTCTTTTGGAGTGAGGAGGTCGGGGTGAGTCAAAGGGCTTGGAATGGGGGAGGTGAGGGGAAAATATGCCCTGAGTTCGTCTACAGTCGGCATCTTCTGCGCGACAGAGGGCATCTTGAATACGGAAGACGCGAACTTGCGGTGGGTTGACGAAAAGGAATGACCAGTCAAAATTCACACGGCTCTCCGCTACTTGATTCTACCATGGTCGGTATATCCAGCTTGTTTCTGTCTCATTATTTAGCTCTGCCAACAGCACGGCGCGAAACGTGTCAGACTATCAAAGGAGGCAATTGAAGCCAGGAAGCAGAAAGAACAGTCCAAGATTCGCGATTACTTGGCTCTGAACGATGATATCTTGACCAGGGTTCGTTTATAGTCGTACTCACAGTTCCGACTCTCAAATGCGCAAAAACAGAAGAGAAACAAGGACTACACTAAGGAAGCTTTCAATAAGACTACTCAACTCCTTCAACTCAATCCTGAATTCTACACCGTATGGAATTATCGTCGTCTGATCTTACTTCACGGCATTTTTCCAAACAGGTGAGTGCAGGTCGTGTGTTGCAGACACGATACATGGCATATGATGATCTAGTTCTCCTGTGGAAATCAATGAGCAGCTGTCCGATGAATTGTCCATGACAACTGTGGCGCTGAAGGCGCATCCCAAGGTTTACTGGATTTGGAATCACCGTCGTTGGTGTCTCGAGAACGTCCCTAACGGCCCTGGGGATGAGGGGGACTCAGATTATCTTGGTTGGAAGCAGGATTACTGGAAGAAGGAAATGTTCGTTGTGGAGAAGATGCTGGACGTTGACGCTAGGAATTGTGAGTCCTGCAACACGTTCTAAAGCCGGTTTTTTTGACGTTGTTTAGTTCATGCTTGGAGCTATAGAAGATACGTTTTAGCTAGCATGACTACTCCGAGAAACCCGAAGACGGAACTGGCTTATACCAAACGCAAAATCGAAGCCAACTTTTCCAACTTTAGCGCTTGGCATCAACGTTCCAAAGTTCTTACTTTGCTTTGGTCCAAGGGAGAACTGGATGAACATCAGTCCAAAGAAGCTGGTAGAATAAACGTTCTTTTCAAGCTACACACGTTTACCGATTCTGTGTAGAATTCGAGCTTATCAAGAATGCCATGTTCACGGTTCCGGAAGACCAGAGTGCCTGGATATACCACCGTTGGCTAGTGGGTGAAGGTAACTCTGTGCCGACTAAATTTATATCTTTGTATTGACTTCTTTCCATCAGGGCATGATAAAGCCATTTTGGACCGTGAAATAGATGTCATCAAGATGCTGCTAGAAGAACAACCAGATAGCAAATGTAAGTGTGTGACTCGAACGCCGCTGTCGCTCTTACAATTGTACCTCAAGGGTGCTTGGACTCGTTGGTACATTACCACCTTTTGTTAATACGCAACCATCCTTCAAGCGTTGACGTGCCGGCCTTGACCCAAGATTGCCGGACATGGCTCAAAGAACTGCGCACAGTCGATGCAGCCAGGGTCCGGCGGTATGAAGAAATAGGTACGGAGCTTTAATACCGACTTCCGGGCTTCTGTACTCACTGATTCACCCAAGAACAAGAACTGGGTGTTTAGAGCGGATGTCTCACGCAGTAGCAAAGATGCATGGGCATATGCATACATATTGAACAGGCATAATTACAGTAACTCCTTGTTATTGTTATGTGATGCTATAGGACGCTAAGGGACATGGTTGCGGATGTCGTGCTCGCAAGAGCACTTTTAACATTTGCATTCACCGGGCTTGCAGGCGCAACTACATAATCAAAGTCATCATTGAGTGCTCCACTTCAGCGTCATTAGGTCTACTCACGAAGCACCGCAGTTGCAGGAGCTGCTGCCGCAGTTGTAAGAAACAGGGGTCTGAGTAGACTGTATACACCAGCAATATGTCGAACGTCAATGACAACTACCAAGGAATAACGAGAGCAAGACGCACAGTGAACATTGTGGATGTGAGAGTCAGAGAAAACTTTCTAAGGCTGTGGGTTGAAAAACCAGCCTTTTTATCTTCGAGAAACGCTATTTGTCCTTGCTTGTGGAGATCAGATTAGCACCTGACTACACCCTCTTCTGATCGACCGTGTGCATCCAGAATATGGCTCGCCGTCGCCGGTTACACTGGATTTTCTAAACGGGAACATCCTTCCGACAACAGCCGTTAGCCCGCTTCTTAGAGTTTGGCCTTTATAGTAAGTTGATTCACTCGAGATAGAATAGCCTTGCTAATAAGACTAGTCAACTGGTACAGTTGCTTGTTCCTGTGGACCTGATTTACTGTTGCGAAAATTGACGAAGAGTTCTAGTTCGCTGAATGACGTCACTAATTTGTCCCCTCCTAAAAGTAGGTTTGATTCGATTTAATCTTATCTATCGTTGCACTTATTTTTCATCCCCCATGACTTGATTGCATTGTCCCTCGAATTTGCTCGAATCTCTACTAAAGGAGAAAACACCACTGATGCACCATTTGGTTTAGGGATACTAGCTAGTGATCACATCCAAAAATATTCAATTTGCAATTACGTGGGAGACTGTCCGGCGGCATTCGAGTCCACCAAGTACTTATACGAGTCGTGCTCTGTACTTATCTCCGTCGAGTTTGGTTCTGCAAATGGAAGTCTGCAACGCTTCTATAATTGAGCCGGCCGAAAACAGCCTTGGTCGTCGTGGTGCTAGGACTTGAAGGAATCTAGCGCTTGCTTCGCATCATCTAGGCAAGTTCTTTTCAGGGGCTAGGTGCAATCTTCAGATGCATGGGTCCGCTCCGCATGATAGGGTGCATCCATAAAATCCCTCAATTGCAGTACCGAATGATCCCGAATCATGATACGACCAAGGTTTTATTCAAGAAATCGCTCAATCAATTGAATCATGACACTGCTGTAAAGCGCCTGGGATGTCCAAGAAATGCCTCAGTTCTGCACTGGTATAATCACTCCATGTATGGAATGAACCTGAAGCCGTGGCCCGTGGTATCCGACCAGAACTCGCAGGAACTATGTCAATTCCGGTTAATGCTCAGGCTGGTTTGTCCCGTACAGGTCAAGGCTCGGAGTTGTCCTGCACTCCATCGAAGCCGTTCTGACAGACACGCGGCTATTTCGCTGCTGTATAGGATAGGATAGACCGGGATCTAATTCCACACAGAACGATACCGGACTCGGCCGCGATTGAGAGATAGCGCCTGCTCCTCAAACTCTCACTAAGTCTTCTTCATTCACTCAGGCTGCCACCGCTTGAAATGACAAGCTGTTTGCCGTGGACGATTATTCGCCGGGGGAAGTGGGTATAAGCACCCTCCTTGCGCAGTACGGGGTGTTTTTAGATTCCTCATGGTTGGGAGGGCCTTGAATATTACCTATCACCTATGGATCTGACCTCGGTCATCTCTGCTTAGTCTAAAAGTATCTATAATTAGAGTGTGTACAGTATCTGCTCGACGAAAACATCATCTATAAACGCACAAACAGTTGCGTTTCATTTCTCCACCATCTTTTCACCTAGATTGGTCTAATAAATTCTGTATGTTAACAAGATTACACTTTGTATCAATACGGTTACAAACACTCCAGGGAATTCCATCAATGTCCTGAAAAACGAGATTACGATGTTCCCGCTGACCAGCTGAGGCAGCTGACGAGTAATGCAAAGTACAAAAAGACCGAGAACGGTAAAATTGTAGAGATATCCTACTACTGCAAGAAATATTCCTATTGTGCCCAGACTCAAGAATGCGACCCTCATGTTTTCCGAGTTAGTTTAAATTGTGTCTTTGTCCTGAAATATTGGTTCCGCTTCAAATTATAACCTTGACGAAGTTCAGATATACCTGGCATCATTTTCAATAACTAAATGCTTCATCCTGAAGTGCTGGTTCTGCTTCAGATCATAACCTTGATGAAGTCCAGATATACTGGGCATTATTTTTAACAGTGAATGTTTACCACATGAAATCTGAGATCAGTTTTTGAGGACGGGCATATTCACTATTCATGTACATGAATCTTTTTTTATAGATACAGTGCTAACCGCTTTTCAAGTCTCGCACTAAAACTACTGTTAGCTTCCAGAATTTCGTAACAAAGCGTGCAAAAGGGGAACACTTGTTTGAGAATAGACCTAAAGCAGGTCCTTTTATCTGGTGTTGATCCTATTATTATAACGAAGTGACTACTCAATCTACCGAGCATCTGTAGAAGGTCTAGCTCGAGAAAGCGATCAAGTACTAACAACGGAACTTTTTAGGTTGCTGACTCCCTACTGATTTTCTTATGCACCGTCGAAACTCACAGTGGCGTTTTACAATCGGGAGCAGTAAGTAATACAAGTCGGCAAGGAGGCTTGAACGCTTACAATTGACATAAGTACTTTTAGCAGATTCAGACATTCTTTCTGTGTATGGACACGTTACGGAATTAGACGAAGAGAGTGAATATCACATTTGACCAAGTCGGGAAAAGTCGGGAAAGTCGAGTTGCCAACATTAATGATTCGGAAGACTGAAGCTACAGTGGACCAACTGCATGCTCTGAGAATTGTTCATGACGATTTGAAACGGTACAATTCTATTGCGTCGGATTCGGGCTTGGGTTTTAGGAAGTTACGATTGTTGATTTTGGGAGCTCGAGATTGAGTGGAACACCAGAGGATATGCAGAGAGAAAGAGATGACATGAGTAATATCTTGTGGCAGAGAAATTATTGGAAAAGTCTGGTGGTCCGGTCGTGTATTTAGCCCTTGGGTTCAAGATCGAGAGTAGCATAAATGGTCAACCAATTCTTACGACGCCTTTTCTAGTCGACAAACTTGCACTTTGTTCTAGTATTGTGTTTGAGGAGGTAGACCTTTGATTATCAGCTCTATTTCGATCCTGATTCAAAACCTTGGGCTTTAGGGTTTAATAGATGTATCGATTTTGTTTCCTCACGCTTCCATCGTGTTGAGAATGCCGAGTCGTGGCCAGAGTATTTCTCGGGGTCAACGATAGGCTGCGTTCTTTTCGGACATCGTAGATGTTTTTAGACTCCTCATGGCCTCATGGTTGAGAAACTTGCAACGTTGTCAGAACTGAATCTAGCCGGGCACGGCTTGAGATACGCCTGTAAGTCTGTGGCTGGTGGCGGCCGCAGAATTGACAGTAGGATCGGAGCCAGTGGTGGAAGGAAGAAGAGACAGTGATGTACCTCAACCCATCTACGCCAGTTAGCTGCAATATTTTGAACATGCATAGAATGAATACTTATTCTGGCACTAAGTATTGCCGGTTCCCTTGAAACCCGGGTTGCTATCTTGTGAATTTAGATACATGTTCCCGACACGAAAAATATACACTTCAAAGGATGCAACCAGGATGGTTTCGGGAACGTTTTAGGGAGTATTATTCCTAATCTGACTGATTCAAGTCGTTTTTAGGGCAAACATTACAGCAAATTTACCTAAAATTTACATGCCCACTTGTGCAAGAGTCGTGTTTAGGGTCACAGGTCGTGTTCATACCCCAGTGCATGCATCCAAATCCCCAGAAAATGAGGCATGACCCTGTGCATTTATGCGGACCTGTTGAGCCGAGATATTTGTCGAGCTTGAGCTCAAGATCTGTGTCCTTTAGGTAGTATTATCGACGAGTATCTTGTATAGAAAAATTGGTAGAGAAAGAACAATGGTGGAGGCATACCGGTTGCGTGCGCGGGTGTAGCCGAGCCTCATGGTAGACGCGTGTTGAGTATAGTAGCACTGGATTTTTCGCTTGATCGAACCTCTCTCTCCCTCAGACTTGGATGGATAATCGGAGTCTTCACGAACTCTTTTCTCGTGGATCGACGCCCCCGGTGCTCCCGCAAGCGATGCAGTATCCGCCGGCTCACAATGTTTCACCTTCAAACAAGATTGATTCTCTCTTTCGAAATCTGAGTTCATCTTCCCCCGCCGATTCCACCCAGCAGCAGCCTGCTTCTTCCACCCAGTCGACTGCCGATATCTCTGATTCTCTTCCAACTACCCCAGTCATGGCTATCTCTGATGAGCCTGCCTCAGCTCCAGTTTCCAACACCAATACCGATAGACAAAGTGCTTTACTGTCTTTGCTCGGAAACCCTCCTTCTGCGTCCGTTGTTGCTGGTCCTCAACTACCGCAGCAAATTCCAACGCCTCCAGGTTCATCGCACAGGTCGGGTGCCTCACCCAACCACAGTGAGACGCAGGGAAAGATTCTTTTGGAACAGTTGATGTCTGGGTGAGTCCTGGTTCATATCGTTTTTACCTACAATATGTCATTTCTAAATGCAATCAACCTGTGGGCGATAAAGCACGAGGTCGTAGCATGTCTTTTGTCTCATACTGTCTCTTCCTGTATGCGATATTCATAATCTTTCCCGTCTGTCAACAGCAATCCTCCGAGATCCAACTACTCTGATTCTCAACGAGGCTCTATTCCTGATACAAATTCTTCGCCGCCATACGGCCCTATCCATCACGATAACGAGTATCGGCCATATGGACAACACGATCCTGCGATTGAGCTTGCTAGAGGTCCTCAAGCCACACAGGCGCCCACGCAGCAACCTTACCAGCAGGTCTCACCTGTCGTCCCGCCTCCTCCTCTTCCACAACTTGTCAAGCAATCTCCAAACCAGCCGCCGTCTCCACCGAAGTCTATGTTCGACTTTGTTTCTCCCTTCGACGCGTTGTCTGCTTCCTCAAGCGCTTCAAAGAAGAAAGCGACCAACACTGCTTCCGCTACTACGAGCGGCAACGAGGATTCTTCGTGGTCTATCATTCCCGATCCCAAACGCCAATCTGTCGACAATTTATTGGAGACTTTGACTAGGCCTCAACTTCCTCAGCCGCCCGCTGGTCCTTCAGAGCCATATGATCCATATGGCAGCGGTAGCGACTTTATGGGAGAGCAAGTTCAGAATCGAGTTCCTCCACCACCCTTGCCACCCAAACCCAACGCTAACAGGCCTACTTCACCTCCTCGTTCGCCGCCGAAGCAAGCACAACGATCTCAAGTACTCGATTCCCCAGCTAGTCAACACAGTCAGCCTCTTCCTTCTCAGCCGGCTAGTGGAAACAATCGTAGGGACAAGGAAAGTTCTCCTGGACCTGGAAACAGAGGAAGCGTCAGAGGCAAGAAGGGTAATAAAAACGTGAACAGCTCCACGTATGTGATTTGCAGACACCTGTGTTCTCTCGGGTTAAGCTTTTGATTTCAGTCCTCAAGCCCAGAATATTATTTTTGATGTATCTCAGCCTCTCGATGAGATTCAGACTTCTCGCGATTATGTCAAATCAACTGCAATTGCTCTCGTCAGACAAGACTCTGTTTTCCTTCCTGGTACCACAATTGGAGCTACTCACTGGGTCGCATACGCAATGACTAGGGGTGAGTCGTTATTCACTGTCAAGGACCATCACGACTGACTTTTGACTTCAGGTCGAATCCGTGTTATTTCCAGGTCGAGCGGTGACCGTACGCTGCTCCAGCTTCCTGCAATCTTTGCTACCAATGCTAGCGTTACCGACATGGCCGTCTACGGTAACAGACTCGCAGGAGTCACTTCAGACGGAGGGTTTGTTGTTTGGGAGTTGCCCGATGTTATAACGGATGATGTCCCGTACGTCACTTAATCTTTTGGAATTGGATTTACCTTTAATCTCCGATTTACAGTGGGCAGCTATTACTTTGTGTCGCACCCCCCGGTAACAATCAGGAATCACTCCAGTTCGTCAAGTGGCATCCCAAGGAGCCCGACACTCTTGCTGTTGCATCCGAATCGCAAATCTATCTCATTGATCTCGTCAACACGCATGCTCTCCGAGGACAAACCCTGCCGCAATCTGATCTTCATCATATTGGACAGGTGTTCCTCTTGAACTGTGTGCGTCTATTTATTATATTGTTGGTTCCTTTGCCTAAAGTAGATATTTCCAGGCACTTGTCGCCTTTGACTTTGATGTTATGCACTATGCTCTTGCTACTATCACAATCGATTCTACTCTGACCATATGGAACACTCAAGACCAACTTCCTTACTCGACATACAAGGTTCGTGGAGAAGATGTTCCCTCCTCCCTTACATTTGTCGATGGGGGAATTGTTGTTGGCCGGAAGAATGGCACAATCTTCCAACTGCTCTCTATGACCACCAAGACTGTTCTCTCGACTGTCAAATTTGTTAACGGCACTCATGAAGACCCCGAGATGTTTGGTCATGTCAGTTATGATTCGAGAATCCAGACTCTTTGGGTTGCCAATTGCCGCCGGGAGAGTATGATCGCTCTCAGGATCAACCTTGAATCCTCCATGATTGGTGGAGAAGAAGCTATCAGAGGCTACTTTGACCAAATCATCGAATTCCCTGGCCCGAAGCCGACCATCCACTTTGTAATTCTCACGGCTGACGCAGACCCGAACGGCGATGAAGCCTATGCTGCATGTGTTGCGGCCAAGGTTCCTCCTGGCGAATTGGCATTGGTTGCGTTCTCTGTCCACTCGAGTGGCGTTGATCAAATCCTGATCCGCAAAGAGTGGTTTGATTCCGCGCTTGCCTCTACACAGCTCAAGTATCCCCACTACTCTCTGCCTCCAATGCAGTCTACAGACCCTTCTCCCCCGAAGTCACAGCGACCCCAAGTTGCAAATGTCCAGAGCTCGTCTCAGGTACAACAAGCTTCTTCTATGAACTTGAACCCTGCTGCGCGCGCTAGAAGTCCACCGTCGGAGGAACTTGAAACCGATATTACTCGAGACGAGGGACGTGCAGAGACAAAAGGCAAGGGCTCGAAGGGGAAGAACGTCAATTGGCACGACAACGGGAACAAGAACAAGTCAAATGATTCTGCCATCATTAATGAATCAGCGCTTGGTCAGGCACTGAGTAGGGAGATTAAAAAGACTGAAGATAATCTTCATAATCGGATTAGTCGATTGTTGGGCAAGGAGATGGACAAGCAGAGTATGTCGTAGATGAGGTCTCGTCGCGATGCCGAGTACTAATCCTTCCTATCTAGATCAACGGCTCGAAGATGCCCGGGCTCACGAACAGGCTGAAGATTTTGCTCGTCAAGAAAAGATTCTGAAGCTCATTTCTACCGAACTTACACGGAACACCACACGTGTCGTCGAAGTAGCTGTGAAAACCGAAGTTCAGAACTCTGTACTTCCTGCGTTGGAGAAAATCACCAAGAATGAGGTCAAGGCGGCGCTGAATGATCAAGTTGGGCATGGTCTTGTTGATTATATCGGTCAGGTGTGTGGCTTAACGAGATACACGTGTTGGATGTCTACTAACTGACGCTGCAGAGCCTTCCGGTTGAAATGGAGAAACTCCTCACGCGCCCCGATATCTCCAGCCACTTCTCTCATTTGCTGTCTGCCAACTTGGTTCCGTTAATTGAGCGAAACGTCAAGGACGCCATCCAAAAGTCCTTGATTCCTCTTTATTCTCAACAGTCTTCTGCGATGCATCAAGATCTTATTCGTGACTTGCGCTCTGAAATGCATGCCTTCAAGAGCGAATTGACTGGCTGGCAGAGTGAATCTCTAAGGAGTCAAGAGGTAGGAAACGTGTTCTATGGCCTGGCCGTGTCTTATACTCATCTTATTTGTCACAGAGCTCGATCCGGGATTTGGAACGTACCGTTAGGGCACTTTCTGACCAAGTCAAGTTCTTGAGCATGAACCAGCCCAGTGGTCTTCTGCACCACATCCAGCAAGCACCTCCGACGCACAGTTCCCCTGGATCTGGAGTCTCTTCCAACCAAAGCCATCTCAGGCAGCCTAATTTGCCACCACCTTCAAACATGTCCACTTCAAGTCTGCCGTCGGCTTCAACAACGCAGGTGCCTTCAGGATTTAATAGCCATACGAATTTCCAAACCCAAGGACCACCACCTCAGCCTCAGTGGTTCCCTCCTACTATTGCTGCTCCTCAGGCTTCCCATCCTGCCACTATTCCTCAAGCACCTCCTCAAACTGACCGTTCTCCACCGGTCAAATCTGACCAATGGGACGAGATTTACCTTAGTGTACTTCACACTCAAGATATCTCTAAATTGCGCGAGCTTCTCGCGCGCACTAACCCTGAGCTGATTATGCCCGTGAATGGTCAGCCTCTCGTTTCACAAGCTGTCATCTTGACCCTCGTTCATAGGGTACGTTTATGGTTATCCTGAGAATGATTCTGTTCATTTAACTCTTTTCAGCTGTCTGCGGCGGTTGGTGAGACATCTCCTACCGATGAATCCTTCAAAACGTCCTTGTGGTGGCTGCAGAGATCAGTTTCTCTCTTGCGTCCCGAGGTATGTCTTACGGTCTTTGGGAGCATTTCTCAGTGCTTGACTAATCATTCTGTTAGGACAAATTGATCACCGATTTTATCCCTCGTGTCATCCCCAACGTTCAGGCGCTGTTGAACACGACGAAGCAACGCCTGACAATCCCAGTCCCTGGTGGACCTCCTACCCTCGACATTGCTAGGAACATCTCTGATGTCCAGGAGACTCTGCGCCGAAAAGTTATGCCTGTATCTTGAACTATGCCATCTTGTTGATCTATGTGATTTTCTCTTGTTGCCTATGATTGCTTTCTGTAGTTGTTGTTCGTTCTTGGGTTGTTCGTATTCACTATCGTATTTTTTCATACTCACATGTTGAACTTTGTTGCTTACTTACCTCATGCAAACTATGATTTTTTTCTTCTTTCAAGTTCTCGCATCCGTCTGAATAGCGCGCAGAATCT
Organism: Stygiomarasmius scandens; assembly: GCA_037954225.1. Lineage (NCBI taxonomy): Eukaryota > Fungi > Basidiomycota > Agaricomycetes > Agaricales > Campanellaceae > Stygiomarasmius > Stygiomarasmius scandens. The sequence continues at coordinate 80,584 of JBANRG010000069.1, forward strand.
TAAGAAATGTGCAGCTTCAAAGTCCGTATGCACGCATCCAAGCTTGTGTGTTGAGTTTGTTTTGTGTGAAAAAGCTTTCAACTGATCCCGATCTGGGCATAAAAGTAGTGCAGTAATGCAGTAGCGCAGCTGAAGTTGTCGAAGTGCACGGACCGTGCGCGCGTACGTAATAGGAACAATCCTTTCTTGACGCAAACCAACACGTTGCTTCGCATCTCTCGTCTTCCCTTCCGCTCGAGGCCCAGGCGAGAATCAAAGCGACGCGTCATTATACTTGTCTATGTACATACTGTAAAATGAGTCGAAGTTACGGGACAGTTGGCGAACACCACACTGCTATTGTAAACGCATTTGAAGTTAAATGGTCGTCGAGAGGCACTGTATATCACTATAATGGTGAGACTCTTAACTGAAAACCGTACCCTGCCTTCACTTTAATGAACGATATTTTTAATTTAGTTGGTGAGTTCTTGGATAGCTTGCTATAAAAATGTCTTATCGTGCTTATAGAATTAATCCCCGAATGGGAAAACAAGTCTGGCAAGCCGGTGGTCCTCAAGGCAGCAAAGGGCAGCGAAGTAATGATGAGGTTGCAAACGCAGATTCATCCTCAGGACTTTCCTAACCCCGGAGGTGAGGTTTTTTGAGACCTTATTCTCGTTTCTGTACTGACGGGAGACATGGCCTTGGACGACAGCCTTTGATGGCAAGAAGAATCTGTTTTCGTTCACAAAATTCAGATTTCCTATGAAAGAGGTATGCGAGAGCTTATTAGCGGGACGTGTATCTGTATTAATTACTGGCCTAGTACTCCGGTATCCCTTTAGATCGGTCTGACTCTAATGGAAGAAGGCCAAAGACGGTGAAAATAAAGATAGCATTTGTGAATGATGTAAACATAGGGTAAGTCTGGATACAATCTTCTCTTTGTTTATTGGAATACTAATGTCATGAAATGAAGTATTCTTAACAAGCTCACTCAGAGTAAAGTCCGTCCGGACGAACTTGGCGTAGACGGTGTATATTATATGGCCTTAAATATGCTCAACCTTTTTGTTCAAGCACAGCCGAGACGGTATGCAGCAAAGATCTGCATTTCTGCTAATGCTTATTTTTACTTGCTAGCGCGAATTTACACAAGGGCAAGAGTTTCTATATAGATCGTAATTCATCGCACGGTACGCCTTCTCCTGATTACAACAAGAATCTCCGAACAAGCTATTGTTTAGCCACGGATCGTGCAATGTCACCTCTGAAGCTTTTAAATGGCTATTTTCAGTAAGTTTCAACAAGTGAAATGATCACTATCTCGTTGTTTACAATGCTAAAATCGGTGTTATAGATCTATACGTCCTGCATTGAATAGATTAATACTTAATGTCGACGTAACTGTCGGTGCTGTGTAAGTGCCTAGAGCTATGACTGACACCAACTAACTCTGCTATCCTATAGATTACAACAACAGAGCCTGGTCGATGCCTGCGCAGGCGTTTGCGGTATCGGTGATCGTGCCAGACTAAGAGATGTCCGCTCGGATTCGCCCAACTTCATGAAGCTCCGCCAATTTTTCAGGGGCGTCAAGATAATTGCTACAACAGACAGTAGGAGAAGAGAAAAGACGATCAAGGATATCATATTTGACGTCGGAAGGGAAAAGTTCGATAAGGATGGGCAGTGGACAACGGTCCAGGTGAGCAAATGTCAAGGCCATCTTTAGCCACAAAAGATTATATCCACTCCCAGGACCACTTTCTTCGGATGCATAATTTTACTATACCCCCACGAACACTCGGAGTGCGTCTCGGAAACCATGAGATGTTACCCATAACTGTCTGTGATGTTGTAAATCAACTTTACAAAGTGAGCTCGCAGATCTGGTCTTTATTGCGTGCTGACCGCAATACCAATAGGGCCGCTTGCAACCCAATCATGTCAGCGAAGTTCTAAAGTTTATACCCCAAAGACCTCAATACCGATTGGAAAAAATCAAAGCCGGTTGGCAGACTCTCGGGCACGACACCTCGGAGTTCTTGCACGGAGCAAATATCACCATCTCTCAGGATGCAATGACAGTGTCTGGCAGGGTTCTACCCTCTCCTCAAATCATGTACGGGAAACAGTCCGTATCGGTGCCTCGCGTATGTGTTCATCTCAGGGAGGAAAAGCCGGAGTTGCTAATTTTCTCAAATGCAGCAACCGGGTGTATGGGATGTCATGCACAAGACACTCCAGCAACCGGCAAAGGTCAATTGTCTGCTCACTTTCAATTTAACTGGTGATAGAACAACCGGTGTTATGGTGGATTTCATCAAGGATTTGAAGGCTGTTATGTATGAGCGAGGTGAGCTTCCACAATGACAAACAATATCTTGAATCTTAGCTCCTGGATGAACAGGAATGGGTATGTTTTTTTCTATATCGGATTCTGGTGCATGTTCTCGAACTGCCCCTCTTAGAAATACGCCGCGATGCCGGGTTCGATGCCTACAACCCTCAAGCAGAAATAGGCAAGGTATCAAACTCTTGTCTGAATGCCTACCACATATGCCAATTGACGAGAATAGATCTTGGACAGGCGAAAAAACGAAGTTAATGCCACTCTTATTATTGCAATACTTCCAGAGAATGCACAAGATTTATATAACGACGTGAAACGTTTTGGAGATATTGAGTCGGGTGTTGTGACCCAGTGCGTGGTAAGTTGGTGAATGTCTGGTTTGCGGACCACCGATTGAATGACATCGATTTAGAGATGGTCACCAAAAGTCTGGAGGACCGACGCAAGGAGAATGAACCAATATCACAACAATCTCATCCTCAAGTAAACATTGAATCGTGTTCCAATTATTATTCTGCTTAAACCGATTCCCTCTGTCAGGATCAACGCAAAACTGGGCGGCATCAACTATACGCCAAAAACTCGCATGATGAACGTTGTCTCCGAGATGCCTACTATGATTATCGGTAAGCGTTCTCATTTATGGATGCGGATCTCTTCTAATATTTCCTCAGGTGCCGACGTCAGTCATCCGTCTCCTGGAAGCAGTACGCCATCAATTGCTTCACTAGTCGCATCTTTTGATCCCCAAGCAAGTAGGTATCCTACCTCTTCTGTCTTGCCCTATTTCTCAACTATCGCGTAGGCCGTTATGCTGCATTTCTAAGGCCGCAGCATTCTCGACTAGAAATCATCAATGACATTCAAGCCTTGATGCATGTAAGCGCCAACTATGAAGGTCTTATCCTTTCAATCTAAATATCCCATCTAGCAAGCACTTAATGCATTTACTGGTCCCAAATTTTCGAGAAATCCCCCTCCACGACGTGTAATCATTTTCCGTGACGGTGTATCAGAAGGAGAATTCGAAAAAGTACGAGAGTACGAGTTGGGTGGTTTGAAAGGCAAGAAGGTTACTGAAAATATCAACGGATAGCACTTACAATCATTGCAGAATTCCTCACGCAGGCCTATCAGAAAATCAACGCTCCGCACCGTCCTAGAATTACATTTATCATTGTTGGGAAGAGGCATCACTACAGATTCTTCCCCGAAAATGAACGAAATGCTGACAGAACGGGAAATTGTCCACCTGGGCTTGTGGTTGATAGAGGTAAACGGAAATTAATCTTCATCTTCGCTGTTCCCGCTGAAATTTGCAGCAGATATTGCTCATCCCGTGTACATGGACTTTTATCTTCAATCCCAAGCTGGGCTTAAAGGAAGTATGTCAACCTCTGTCCGTCGTATCAGTGTTGGTGCTCATAATTCACAGCGAGCGTGCCTTCGCACTATACTGTCTTAGAAGACGAAAACTTTGGTGGCCGCGCAGACGAGTATGTATCGCTTCTTCCGATAACTTCTATTCCCGCTTACCACCATTCGTTCAAAGTTTGCAAGAATTGGCGTAAGTTTGTGCTTTGGCATTCATCGCTCTGCAGTTTATGTCTACATCCAGTTACTCTCTATGTCACAACTATGCAAGGGCGACGAGATCGGTCAAAATCCCAGCACCAGTTTATTGTGAGATTGTTGGCTATTTGCTCGTTTATTTCGCGCTAATCATGTTTCCTTGTAGATGCTGATGTGAGTCCTTGCTTATACTGATCTGGATTATCGTCTCTTTAAGCTTCCATCACTCTTAGTTGGTCTGTCGACGAGCCAAATTCCATTATGATAACGAGGTCCACTATTCTGATAACATGTCAGTATCTTCTGGGGAAGAAAATCACCTGGACTGGTTCAAACAACACTTTAAGGACGTGAAGAAGGAAATGTTGGATGGGATGTTTTTCTTATAATCGTCACTCGCGTACTTTGGGACGAGACTTTGATTTTAACGTGTATTTTAACCGTATTTTGAGTACTAACATTACCAATGCATAATGTATCTTGGTTTCGTTTACAGTTTGTGGTCACAACTTTGTTAGAACGGTTCACGGTGCTTACGAGCTCACATCTCTTCGATCCAGTAAACTTGATCCGCGATAAGTGAGAGGCACGACGCTTAAGCTAGCATGAGTGCTGTGACTGGCACAGACGCGTAACGTCATTTGGTCCAACACAAAGCACGTGCACAGATATAAACCGTAACGTGACCGACGCGCTTGGACTGGAACGACAACATTGTTCTTCTCGTCGAAAACCACAATGCCACTATATGTAGCAAATGGCGTCTCTCCTGTTCCATTGTACACACCCTACCCGCTTTGCCTTCAACCACTATATACATTCCCCAAATATTGTTCACCGAGGTTACACCCTCCCTTTCATCCACACTACTTTTCGAACAGACTACCTACCATGAACGTCCCAGCATCTACTCCTGGAATGTATGCTTATCCACACCAACAACCCTCAGATAGAGGTGCCTTTACCCAAAGTCAATACGCTACTCCGCTAAGCAAATGTGCGGGCTCTCAAGCTGACTTCGAGGAAAACCACAAGGTCGAGCACATCAATGTATACCTCGAAGAAGACATTTGCGACCGTGTTTGCGTCAGCGAAAGCGAATTTCTGTCTCACATTCTCGACTTGACTACCAACGACTTTAAGGCCCTGACAAGACGAAGGGGTCCAGTCAGCCAAGTTCTATCTTCCGCTCCGTTCCAGAGAGCCTGGGAAGACTACATCAAAACTGCCACGAAGAAAGAAATCAAAGAGCCAGAGCTCTACCCACTTCTTATCTCTGTCATGAACGCTGCCAGCAAAGTATGGTTCCCCAAGGACTCGCCCCTTCTCTTCTTCGATGGGTCTGGAAAGGTCGTTCTCGGATCCTATGCCAGCCGCAAGCCAGATATCCATGCTTTGGATTCCACGTTCGCCGTAGATTCTACAATTCCTCAAAACTTGGATATCTATTGGCCGATGATTATGTGGTGGCTGGAGGTCAAATGCAAAGGTGGAAATGCGTTGGACCATGGTGCTGTTGTAGGTGCTGAAAAGAGGAGTATGTCTTTCTTCTCCGATTCTCTATTCGCGGGACTAACATTTTTCGACAGGCACTGATGCTAGTGGCCCTACACGCTCACGGGAGATCAAACCTAAGCCCAAGAAACCTGCACGTGCATCGATCTCGCAGGCGTCGTCGCACTCTCAACAGATGACTACGCCACCAGCGCGAGCGAACAACAAAAGAAAGATAGGCGGCTCTTCCAGTATGTCTCCTCATGCTTGTCCATTAAAAGAGCACTGACTTTCTATTCCTTGTAGCAGTGAGAAGTGATGTCCAGGCGAGCAGTAGTTCGCAAATCTCCTATTCTCTAAGGAGCAAGGGGCCAGGTTCGTGTTATAATGTTATCAGAATCAATACAGATCCGCTGATGGTCTCTTCTCTAGTCGCCGGACCCTCTGAGAATACCACCAGCGCAGCCGAGTCCCACGTATCCTCATCCCCTGCCCAATCGAACATATTGTCCTGTATCATCTCTCAGCAGCCCAATGACAGGCAGGCTACTCCTCTCCCTTCGTTTGGTGAAGAACAAGGTTCTACAATGCCCGAGGAAGTCGAAGATGACATCGAGAATGACAGAGGGCAGAAGCGACTGAAAGACGAAGAAGGGCAGCGGATTGTCACTGGTCCTGAACCTGGCACAGAACTAGATCCTGCTGCGGAAGTCAAACTAGATGACGCTCTATTAAAACGACACACACAACTCCAATGTGCTGGCTATGGCCTCGAGATGCTTTCGAGCGGTCTCCTCCGGCTCCATTCTGTTGGAGTCATAATTGATACGTTGGTGCTACAGCTTGTGTACTACGACAGGTCAAAAGTCATACTCTCGAAGCCTGTAAAATTGTCGAGTGAATACGGCCAAGCGTTTTTTTTGGCAGCGCTCTACAAATTGATGTCTCTGGAGGCCCGGAAACAGGGTCTACTCCCTGCTTCAATCAGCATGAAGGGACCCTCGCTTCCTAGTATCAAGCCTCGTCTAAACAATCAGCACATGGCTGGTTACCAGGGCCTCGCCCATAAACCGAAACATCCCGGAACGAAACCGAGTGCCAATTCCATTGTCGATACTAACCCAGGTTGCAATGCTTTCTATGATTGTGAGTTGACCCTGGAGGAAGGCAAAGCAGTGAAATTGAAGGAAGTTGTCTATCGGGCGCATGGCATCATCGGACGCGGGACGACGGTCATCAAAGGTGTTGACTGGAATGGACAAGAAGTTATTGTCAAGTTCAGTTTCCCCAGCAAAGAGAGGGACCCGGAGAACGAACTTGTTGAATATGCTCGGGGAAAGGCGGTTGGCGACCATGCGTGGGCGCAAAACCATCTTCCCGAGATTCGATGGGCGAAGACTTATGACTTCGCTGATGACATGCCTCAGACCAAGTTGGCGAAGTATCTTCATGGCTTGAAGATCCGTTATGACAAACGTGTCCTACGTATCACGGTCCAGGACGTTCTTCATCCTCTCACGGATCTGGTCGACTCCACAGAATGCGCTCAGGTCTTTTACGATGTCTTACAGACTCATCGATGGCTCGTCGACCACGCGAAGATCCTCCACCGCGACATTAGCATGGCTAATGTTATGTTTCGGCGTATAGATGGTCGGGTCTATGGGGTTTTGAACGATTTCGACCTTGCATCCAAGCTCCCGCCCCCGCAGAAGCTGACATCGTTGCAACGTACTGGCACCAAACCTTTCATGGCTCTCGATCTTCTCAATCCTAACTGGGAAATGGGGCATGGGTATCGTCATGACCTGGAATCTTTGTTCTATGTTGTTCTCATCTTTTGTTGCCACTACGACAAGCATGCATCATCAGCGCAGCTACAGAAAATCCAGGGAACGCGTCCATTCGATGACTGGTTTACTGCATCTACTGATATCGTACGGAAATCGAAAGCAGACTTCTTTCTTGGAAACAACATCGACGTGACAAAGCACTTCCACAGTTTTAAAGTCTGTCTCACTCGTCTGAAGAAGCACGTCGCCGCAGGATATACAGCTAAGGCTGCTTATAATTATGAATTAAATGACCACCAGGTTTCGAAGCAGGAACACCAAACGATGGGGATTCCTTTTGAGGAGCCTCCTCCTGAACCGTTTGAATGGATCACTCTGGGTGATAATATCACGTACGAGAAATTCAAGCAGGTTATGGGCATGTTCATGTTCAGGCCGCTCATCACACGTTACCCAAACCACCTGGCTCTTGAAGAAAAGGACTTCTTGCGCACGGTGGTGCAGACACAGACATAGTCTGTTCCTACTCAGCTGTAATATTAGACTAGCAACCTTTTTCTCCATCTCTGCACGTACTCAATGTAGCCTTAGTTTCACGCATTGTACTATAAGTTTACTGTATTTACTGCCAATGAAGGGCTTAATTGTTCCTGTCTACTGAAAAACGACGCGCTTACGCATTGCATCCTAAACCCTTGCTCGTACTTTGATGGCTAATGCAAACACCTCAAACTTTCTGGTTTCTGAATCACATCTTGCTCTATCGGATGTTTGTTTCGTTTATGTCTTTACTTCAAGACGCCAGTGAGAGTAATTGTAATCCTCTCATCAGGCTCGAAATCAAAAGGCAGAAAAATTCAAAGACGTAGGAGAGCCCCTCCAACTCCAAGGTAAAGCTATCGCCATCGAGGTCACGGGAAACGATGCTTGGATTGGAGATAATACTACAGTCGCGAGAAAGGTGGATCTGGAGGTATGCTTTTTGACTTTTGAGCGAGATCTTTGTGTATCACAATCCAACCCGTAACTACAGTCTGGAAAAACATTACAAGTCTATGCTGGACATAGAGGTCCCGTTTCTGCACTTGCTTTATGGTCTTCGCCTGCTGGAGAGATTCTGATAACTGGATCTTGGGATAAAGTGAGCAGCGAGTGTTGGATTTCATTCGACTAGGCTGCTAACATCTGCACAGACTATCAAATTGTGGGATACCAATGCAAGTACTCTCTGCACTTGTTTTGTTAAACTAGTCTTTTAAGTTCTACTCTCCAGACCAAGCAAATAATCTCCTCGACCGACGCCCATTCTGATTTCGTCAAAAGTCTGCTCGTCTATCCGTCTTTAAACATTCTAGTCTCGGGCAGTTCAGACAAGATAGTGAGATTCTGGTGCTTTCTCTACTCTCCCTTGCTGCAAATTTGACTTGTCAAGTCCTAACTAGATTTCTCTAGGGATCTAACATCTGCACTCTCCGGTCAACCTCTCACAAGTGTCGGCTCCATCTCGACTCATACGCGTCCGGTAGAATGCCTCGATGGGCAAGCTACCGGAGAGAACTCTGCAGAGTTGTGTACGGGTGATACGATGGGTGTTATTAATCTATGGACACTTGCACGGGAGGAAGGAAACACGGCTGATGTTGCTCCGAGGTGGAAGAGTACGCTTAAGGAGCAGTTTAAACACCATAGAACGAAGATTACAGAGCTAAAGTATAGGAATGGCAGTTTATGGACCGGTAAGAGCAAACTATTTCTGTTTTCATTGTTGAACCGGATGTATATCTGCGTTTTATAGCTTCCCTAGACGAAACTGTCCAAATACTCTCAACCAACTCCCCATCGCCCTCTATTCCAGCATCAATCACCCACCCAACAGGCGTCCGCGCCCTGCTCTCCCTCTCCCTAACGCCCCTCGCTGAACCATACCTAATAACTGGATCGGGAGACATTCTCCGCGTGTACGATGTTTCTTCACTGAAAGAACCAGAGCTTGTGAATGAGATTGAGGGACACTGGCATGATGTTACTGCTATTCGACTTTGGATCCGTAAGAGCACAATCGAGGCCGAGGATGGGACGAAGAAAACAAGTGTAGAACCTTGGGTTGTTAGTACGAGTTTGGACGAGACGGTGAGGAGGTGGAGGCTTGGTGGTATGTTGCTTTGTTCTCCTTTGTTGCTTTTGATTCACGTCCTGCACAGATTTATTAACACCCAAACCGAAATCCGTGGAGCATAAAAAAGTATCTTCGCAACCGACACCCGAGGCTGTGAAAGAGACGAGTTCGAGTGGGCTGACGGCAGAGGAAGAGGCTGAATTGGCTGAACTGATGGATGACTGAAATCTGAATGGGGCCGCCGGGGACCAATTTGTTGATGTACAATGTCAGGAGGTAACTGGGAAGCGATGAGAATCTTTTCAAACACTTCTTCTAGTCCTTGGGGTTAGAAACAACAGTCACATTACCCTGCATAGAAGATACAGATGTAAGAAATACAGTGTTAAGTATATCCATCCGCTAGATCCATGAACGCCATGTATAACTATAGAACGAGGGAAAAAGAAATCATAGCTTGGCCTTGGGTGAAATAAGCCCAGCTGATCTTTGTAGAGTCTTTGCGGCTGTTGTGACCATTTCGTCGACGCTAAAGACAGAAGAGTCAGCCATGTCAACCAAAAGGTACAAGTGAAGAAGCCTACATCTCCTTTGCAGGTTTGACGTCGTTTATAGCACCAGCGACTTTACCCATCAACCCTGAAAACGAGCGAGGTGAGAAAGAAATATCATGTGTGTTATGTATGACAGATACTGACATGTCATTCCCTCGATTGATTTCTCGGGATGCTTCTCAAGTTCGACATTGTGAGGAATTTTACCGCTTGCGAGCAGTTGTTCCTTTTCTTGAACTCGTTCAGTCTCCCTGTAGAGAACATCGGTTACATTGAGGGTGCATAAAGGAAAAATACAACATACCACTTCGTGATATACGGCGTCTTCCTGACACTCATCGGCCTCCCCGTATAAATCGTCGTCCGAATCGTATCATCGAACCCAGCAGTAACAACCTGTTCCTTATGCTTCTTGGGCGCACCAGCTTCTACACTCGCTACGAACCGAGTTCCGACCCATACACCGCTCGCTCCGTACGCTAAGGAAGCAGCTAGACCTCTTCCATCAGCGATACCTCCTGCTGCGACGACGAGAACAGGTTCGCCTGTAAGTGGGCTTTTTGCGTCTTTGCAGATGTCGACGACTGCGGGGATGAGGATGGAAAAGGGGGTGTCGCCGGTGTGACCACCTCCTTCACCTCCTTGGGCGCAGATAATGTCAACACCTGGGAAAGTGTTGTTAGGACAAGACGCTAACTAGGCGAGGGACTAGTATGCGTACCTTGTGCTAATGCTTTTGCTACGTGCTAAATGGAGGAACGATTAGAACGGGGGATGATGTGGGATAAAACACTAATACCTTCGGGTGACCTATCATGCTGAGCAAGATGTCAGTATGCAGGCCGAAAGGAGAGAACTGAGACATACTTCATGACAAGAATATTATGCTTGTGCAGCTTGTCCACTGCCCATTTTGGTGGAACACTACAAGGACATTAGGTACGGCTACACAGCTCGGAAGATAAACATACCCGACAGCACACACGAAAAGCTTTGCACCTCCTTCAATGATGACATCCAAAAGCTCTGGCAGTTGACCGTCGGTATAATCCGCGTTGGTCTTTCGTGCATTACCACCGACTTGGGGTAACAAAAGGTCTACACCAAACGGCGCGTTCTTGTCCTCGAGGTAGCTTTTGAGGTCTTCAATGGAGCCTTTAAGGAATTTGGGGCTTTGGCGTACGCCTCCAATGACTCCGATACCGCCTACAAATCATGTTTAGGTGTGAAAGAGTGAACAATGCAGAGAATATACCAGAGTTGGTTACGGTAGCAGCAAGTTTTGGACCAGCAGCCACGTTCATGCCAGCAAGCATGATGGGGTGGTTGATGCCAAAGAGTTTTGTGAGGGGGGTAGAGAAGACCTGGGGTGAAGAAGGCATAATGGAAAGTGGGGGAATGGGAAGAAGACTGGGGGTATTTAAGTAGAATCGGGTGCAGAAATCCGGTCGACTGCCGGCAATGAAAAACCCGTGACAGTGCCTTTTTCCGCTTTTCACCAAATGTCCCAGTGTCCGGTCGACCACAGCAAGTCTTCCGACCAGTGTCCAGTCGACCATTCTACTTCTTCTACATGGTCATCACTCTTTTCATCCCATCCCCGCCCATCTTCTGCTACGAATCTTTCTACTGACCGTGAAGTGTCATCCATTCCAAAATCCAACAATGAGGAAGGAAACTGGGTGTATCCCTCGGAAGCGCAGTTCTTTGCTGCCATGGCGCGTAAAAATCACAACCCGCAAACCGCAGATATGAAAACTATTGTACCTATACACAATGCGGTCAACGAGCGTGCCTGGGCAGAGATTCTCAAGTGGGAAGCAGGGAAAGGCGGAGAGGCATGCGGTGGTGTTAAACTTGTCAATTTCAAGGGCAGGCCGAATGATAAGAGTCCGAGGGCGAGATGGAAGATGCTTTTGGGGTGTGTGTTTTTTGCTATCCAAGTAACTGGTATTAACCTTGGTGTAGGTATGCTGCACCGTTTGACAGACACGATTGGGTCGTTGACCGTTGTGGAACGCGTACGAGATATGTGATTGATTTTTATACTGGACGGAGCGATCCTTCGACTAATCGGCCATCGTTTTATCTGGATGTACGGCCTGCGTTGGATAATTGGGAAGGTGTCAAGATGAGGATGGGTCGGTTTTTTGAGACATGGTTTTCACGATAGTAGATAATTCACGCATAATACACCCTACTCTATTACTTGTCTTTTATCCTGACTTTTTTGGTCGGCCTCGGTGGCTGCTCCTGCTCGTCTTCGCTACTCTCTTCTGCCTCGCTGTCTTCGCCTTCTGAGATTTCCTCTTCTTCATCCCATTCGCCTTCATCGTCAAATTCCTCTCCACTTTCATATTCCTCCATTTCTTCGTCTTCGTCTTCATCAGCTACTTTTTTGCCTTTATCCTTTTCTGCCTTTTTACGCGCAACGTTTCGTTCCTGCTCCTCGCGACGCTGTTTGCGTAGTTTTTCCTTTGCGGCATGTGCAGCTTTTTGTTCCGCAGCTTCCTTTTTCGATTTTCGTACTAGAGCAGCATAAGAACCAATTTCAAGGATACTGAGAGGACACTCACCAAATTCGTGATACATCACAGCTCCCTCTTTACCCGGAACACCCTCTGTAATCTTGACCAGCCTCAACTCCATCCTTGGCCCTACTTCATCAAGTCTTACAGCCCTCCTCTGCCCTTTTTTATTATTCCTCCCAACATAATCATCCGCAAGATTAACCGCATCTCCATCATCTCCTGCCACACTCTCTGCAGATGAAGCACTCTCATACCCATCCGGTCCCGGTTCGCCTCTCTGCCTAAGAAGAAAATCTGCGACATCCTTTTCGTTTCCTAGATCCAAGACGTGGCTTGAAGAGCCTTTTGAAGAAACACCTTCAAGGACACGTCTTACGCGTTTGGATACGCCATAGGGTTTTACTGTGATGATGTAGTGACGGAAATCGATGGTACCTCGTTCGGGGTTGTATGCTACGAGAACGACTCGACGGGCAGAGGAGAGTGTGAGATTTTGGGGTGAGAGAGAGGGAAAGAGGGATTGAAACGCTTTCATGACGAGAGGGAGGTGTGGTGGTGTGTCGGGGCCTGGGGAAGGGAAGGAGGCGAGGACGAGTAGTGGAGGAGTTAGATACTCCATACCCATACTGCGGGCTTTTTTGGTAGACTTGAGCATATCTTTTATAAGACTGTATCGTTCCACTCTGAAACTGAGTGTTGGACCGTTTGATAGACGGACTATACGGAATGAAGGAGCAATGTCTGTGAGAGTGAATGCGAGCAAGTGGGTTACTTGTAGAGCAGGAGCCATGACCAGATAGTCTTTGAGTTTATTTCTGTTCCGTTCCTGTTACTGCTCAAAAGGCTGTTGGCGAAGAGCAGAAAAAAATATACCTTGAGACGACTGGCGGTATTGGGTTCCATGACTTTTCGCATGTCTCGAACGAGTTGAGTCAACGAATGTCCGACTTGGCCATGCTTGATAATAAAAGATTTTGGTGCAGATGAGCTGGAAGCATCCGTTGTAGTCTTTAGATGAGTTCTGTTTTTGCGTTTACGAGCCATGGATTGGTAGGAAAAAAAAGTAGCGAGTTTGCACCAAACAAACAAACGCCTTGCTTCTTGGCATGGCCAACCCTCCCGTCTCTGTCCACCAGCTCTACAAACGTCTGGAAACAATCGGAAAGGGCGCATATGGATCCGTCTCAAAAGGCATCCATATTCCAACAGGAAATGCCGTCGCCCTCAAAATCATCAACCTCGACACTCCAGACGATGATGTGGGCGACATTCAACGAGAAGTCGCTCTCCTAACTCAACTCCGTGATGCTCCCAATATAACAAAGTATTATGGCTGTTATATGGATGGTCCCCGAGTTTGGATCGTCATGGAGCTGGCTCAAGGTGGAAGTGTGCTCTCTTTGATGAAAGCATCGCGGGACGGCTGCATCGAGGAGAAATACATCTCTGTCATTATTAGAGAAGTCCTTATCGGCCTAAGCTACCTCCACAAAGTCCCGGTTATTCACAGAGACATGAAAGCAGCCAATGTACTCGTAACGGGCACGGGCAAAGTCATGATTTGCGATTTCGGAGTTTCTGCATTGTTGGCTACGACTTCCAGTAAACGGAACACGTTGACAGGGACTCCATATTGGATGGCACCAGAGGTGGTTCAGGCTGTTCCTGCATATGATACAAAGGCGGATATTTGGAGTTTGGGGATTATGATTTATGAGATGGTCAAGGGTAGTCCGCCGCATGCACATTTGGACAAGTTTAAAGTCATGGATTTGATTCCGAGGGCAAAGCCACCTAGGTTGACAGAGGGTGAGGCAGGGAAGGACCTGAGAGATTTTATGGCGTTTTGTCTCAAAGAGTCACCGGTGGAGGTATGTCTGTCTACGTATGCGGACGGATAGTTATTGACAGGCTGCAGCGTCTTCCTGCGGATGAGCTGCTTAAAACAAAGTGGATGAAGTCTATCTCAAAAGTACCAGTGTCTTCGCTGCAGGATCTGGTTCGTAGGATACAGCTCGCTGGTCCCAGAGACAGTCTCGCAGGACCCCTGGATTGGGAAGCGGAAGAGTATGTCTACAAGTGCTCTCGTCAGATTCTTTCTAACTATCTCTAGGTTTAATGAAGACTTTGAAGAGGATCTATGGGAATTTGAAACTGTCCGAGGACGACCGCGTCTATCAAGTCATTTCTCTGGAGAACTTATGGCAGATGGCGTAGGAGATACTCTTCAGGCTCAAGCTACAATACGAGCAGCACCCTCTACACCCCTTCCTTCCTCTCTCCGCGGTCTTTTTGGCGAAGATGAATCCCAAAACACCTTTCGTCCCCCTGTTTTCCCTCTTTCAATACCAAACACTCCCAGTCCTCCCGATACATCATCACTTTCTCCTCCGGCCGCCGACAAAGCTGTCAAGAGGCCTTTACCGTTGGATTTGAGCGAAGAAGAGTTTGCGAAAACGTCGAATTTCGTGTTTCCTCGACGGGCGCGGAGGCCCAATCTTTCAACAGATCAGGAATCCAAGGCATCCCCTTTACTCGAGACAAAGCCGGACGGTATATCACCAGCTTCAGATCAGAGTGAAGAAACTCCAGTACAGAGTTCATCTCACCATGATACGTCGATATCTAGCGGTGCTATCGATTTGAACAGCCCTCAAGATACACTTCCTTCCTGGATGTCTAATTCAACACCGGATTTGCCTCCCTCTTCTTCTTCAGCACGGCCTGTGATCACACGAAAACGGTCAAGGAGCAATGCCGAAGGCATGAACAATAACGCTACGCCGTTGAAAGGCGGCTTGTCATCCAGACGCGATGTCACTCTCAACCTTACATCTAAAGATGCCTTTCAATTCCCTCCACCCACGCCCCCCTCATCAACATCAGCGTCAGCGACTCTAGGTCCTACTCAACCTCTACAACTAACTAGAAATCGCGTTTCACCAGCCCCTAGCCCGATCCATACTTCGAGTACTTCGAGCCAGAGCCAGGGTCAGACGAGTGTTAATGCTACTTCGCCTTCTGCCCACCAAGCTACGTATTCCTTGGACACGCCTTCCTCTGGTAGAAGATTGGCAGCTGGGTCCTCATCAACAATTCCTCGATCTCCTCCAATGATGAGGACACGTTCAGCGACGGCTATTCCACCTGAAGCAAAGATACCGCCGTTTTCTGCTGGGCATATTCCTTTCGGACTTGAAGATGATGTACTTTTACCACCTGTGAAACCTTTTGCCGAGCCAATGAGTAGAAGAGCGAGGAGCGGGAGCGGGAGTGATTCGAGTATACAAACGGGGAGGGTGAATCTTGGGACGCCGGGATTGAAGGATGTGTTAAAGGTATGACAACAATACTTTAGACCGCATTTTTATTGACGATATTGTTTTAGATACCTGCCTTGTCGTCAGAACACCAGCTGGGTATAACCGACCTCTTACCTCCTTCACCTTCTACAATGGTGAATCCCCGTCTGTTTTCTCCCTCACCGAGTCACCTAAACTCTTCAACAACGTCATTTACACCCTCAACACCGAATACAACGCACTCTGCCTCTGCTATAGTCGGAGGGTCGTCATTCAGTTTCGGTATGCCTCGAACAAGTTCTCCTCCAAATCTCGACCACCGGGATTACATCCGTTCTGCACCTGTTGAAGGGCCTCCTTCATCTTATTATCCGCCTAGTAAAATCTCACATAAACCATCAACATCGTTAGCGTCTATATCCTCGACTTCTTCATCTGCATTCTCGGTCTTGAAACCTCTGAGACCGTTGGATTATTCGGCGTTGACATCGACGGAAGCTACGCATGCAGAATTGGCCAAGACTATAGATGACCTAGCGAGGTGTCTTTCGGTTGTGGAAACGGGTTTGACGGGGATGTTGGATACGATTTATTTGAGGGATGCGATCGAAGAAGAAGGGGAACAAGAGGAGGGACAGGAAGATGAGACGCTGTATGATACAAGTGTGAGTCATAGTGGGTATGGACATGGATTTGAGACGGGGGAAGATGAAAGTCTGTCGACGGAAGCAGTGGAGGGATACTTTCCAGGGCCAGGGCCTGGGCCCGGGACGATGGTGAATGGACACGGGAGACACGGACATGGATATCATGGGCATAGCTATGAAGGCGATCATTCGTTGTTGGTGAACAGTTAAAGGCGGCCTCCGATAGTGCCTTGTGCGGGTGTTCTATGTATATCTCGCCTGGAACGGAATGACGCCAGGTGGATGCCTCGCGTTCACTTGTTTCTATGTATATCTCGTCTGTCTGGAAACTGGAGGACTGCATTTGGAGTTTTGGTATGTATTAGTGGATTAGTCGACTCTATAATTATCTGCTGCTCTTCGTCTTTCGGTCAACTTTTACCATCCCCATGCTATGTATACGCATTTTTTTTACGTCGCATCGCTACATCGCATCCATATTGCTTAGCTAGTACTGGCAGTTTTTGTATCCTACAACATAATTGCATCGTTTCATTTCATTGAAAGGAATCCTGCATGCCGACCGGCCAGAGTGAGTTGGAGTAGAATGTTCCCATCGCTGTCTGTTTGAAATTCAAGGTTACCATCACTCCTCGACGACGTCCTCGCTTGTCCTCGACGATTCTCCAACTCTTTTCGTTTCTGGATTAATACCAACTTGTGAGCAGAGCTCGCATATTCCAGAGTGAGTCTCGAGCGTGCCGATGATACTGGAGGATTGCAAAATATTGACATTTGTTTCAAGGCCTTGAAAGACCGTTTACGTCACGAGCTTCAGCTTTCCAACTCTTTCCTTTTCTCCTCCACGACCACGACCAGCTGCCAGCAATGGCTAGCTACAGTTCTATCAACAACAACAACTCGCCTTATGCCAATGCCGCTCACAGTGAATCTGCTGGCTATATAGCTCCTTCATCTCGTGCAAAACGAGGTGTTAGTCCTTGGATTAAATTTGGGATTCCCGTCGGTGTCGTTGTCATTCTAGCCGCTGTGCTCGGTGGTGTTTTGGGCTCTAGGGCTAACAAAAACAACTCGGACTCGAGCAGTAATGGTGGCTCGTCAGGCGACCAAGCTGCTGCCAGCAGTGCAGCCTCAGCCGCTCACGACTTGGGACGCTTTGCGACGGCTACAAACTCTGAATTCATGGTCCCCGTTTACCCATCATTTACATCTAATGCAGCTTTTGCTTCGCCTACCTTTGTTTCCACCTCCAACAACGCCCAGGCATGGCCTGAGGATCCATTCCAACCTTCAAACCCTTCGCCTACCAATCTCCGCTCCGACCGTCCCCGCCTCATCGCTCCTGCATACAAGTGGGCCACTCTTCCTTCCTTGATCCCCAACGACCCGTATCTCAAAGGATGGAACGAGACCATCTTTGGCAATGCCTCGCAATACATGTCTTTACCTCCCGTTGTCTACCACATGGATGGGTCTAGCGGTATCCTCGATAATTCTCGTGAAATTAAAATGCGTATCAAGGCGTTCGCGTATGTTTACCGCATGACCAATGATTCGCAGTGGGTTGACCGGTGTTGGGAAGAGGTCTCCAATGCCTTTTCGGACAACTTTGGACCTTCAAATGACAAGTGGAATTCAGAGCATTTCCTCGATACGGCAGAGATGAGTGCGGCTTTGGGTATTGCTTATGTGAGTTTAAACATGTTCTGAGATGATAATGATCCCTCAACCGTGATCTCTTTCAGGATTGGCTCTATGATCAATGGTCATCGGATCAACGTTCCCAGATTCTGAATGCGCTAAACACTTATGGTCTGAGCTTTGGTGCAAAGGCGTACACTGATTCTTCTGTTGACTATGCTTGGTGGAAGAACAATGTCACTGGTAACTGGAACTGTGTCTGCAATGGCGGTCTTACCGTCGCTGCCTTGGCCGTCTTTGGTGACGATCAAACTGGTAATGCTCAGACTATTCTCGATAACGCCATTGACAATGCCAACCAAAACTGTGCGCAAGCCGTATCCACTGACGGTACGTGGGCCGAGACTGCCAACTATTGGTATTTCGGTACAACCGGACACGCCGAGATGGCATCCTCTCTTATGACTGCTGCTGGTTCTGATTTCGGTCTCTTGAGTTCCAACACCGACTTTGCCAACACTGGCGACTTCCACATGTATGTCTATGGTCAAACTTCTTTGTTCAACTATGGAGACCATGGTCCCAACAAGTTTTCGACCACCGCCAACTCGATCATCTTTTACGGTGACCATTTCAAGCGTGCGCAGTACATCCTCTTCCAGCGTGAACAGGCTGACGCAGCTGAGCCCTGGAGCATGTTCTGGTATAACCCTACTGTATCTGGTGCTTTCTGGGATGGTACCGATCTCGACCACTTCTTCGACAACGACCTTGATCAGTGGGTTAGCATGAGGAGCTCCTGGACTGATATCGACGCGATGTATGTTGCCATGAAGGCAGGAAAGAACCAGGGTCACCAGACGCACAATGATTTGGATGTTGGTGACTTTGTGTTGGATGCCATGGGTACTCGATGGGCTGGAGAGCTCGGATCTGGCGATTATCTTTCTCCTGGCTACTTTACCAGTGAGGCACAGGATGCGCAGAGGTGGATGTATTACCGCAAGATGACCGAGGGTCAGAACACTATCTTGGTCAACAGGACTAACCAGTTGGTCAGCGCCGCCCCTCAGATCTTGAAGAAGGATTCGAGTGGTACCAAACAAGGTTCTGGAACTGTCTTTACTGTCGACCAGGACTCTACCGCCCTGTGGGTTGCTGACATGTCTTCGGCATACGACTCGAGTATGGCCAGTTCAGTCCACCGTGGCGTGAGGTTCTTGAATGGAAGGAAACAAGTTTTGATTCAGGATGAAGTCACCAGCTCCACTACATGGCAATGGAGAATGCACACCAATGCTACTGTCACTACTTCTGGATCTGAAGCTACACTCACGCTCGATGGTAAAACTATGAAGCTCGACATCTTGTCTCCCTCTGGGTTGAGCTTTACCACCTCTGATGCAAAGAGATTTGACACTGATGTGACACCACCTGCTCCTGATCAGGAGAACCCTGGAGTAACTGTCGTCATCATCGAAGTACAGGGCTCATCAGATGCACAAACGTTACAAGTTTTGTTCAGCCCGCAATGGGGAGGTGATGTGTCTTTGGTTAGCCCAGGAGATGTGAAGAACGTGGCTTTGAACGACTGGACTCTTACGAGTCACTAAGAAGGTGGTTTGGCGTTGAACGCTTGATTTGTGTATCGGACTGGATTTTTGTTGTTACGTAGTTTTCTTTGTGTGTTCTATTACCCCCCGTGTTACTCTTTTACCCCAACCTTAGTCGTTCATTACTACAGCTAGCACATACGGACGGTATATATCGATGTCTTA
This sequence comes from Stygiomarasmius scandens, assembly GCA_037954225.1. Classification (NCBI taxonomy): domain Eukaryota; kingdom Fungi; phylum Basidiomycota; class Agaricomycetes; order Agaricales; family Campanellaceae; genus Stygiomarasmius; species Stygiomarasmius scandens. The sequence continues at coordinate 100,350 of JBANRG010000069.1, forward strand.
ATCAAGCACCATATTTTCTCTTCCTTCAAGCATGGGTTATAATTTTGGGCCGACGGCCACAAAACGAATATATTCAAGCGGTACGTAGGGATATATTAATAGGCCAAAAATGACTGCAGGGCTACACGGCAGTAGACAAATCGAGGAAGAGAAAACGAATGTGGTTAACTATACACAAGTGAAGTGGCAAGATGGAGGGAAAGGATCGAGGTGGTCGGGATATAAATATGAGAGCTGGAGAAAATATAGATATATCAGCTGGGTAGGTACGATATGAAGACAGCAGGGTTCGGGAAACTCAAAATTATACAGCAAGATGTGGCGAGACACAACGAAAAAGGACGGACGCAATATTATACAGAGTAGAGGTCGAAATGAGCGATGTGGGTATTGCAGACCAACAAAAACGATCAAGGAAAACAGATGTGACCCGGAAGAAGACGAATAGTAAAAAGGATACAGTGTGTTAACGAGAGTGGACCAAGTGAGGGTATCGAGAAGGCGTGCTGAGACGCCGCTGAATAGTAAAGACACAAATAAGGATAGAAGGCAAGAAATTTAAGATACAGTCGAAATTGCGAAGAAGACAGTCTCTGCGAACAACATGTATACGTTCGCTTTTTTGCGCCTTGTCAATGCAGTGCGACGCAAGGATCAGAATTCGAGAAATTGATAGGAAATGGGGTCGATTAGGCGGTTCGGGGAAGGCTCTTCCCTGAGAAGACCGGGCATGTCTTCTGCGGCGGGCAAGGGCAAGTGCAGAAAGTGACGTGTATCGTCACTAGAGGAAGTATGTGGAATGATTGGAGCCTGGGCAAGATGTTAAACATTAGTCGAAAAAAGGCAAGAGAAACTAGTACTGACATTGATTTCCCTTCTTTCCAGTGCGTCCCAGTCTACTCCTCTGAACCAAGGATGATCCAAAATGTCCTGGGGACCTCCAATCATATTACCGAGCCTCTGGGTACGGTCGGGGTTCAAAAATGCTTGGACGAGGCTCTTTGACAAGGAATCCATTCCCCGGGGCCAATGGATCCGTCCACTAAGGATCTTTTCATAGATCCCATAAGGAGACTCATCATAGAAAGGTGGATATCCAACCAACATCTCATAGCACAGCACACCACAAGCCCACCAGTCTGCGGCTTTCCCGTGACCATCGGACTGAATTATCTCTGGTGCCAAATACTCTGGAGTTCCGCACAAGGTCCATGTTCTGTCATCGACAATTTTAGCAAATCCAAAATCCGTTAGACGGAGATAACCCCGGGAATCAAGGAGGAGATTCTCCGGCTTGAGATCTCGATAAATGATGTTGAAAGAGTGCAGGTATTTGAGAGCCAGGATGATTGTGGCGAGATAGAAGCGAGTCACGTCGGGCGAGAATCGCTGGGCTCGGCGGAGATGCGTAAAGAGCTCGCCACCAGGGACGTATGACATTAGCATGTACACGTTAAGGCTGTCTTGGAAAGTTGCAAAGAGGTCCACGATGAAGGGATGGTGGACACGAGAGAGGATGTATCGCTCTGCGTTGACATGCTCGACTTGTCTGAGGCGGACGATTTCTGTTTTACGGAGCACCTTCATTGCATAGTGATTGTTGGTTCCGGAAAGACCTGGTGCCCCACGGTGGCGAACGAGCAAAACGCGTCCGAACGTTCCAGTACCTGAAAAAACCCAGTTAATGCGGGAAAAAATGCCATGAAAATTCCGAGACAGACCAAGGGTTCCTCTCACTTCAAAGTCGGTCAGCTTGAGACCAGATCTCTGCAAGTGGACTTCTTCATTCTCCAACAGCCTCTCGGGGCGTTGACCTTCGGGTCCGGCAGATCGCGGCGGAGTCGACACGTTGGCAATAGCAGTTTGAATGGCGTGAGGCGCACGGCGAGACCCGCTATTGGGTTCTCCATCGACGACGACATCGTCTTCGTCCTCGTCCATGTCATCTTCAACCTCGTCCATGGGGATATCGAGATCATCGTCCATGCCAACGTCGTCTTGTTCTTCGTGACCGGGAGACATTGGTGGTGTAATCGGCGCGTCTGGGTTCATAGGGGTAGCTGACTCTCTACGAAGAGGTGTCGAGCTGTTCAAGGATTGGCGAGGGGTGGTTCGGACTGGATTATTATGGAAGTTTTCAGGATGAAGATGGGAATTCGAGGGAGACCGGGAAGCGACAGGGATAACGAGGCCGGGTAGGGTAGCCATGGAGGAGAGAGTTGGAAAGGTGAGGAGCTGGAATCAAAAGGGAATTAAGGACAGCGCAGCTGTGTACATATAAGAAAAGAGGTGATGTGAGTTGATTGATTTATGTATTTCCTCTCACACACGAATAAACTAATTATAATGTGTACACACTTACCGACAGCTACTAACTGCGCTCTGATAAAGATTTCTTGGACACTAGCAACGACAGGGAGAGCGATGATAAAACAAAAGACTACCAAGTTTCATGTCACGGACATAGATCTAGTTGACAGCGTCACTCGTTCGGTCGCCATTAGCCAATAAGTACAGATTCATTGGTTTCACTTTCACTTTACTACAAGAATGCCACAGTCGAAATTCCATACATTCCATTCAAAATAACCGCTTCGCCATCTTCTCCCGCTCCTGCTGCAACATAGAGAGGCACGAAATGCTCTTCTCGGGGATTGCAGGCGCGGAAACCTTCGTGCTTTGTCAAGTCGTATAGCGCTTGTTTGCGTGACGAGGGCTGTAAAAAAAATCCCGAGTTGAATTGTCAGAAAACCATTCAAGGATCAACTAGAAAACCACGCACGTCAGACTTCATCAATGCATCTAGGATGGCCTGATGGAAGCTATGATGAATTGGTTTGGCAGAACTAGGGTGAAATGATGCAAAATCACGGAGGTTGTGGATCGGAAGTCCGCCACTGAGCACTAGAATCTGCTCTCGCCTCAGAGAGTTGACTACTTGACCCAATTTCCAGTTACTCTCCGGTGTGAGTTTGGAATCAATGGAAACTTGAATAACAGGGATGTCAAGCTCTTCGCCGAACATGAGCCTAAAGGGCACAAAAACACCGTGGTCGAGACCAGGACCAGCGAATCCCCGGCCATCTTCACCTCGCGGCTCGAGCTTGTTCGTAGTCCGGGCAAGATAACCGGCCTGATGAACTGTCAGACGAGATAATGCACAGGAGTGGAGAAATACTTGCATCTTTGTACAATTGTACAATCTTATTAGCGATGTCAGCGTCACCGCGTGATTTGAACTTGAGCTTGTACAGCTCGGAAGGGAATCCATAGTAATCGTACAGCAACGGGTTTTCATCGCCATAGTCGGTCACTGGGAAAGAATTAGAAAATGCTAGAATGACGAGTAATACAGTTGTTACTTGCCCAATCTTTCACCCATAGTTTCCCAATGTGCACTAAACACGACGATAGCCTTTGGTTTATATTTTTCCAAAAGAGCTGGTCCGAAATCTTTCATGAACTTTGCAAGTGGCCCCTCGGGTCCTTGATATTCTTGGATACCACCCCTTCCCATTCCCAAATTACCTGCCAACGCGGGCGATCCATGAGCAAAGAAGAAGGAAGGAATGTTATCCAGTGTAGCAGGAAGAGATGCAATGGCCGCACGCCATGCTTCCTGGGTAACAGGGACAGAAGTGTTTACAGAAGACATTGTTCTAGACGCGAAGCGCTGTCTGGCAAATGCAGGGACGAGTTTTGAGAGAAACTGTGAAGGTTGAGAAAACAGGATGGCTTGTAGGGTTGCTAAGGCAAAGAGTCCGAGGGAAAGCTTGAGGTATGAGTGCATAAACTGAGGTTATTGCTTGTCCATTTATACTTAGATTGCGGGATGAGAGGTTTGTAAGAGACGCCCAAATGACGGGAATCCAATGACTCATGAGTAATACCACTTGGGTACGAGTGAAATTGGTCTACTGTAGACTGTCAATTCCAGGCCTGTTCTGAGAAAGAATTAAGGTGCGATTGTCGCATCCAGCGGTCAAAATGACTAACAATGACCTGAACGAAATTAGGGATCTATTGCGTCTGAAGTGGCTGACATAATTCGTCTGACCTGCTTTGACGACCATGTCTAATCGCTCAAATTATGGGGGCTGGCTACAAGGAAAGACGGTCAGAAAAGGTGCAGCCAATTCATCACACGCAAATACACGCTCTTCTACACCCCATGTCCAAAGCACTTCGTCCACCATTTTCGGAGGTGGTATAAAAGACCCTTCTGGTCGGGTTACAGAATATTTTGTGCGTTTGCTTCCTCCATTCACCGTCCAGAGTTCTCAAGTTTCTCTCATGTCTAGTCAATGGAAGATCAATGTCCCGTCTGCAAAAGTGACAGATACCTCAACCCAAAACTTCGCCTGCTTGTCAGCTCATGTTACCATAAGATGCATGTCTACTTTGGTTTTCTTGGTCTTGTTCGCGTCTAAACTCGTATCTCAGGTGTGAATCATGTATAGACAGACTGTTCACTCTAGGTCCAGCTCCTTGTCCAATATGTACCAAGGTTCTGCGGAAGCTGGCTTTCCAGCCGCAAACTTTCGAGGATCTTGAAGTAGAAAAGGAAGTGGCAATTAGAAGACGGCTAGCGAAGGAGTATGTGATTATTTCAGGTGTGATGCTGCTCTTAAGCTCAACGGCCTTTCTAGATTCAACAAACGACGCGACGACTTTGACGACTTGAGGGAATACAATGACTATCTGCAGGAAGTTGAGGACATTGGTGCGTGTTCGCATATAAACCTTGCCTTGTATCTGCCTAATATAATTTCAGCGTTCAATCTCATAAACAACATCGACGTGCAAGAAACCGAAGCCAAAATTGCCAACTACAAAGCCGCCAATGCGGCTCTCATTGCTCTCAACATGCAACGTGAAGAAGCTTACGCATTGGCTCTCAAAGAGCAAGAAGAGTTTGATCGTCGCGAACGAGAAGCTCGTGCAGCACAGCTCGCACAAGAGGAAGAACAAGAACGTCTAGAGCGTGAACGCGAACAAAACGAGCTCATAACCAAACTTGAAACTAGTCAAAAAGATGCAAAGAAACTTGTCGCTAAAGCCCGTGCATCGCAGCAAAAGCGCAAGTCGGCACGGAACGATAACTCTTCTCTGTTAGGTGGAATGGGCTTTGGAGCGGATTATGCAAAGTTGCTGAAGGCGAGGACGAACAAGGCCAAGACGAGTGTCCCTGATGAGCCACATGTACCCTTGCAGGATGATTGGTATGGGTATGAGGACTTTTATGCCCTTCGCCCGAGCTATGATGATATATTCAGTGAAGCTGTGAGAAAGGATCGGGAAGGTATTATGAGAGCTGGAGGGTATATGGTCGAGGAAGCTTGGAATAGAGCATTGAGGAGCGCAGTAGCTGGGTTGGAACTCGAACCTTTGGTAGGCTTACCTTCAGAAGAATCTTCGGCTCCTATGATTGATGCTGGTGGGGATGTAGTAATGGCTTCAGTGCAATCTGCTGCTTAATGCCCAGATGATACATATGCATGACTGTACTTTACAACTTGTATTATATAGCACAAAAAATATAACCCAGGTTTGCAGGGAAAAATCTAATATCTTTCGCCCGTCAGAACTTTCCTATCCCTTCTTTCCTTGTCTGTGAGTGGTGCAGTCATGGGGAAGTAAAGTATTTGATAGATATTCTGCTTCCTGAGAGGAAATCAGCAAAACGTAGGTGAACAAACGAACCATTTACTTTACTATCTTATTCTCCCATCGAAACAGTTTCAGTACGTCTGTATATGACGGTTCTTCGTCACCTTTGTGTAATGAAAATTTCTGGGATGCTGAACCCGAAGCCTTGGTTTCCGACACAAAGACTACTTCGTCGTCACTCTCACTGTCAAGAACAATGGGTTGATCCTCGTTCATGATCGTAACATCTCTATCCTTCTCTCCGCCGGTAATATGTTCCTTCTTGTGACGTTTATGTGTCGAGTTGGATTTAGAACTAGAAGCGAGTGGCGAATCAGCAGAACGCCGTTTCTGAGATTGATGAGAGTTTGACTGGGGTAATGACGACCATGACGACGAAGAATTGAAGATAGCTAAAGCAGCTCGCCGAATGGAATTACTAGGCACTCTGAGGGAATTTGGGTCCTTCAATTCGAGCGATATAAACGAAATGTGCATACCTAGCAGGATCAAAAACCAACAGGTTGACAGCGTTGTTTTTAGTCCTCTCATAACCGACAACGGTCCGCGAATGCCCGTTGTTTTGGACGATTACAGGCATGCATGGAGTGCACTGTACTGGTGAGGCTCCTTTGAGTGCATCGAAAGCAGAGGCACCTGCCGTAGTACTGCCTTTGAGGTGTTTGTCGAAATACTGTATTATCCAGTTGATAAGAGGCGTTATGCCTGGTTGTATAAATACGATACAAGCAACTCCAAAACTGGGTAGACCACGTACCTCTTTCACTAGTATCAATGTCAACAAGCTCAGCTCTACAGAAGTAGTCAATCAGGAATCCAAGCAAAACATGGTTTAACCATACGGAATTCCGCGGTACACAAAGGCAGTGCATAGATCTACCCGGTCGTCAGCTATACTCATTAAGTTAGTGGTATGCACACTACCTGAGGTACCAATCCACTTTGAAGTACCAGATAGCTTCTTTAGTTCGTCGAATCCCTGCTTGTCGAATCCTGTGGCACCGTTAGCTTGGAATCGAAGAATGCTCAGAGCGCTGACCGTCGTTCCAAGCTGCTTCGATCCACTTTTGCAGATTGCGGACTCCCGGGGAAATAGGCTTTTCAAGGAGAGAGATGTACTCTGGTTGGATTTGTTGGTTTAGGAGAGAAGCACAAGTCATCATGAAATTGCGATAGCTAAAAGAATGACATCAGACCGGGCCGCGAACACTACGATTTTAAAACATACCCGCAGCCCCAAGTCATATCCCAAGCTTGTCGACGAATGTAGAGTGCTCTATCGTGGCAAAGTACGGCACGAGCAGTGGTTCCTTTCGCATGGGACTTCAGCAGCGACTTCTTCAGGAGTGGAATCATGCCTGTGTGGACGTTATTAGGACGGACGTCGGAGACCGCTCTACACACATACATGGGACGAAGTTGTGAGGTGGTATCGTTCGTAGAGAAGGGTACCAAAACACATCTTTTCCGTCTTCTACCATCTTCATTGGAGATTTCCACCTCTTCTTGGGAGATGATTTTGAATTGAACTGTTGGTCAGAGGATGATTTCAGGGTAGATGAGGGTTTCAGAACGCCGTAAGGCTTGGAAGATGAGCCTGCCAAGTACGGCGAGATATAGTAGAACTTTAGAATATGCCAGGAAGAAAGTGTGGTCAACTCACCGGACTGCCCCTGTGATTCCGAGTCTTGAAAGTGGGTTTCATAATGTAGTTCACGAGCTTGTACTGACATGCCACCCAAAGGAGAGAAACATATTTGACAGTTCATCGCGACGTGAACTTGCAAGAAAGAGATGGTGCCTGTTCAAGTCAAGACGCTTCTGCCTTGAACGCGAGACGCGATATTTGGCTCACGTGTGATTACTAAGCAGACCGCTCGCCCTCGGACGCGCGTACTTACCAGGCTTGATTTCTGCTCATTGTCTTTGTAACCTCAGTTTCTTCATTATGTCTAGATCCTACGATCGAGGTAAGTTCTATCTATTCTTGCTCGATAATGAAACTCATTTTTCTTACTACAGCTCTCACTGTCTTCTCTCCTGATGGCCATTTGTTCCAGGTTGGTGAAGATCGCGTCAAGCGTTTGCTCAAATACCATGGTTTATTTCATAGGTCGAGTATGCACTGGAAGCTGTAAGGAAGGGTACATGTGCAGTGTGTAATATATCTGGATACGTCTGAAATTGAGCTAAACCTTTTTGTTAGGTCGGTGTTCGCGGCAAAGATGTCGTTGTATTGGGCGTAGAGAAGAAGTCTGTTCTTCAACTCCAAGATCCTCGTACAGTGAGGAAAGTCGTCATGTTGGATGATCATATCTGTCTTGCCTTTGCCGGTACGTCTCGTTTTTAATAGCTATCTAACGAAAGTCATCGAGACTATGTCTTCTAGGTCTGACGGCAGATGGTCGAGTTCTCATTGACAAAGCCCGGATAGAATGCCAGAGTCACCGTCTCACTGTTGAGGATCCTGTCACTGTAGAATATATTACCAGGCATATTGCTGGTATTCAACAAGTATGTATTCATAGCAGACTGTTCGCGCGCGGGACTGAGATTTATACTTCCAAAGCGATACACGCAATCCGGTGGTGTTCGACCATTCGGTATTTCGACCCTCATTGTTGGTTTTGACCCTCATGACACTAAACCTCGCCTCTACCAAACGGAACCTAGCGGAATATATAGTGCTTGGAAGGTGTGCACTTCATTTGGGATTCTTGAATCATCATTGATCATCTTTCCTCGCTAGGCCAACGCCATCGGACGTTCCTCAAAAACTGTCCGCGAATTCCTCGAAAAGAATCACAAGGACGATCTTCCAAGAGAAGAGGCTATCAAATTGACAGTCAAGAGTTTGTTGGAAGTAGTACAGACTGGTGCCAAAAACATTGAAATCAGTGTAATGGAAAGCTACGGAAAGATCACAGTGCGTGAACTGAACTTGCGTCTGCGCATATCTTGATTTTAGTCGCAGAACCTTGATCTCGAACAAATCGAGGCCATAGTAGCAGAGATCGAAAAGGAAAAGGAAGCTGGTACGTTTTATTCACTTGATCATAGTGGTTGCTGGTACTCAGCTCCCTTCAGAGGCCGAAAGGAAGCGTTCCAGACTAGCTGCAACTGCAGCTGGCCAGGCAGCTATGACATCACGAGCAGAAGGTTCGGGGCAGTAGTGAAAGAAATTGTCTGTAAATTGTTTTGCTATATCATGGAATTTGAAGACACGTCGCAACTGAGTCAGACTTGCTTGTCCCCTAAGTAGGTTGTAGTGTAAGATACACGTATGTAGAAGCAATAATCCTGTGGCTGTGTAAAGCGGATTCTGGTTAACGTGGGCTGTGGACGTGTTCTTCACCGTTTACCATGAAACACTCAAATCCCTCGAATACGACGCGTCAGACGGTCTCTCCGAAACATGTATTGTCTTCAGAGATCCTCTCTGTTACTTCTACGATGCGGAAGAACTCTCGTTGGGCAGCCTCGACCCATTTCATAAATACTGGTAATTCAGCCTTGGGCACAAACATGGGATTGCGAATGACTAGCCCTTCGTCTCGGCCTCGGGGTACTGGGAAAGAGAGTAGAGAGGCTGATCTTATGGCTGGGTTCTATGAGCTGAAAAGAATAATCCGTGACATAGATGGTGCGGTAGTGGTTGGATTCTCCCTGCTCAGATCGTACTAACGTATGTTGGCTTTGCTAGATGTCATGAATATACCTTTGACAGTATTACTTTCTCCGTTCTTCGCGATTATACGTTCACCGTTATCCACTGGACCCATAACATCGGCAGCGTTAAGCGCGCTTCACAACCTATTCGTTTGCGGTCTAATCAACACAAAATCGAAAGAATTGGAGTTGGCATTGGTCGAGCTTAGTAGTACCGTTTCTCGATGCAAATTTGAACCCAGCGACTCGTCTGGAGACGAAGTTGTTTTGTTGAAGATTATGACAGTCATTCAGGACTGTCTTTGTGATTACAATGTAGGAAACTTACTTGGAGATGTAGAGGTTTGTGAGATGTTAGAGACAGTCCTTACAACTTGCTGTCAAATGCGGCTTAGTGGTGAGTAGATACCTATTGTTTCCTCAAAGGCAGTTCCTTGAAGATTTTGGCAGAGATCCTGCGACGTTCAGCTGAGAATACAATGCATAAACTGGTCCGCACAGTATTCTCGCGTCTGCACTCGCTCGATCCCGAAGTGGAAGAGGCAAAATTAACCGTAAACGAAGAAGAAGGCGAAGGGGAGGTGAAAATGACTGTAACTACAGGACTTGCAACAGAAGAAGCAGAGAAGAGTGTGTCGGAGGACGAAGTCGCCAAAGTCGAAGACGGCTCTGACTTAGAGAAACCTGTAGAACTTGTAGAGCTTCCGGAGCTCCCGGAACCTGCAACACCTCCACCTGCCCCTCGTTCGCAGTGTATGTTGTGTATATTTCATCTTTTCTTTTCTGACTTGACTACGCAGACGGTTTACCCTCGATCCTGGAGCTTCTTCGCGTTCTTGTTAATGTTCTAGATCCCACAGATCAACAACATACCGAGTCTACGCGCCTTGTTGCGCTTGGGATTCTCAATTCTGCATTTGAAGAGGCTGGTCCTCAAATAGGCAAATTTCCCTCTCTTGAAGCTCTCATTCTCGATCCAGGCTGCAAATATCTCTTCCTGCTGGCTCGTTCTGATAACATGTTTGTTCTTCATGCGTCTCTTCGTACCATTTCAACAATGTTTGATACGATGCGCGAACACTTGAAGTTGCAACAAGAACTCTTCCTCGCTTTCACCGTCGACAGACTAGCACCGCCTATTCCTGCTGGTGCCAAAGCCTCAACTCTGGGTAGGAAAGGCGGCGCTCTCGCTTCTCCACGACCTGGAACTCCGTCTGGTTCACCAGCTCTAGGACCCCCGGAAGAAGACGAGAAGGAAAAGGGAACTTCAACGCCTACTCGTGTACTGGTTGCTCCCGCGCGCGGAGAGACGAGAGATCTGATTCTAGAAACCCTCAGTCAGATTTCGCGACATCCCAGTTTCATGGTCGATCTCTATGCAAATTATGACTGCGATATCAATTGCGAAAACCTCTTTGAGAGACTGATAGAGTTCATGACAAAGGTAAGGTTTATCCTGATCAAGGTTTCATGGGTCAAGTAATGAAATGTATTCCAGGCTGTATATTCCTCCCACTATACGGGTGCTTTAGATGCCCAGCAAAGGAATGCTCAGTTTTTGTGCTTGGATATGCTTCTGGTGTTTGTCAATGACATGGCTAAACGTGCTGAGGGTGTTTGTGCTTCTCTTCTTTTCTTAGCATATTTGTACTGACACTAGATTATCTCAGTTCTACCAGGAATGGCCGGGTGTGAGTAGCATCCCTCACTGGAAATGGTAATGCCATCGGCTAATAAGATTAATAGGAATACGCTTCTGCGGAATCCCTCAAACAAACCAAATCCCAGAAGAAGCTCATCTTGACAGGAGCTTCACGTTTTAATACTAAACCAAAGACAGGGATTGCCTTTCTAGAGGAGAATGGGCTCATCTACCACGATCTTTCCCCAGAGATATCGAAACCTCAGAGTCTCGCCATCTTCCTGAAAGGCTGCTCCCGTTTAGACAAGCGCCTCCTCGGAGATTTCATCTCCAGGCCGGAAAATGTTGAGGTTTTGGAGGCTTTTGTCAAGCTATTCGATTTCAAGGATGTAAGCGCAATTTTGGGCCATGCTGGGGTTTTTATTAATTCCAAACTTGCAGAAACCCATGGCAGAAGCCATGCGAGAGTTGCTTGAAAGCTTCCGTCTTCCTGGGGAGGCGCAACAGATAGCGAGAATCACTGAAACTTTCGCCTCTGTGTACTTCGATGCTGGACCAGGTAAATTTTTGAATTCACTGGCAGAAGTCTATACCTGATGTCATTATACAGCTGGCGTTAAGAACCAAGACGCGGTTTATGTCCTGGCATATTCGATCATCATGCTCAATACTGATTTACACAATCCTCAAGTCAGGGTAGGCTCATATAGATCTTTCAATAGAAGCACGTCTGATCATTGTCTAGAAACGAATGTCTTTTGAGGAGTACCAGCGCAATCTCCGTGGTGTTAACGATGGTTCAGATTTTGCACCTGAGTTTTTGGTATGTGATACTTCCGGACTTCTTTATTTTGTGACCCTGACCGTCTGGCTATGTTACCAGCAAAACATCTATGACTCTATTAGGAAAAGAGAAATAGTAATGCCTGAAGAGCATACCGGGCAACTCGGCTTTGAATACGCTTGGAAAGAACTTCTTGCCCGTTCACGACAAGCCGGTATGACCTTACTCTCTTTTTCTGGTCTAACCGTTGACAAAGGTTCTCAGGCCCCCTGATGATTTGTAACACCGCTGTCTTTGACATGGATATGTTTAAGGCAGTCTGGAAACCTGTTATATCTGCCATTGCTTACGCGTTCATGAGTTTCGACGATGAGCACATCATCCAACGCGCAATAGCAGGCTTCAGACAGTGTGCTACACTCGCAGGACATTTCCGTTTGCCCGATGTCTTCGATTACGTTGTGGTGTCTCTATCACACGCGACGAGCCTTCTCCCAGAGACCCTTCAAGTGGTAGTTCCTAATTACCCGACGATAGACGTGGAAGGGCAGTCTGTAACTGTCTCCAACCTTTCCGTAAAGTTTGGTACCAATTTCAAAGGTCAATTAGCTGCCGTAGTTTTGTTCAATATTGTCAACGGCAACGGTAATGCTCTTCGTGAAGGCTGGACACAGGTTAGATATTTACCAAGTGTCGTTCTTCTCAGGTAATTAATCGTTTCCTAGATCTTTGAGATGTTCCAAAATCTCTTCCTTCACTCATTGCTTCCTGCTCGCATGCTTCAGATGGAAGACTTCCTTGGTGGAGTATCGATGATTCCCCTTCGAGGTGCTCAACCCCAACGACCTGCTACGCGATCAGATGGCGGTCTTCTTTCTACACTCTCTTCATACCTTATGACACCTTACGGCGCGAGTACGGAAACGCTTCCTGAAGCGACTGATGCTGACATAGAGAATACTCTGTGTACCATCGATTGCATCACATCTTGTCGTCTGGATGAACTATACAGTCAAATAATGTACGTCTTCTTGTTCCCCTTCCGGGGTTCTCCGTTGATATTTGATTTAGGCAACTAGAACTCGACGCTTTGGTAGCAGCAGTTCGCGCACTTGAAGCCCTTGCACACGAAAGAACGGTCGCAAAACTCAAACAAGGTTCTGATGATGGCCTGAATGCATCACAAGAGGATAGTTCTCATGTGCTGCCTTATGACCCTGCTTCTGTCTTCCTACTGGAGACGATGGTTAGCGTATCGTGTCAAACTCCTCAACATATAGAGGAATTATGGTAAGTTGTTCATCATCTGTTGGCTTGAATCTTCTCATAGGAGGCGGTTTAGGCCCGTAGTATTTGAACATCTATCGGCCTTGCTGTCATCAGCAAGTCAGTATAGTGTGCTTCTCATCGAACGGGCCGTTGTTAGTCTCTTGCGTCTCTGTCAGATCTTAGCGCAGAAAGTAAGTCTCCGAAAATTTGACGTGAGACTTCACACAGATTCACCGATGTTCGTGTAGCCTTCACTTCGGGATCAAATTTATCTCTCGTTAGACCTTCTGTCTGGTCTTCCTCCAGCAATAGTAAATTCAGTGGCAGAACAAATAATAGCAGGGGTAATTCTTCTAGTCCACAAACACCGAGATGTTATTCGGTGAGCCTCCGTGTGTGTGATACGACCATTATATTGTTGACGTCGCCCCTTCAGTTCTCAGACAGAATGGAACCTAGTATTCGCCCTCATCAGATCAACTTTATCACACCCAGAAGCCGCAAGGCTATCTTTCGACCTTGTAAGCAGCCTAGTTGTAGATGGTCCCGAGCAACTCGTTACCGGAGACAACTTTCCCGGCCTTATTACCTTGTTGGACGATTTTGCTACCAATGCAAGCATCTCGATAGAGAGCCAGCAGCGACAAGGCCGAAGACATGAACCCGCGAAAGCCGTGATGTACGTTTTCCATTCATCAACCTGTTCTACTCTCACCGACTTCTATATAGCTCGCCGGTCCTTGAGAGAGGCAAAAAGGCCATTGAGCTCATTGTGGAACTGAGAAAGTTCATATCCATCATTACGGAATCATCTCATCTCCAACGACCGCAAGGTAACGTACCGGTAAATCTGCATTGAACTATCCAAATAACTGGAATGATTATAGTGTGGCGCCAACTCTTTTTACCATTGCTTGTGTCGCTGGGACGTCAATCCACCAACGCTTCCCGCGAAGTTCGGCATGCTGCTATCGGTCAACTCCAACGAACCCTATTGGCTTCTCATCCAGTCCTCGATGAAGCTGATACCACTCAAGTCGAAGAGATCTTCAACCGAGTAGTATTCCCTTTGATCGATGATTTGCTCAAGCCCAAAACAGTAGAGCGGGATCCACAAGGCATGTCCGAGACACGACTAAGGGCTTCTGCTTTGCTTTGCAAGACCTTTATGCATTTTGAAGTTCGTGATAGTCAAGCACAAGCCGACATAAGGATACTATGGATTGAGATTTTGGACCTGTTGGACCGTTTGATGCATAGTAACAAAGGTGATCAGCTAGTGAGTAATTCTATTGTATTTGGCTTGTTTGCGAGAGCTCAATTTTGGCAATAGTACGAAGCAGTACCGGAATCGTTGAAAAACGTGTTGCTAGTGATGAACTCGGCAAAGATCCTGGTTGCTCCTTCCACTCCAGACACCCGGGATGAACGCCAAAGAACGTTGTGGACGGCAACCTCGGAACGAATGGAGAGGTTCCTCCCAGGCTTCCTAACAGAGATCATCCCCACTCCTCCGACGCCAGAAGTACTTCCAGGAACAGAGACATCTTCATAAGTGGAGTGAATCAAACTAGTATCATTATGTATTTATTCCTCATCGCATCGGCGGAGGGAAATAAAAAGCTTTCGATCACATTTGTGGTGTGATAACTCATATATAGTATAGAACTGTAAATCTATAAATAATGATGGTACATACATACCCAATCTACGACATAGACTCAGAAGAATTTCATCTTGGACAACCTGAAACGTAAAGCAGCATCAGCGAGAGGAATCAAGAACCAAGATGTCTGTTGGAGCCCTACCTTACACGCCAATATACAGATGCCAAAACGACGGCGGGGCAAACGCTGTAAGCGATAAAACGCATCCCAGGCTGCGTGTTCTTTTCAGCCCATCCGGACCATGCACCGCCCAAGTTGACGGTGAATAAAAATAGCGGGAACAAGATGTAACCAGATAAACTACAAGACTTTAATCTCAGAGTCATCAATTCCACAAAGTTGTACTCACCGATGATATTTCCAGAGTCCTTTCGCTTTCATACCTCCACCAAACGCTGCACCCCCAAACCAAACGCTACCTCCACCCAAAGCTACTTGCGCATAAAGCCACAACATACAAATGAACCCAAAGACCTACAGAAGCATTCTAAGTATCAAGTTATCAATATCTGAAACAAGACTTACACCATGCCAACTAACTAGATGCGCTTTGTCTTTGGAATACTTGTTGTACCAAACAGCAAAACTTCCTATTGTAATGAACGGTAAACCGAGCATAAACATGGCGACTTGATGGCGAGAGAGACCAGCAGCTTTGGTCTTCGGTTGCGAAGTAGGCTGGAGTGTCAAGATGCCGTATGTGAATATGAACAGCGCAAGAACTTGAAGAGGAGGATGTAGCGCAAACCAGCCGGCTTCGGTTGGGTTATTACTGAAGATTGCAATCCAAGTTACGATGAGTGTCAGCTGTTGTGAGTTGTGAGTCTTTCACTGAAAGATAAGTATCGCAGACTCACTAATGACGCGCACTGTACCGAACCCAATGCGTTAATCAAGTGTGCGGTAGTTCTAGAGAACAAGAAACTCGTACCAAGGCAGCATAGTTGGCCATTAAATCGCCATTTCGGTACTCTGACTTGATAAACTGCTCCTCTTGACCCATTGGCGTAGGTGGTTCCTGTTGCTGCCCTTGCGGTAACAAGAGTTCGTAGTCTTCAGGATTTGCTTGAGCAGAGCCGGGGCGATTCGAACTGGAAGTTGGCATGAACGAGTGAAGAGTCTCTTGAATAGTTTTTGTAAAACGAATCGGGGCAGTACACGTCAGTTCATTGATACAAAACTTTGGGCGTTTCACAGCGGTAACCTAGTGTGGCCTAATGAACCGGAGTGAAGATGATGGATTCGTGTGAGCCCGACTACTGACACGTCCCCACGTGCTATCCAAATCTCTGTCTAAAGAAACGACGAGCCGGACGACCACGACGACGGCCAGGCTATGGCAAGTCTTGTTAATTTCTGAAATGTGTGGTACATGCACTAATGTCCGTCTAGTCTGCCCTTTTCAACTTTCAGTCCCTTCTTCTCGTCATCATCCTTGTGATTTGTACTTGTACATATATACGGGCTGTAACACCGTGGTTAATCGACAGGAACAAGGCAGGGTGTGTTATTTTTTTCTGCTTGGATGGACCTTTTCATAAATATTCCTTAGCTTTCTAGGACTTTTCTTCATGGCTGCTCGTATAGGTGCGTGTGCACCAACGTGTCTTGTGCTTCAACTTGAACATTACTTTTACAGGCGAACGGCTGTCTCCTTATGTCGCGTTGGCTTGCGTTGCAATGGCCGTCACTCTCCTCCTGCAATAGACCATTTAGTACATACCACCTCTGGATTTCGCTTTCGCTCTCAATCATATAATACGGGTACGATGAGACAACATCTTGGATTATAAAGACATCTAATCTACATGGAACATGGTAAACCGAAAGCAGAACAAGTGTAAGTAGAAATAAAGATCGAAATTTGGGGTCGTGCGTAAAAGAAAGACTGGGGGTATATAATGTCATTAAAGGCTCCTGGTCGAAAACATTGCAAACGAAAGGGATAGAAAGTGTTCCAAGTGGAGGAGGGTACAAGCAACATTACAGATTTGGCCAGGAGTGTTCCTCCTTCCATTTGTCCACAATCTCCTTCAGGACTTCTTGGGTGAACTCGGGACGTTTCAACTTGTAACCAACAACTTGCTTGATCTTATTATTGCTGAACGCAACTGTGTGTTTGTCCAGGTCCCATTTGTCCATGTAGGCCGATAAAGGCGTATTGGGAATTGGTGGATTTGAAGCTTGGATCATCTCTGTCCAGCCACCAACATGATGCTCGTTGATTTCTTCAACCACATCGTCCACAAACTAGGGAATGGTTTAAGAAAAATCCACGTTGAAAGGAAATGAATATTCACCTTGAAAAGTGCCCTCTCTCCGAGATTGAAAAACTCAAAGGTGGTACCAAAAATCGACGTTACAGTCTGCCCCACGCTGAGATACGTGTTATTCGCATCATCCACCTAGTGGATATGATGAGTTCAATCGGACAGCTAAGAAGAGCAAGGACCAACCAAATTAAACAGAGGTGCGACGAGCTTTTGATTATGAGGCGGCATTCCTTCCACTTCTCCAACTTTGCTCTTGTCGTTATGGAAGAAGATTTCCTCTCCTGCAACGCTGTCTGCTTCTTTTCGACCCAAAGGGGCCATCCAATTTGCGCATGCCCATGCAGCACCCGCAACATCATCGACATGAACCGTATTTGTTGCATGTTTGCCAGGAGAGTGTCTACAAAAAAGGAGATTGTCATGTCAGAGTAAAAGGCTATAAAAACATTCCACTCACAGCGTCTTCATTGGTTTTTTCATCCAACCATAAACTGATGCTACCGTGATAGCAGTAGTGACTGCGAGTAAATCCTACTCAGTAACGCGTCTACACAGCCGAGCCTGACGAGACGTACTATAACCATACTCAATGTATGGGCCGTACGTCAGGCCAACTCTTAAAATCACGAGATTAAGACTGGTTTAGAACAGTCAGAACAAAGCTTCCGTGAAATCGATCGCGACAAGGGCTCACTCTTCTATCGCAGCCAACATCCTCAAAGTCTCGTGCCACCACGTCCCAATTATACCTTCCGGCGGGGAGTCATCCTTTTCATCATGCGATCCCTTGCTGGAAGTTTCGTAAAAGGGCAGTTGGACTCGAACATATGCTTTGACTTTGCGTTTGGCGGCTTCCAATGCTAGCGACCGGGCTATTTTGCAGGTAGTGTTGATCTGAATCTAGGGGCAATCGGGAGTGGTGTGAGCAGGATATGCAGTAATGCAAAGTAGGCTGTCAACATACGATTTCTGTCCGATCGTGACGAATTTCACCAGTCAAGTCAAATACAAAATCGTAAGGGGCTTGTCCTTCTGGGGGATCATACATGGAAGTGACAATGGCTAGTGCGACGTAAACATTGAGAAATCGCTCGTTTGTTTAGAAAGTGCTGTATACTCACAGGGAACCGTCAGATTGGCTTGCTTGTACTCGACCTCGGGTTTGTTCAAGAGTTTTGTGAATTCTGCGCCAAGATAACTGGAGAATTGATCAATTTGAGCATCCAAGTTTGCCAAATAGGTTCAGACGTTGGTAGCGTACGTTGTTGGCGGTGCGACAGAATACTTGTCGACGATTCGGACATGCTGTTGAATAGATTTAGTGGAATCGTGGTAGATCGTGGACAGTATACGCACAGAGGCCAACGCCTCCCCTTCCAAAGGGACGAGATGAGCAGCAAGAGTTCGTGAATAGGTGTTGAGACCGCCTGGTTTGACGAAGACAAAACAATGGGCAAGTGAATAAGAGATGAAGAAGATGAACTGACCAAAGATCAAGACATTGGGATTTGTAGAAGACGCAGCCATTTACTGCAAAGAATGACGACTCAAGGAGACTGAGAAGAAGAAACAAGTTGGCTCTGTACAACCTTGTCTAATTACTGACTGATCTTACGTAAATGTAAAGTACAGGGTAAACACTGCTAATCCGCCATTTCCCTGTCCATTGTACAGGTCTGATTCTACCGCGTCATCATATTGCCAATCACGTATGGTCTACACGGTCTCGTATCTCACCCGGACCTTTTTGCCTTGCTCGGACAGCTTCTTGAGATATTGATATACTGACGAGAAGTCCTTCTTGGCTAGCACAGGCTGTTCCTGTATCACCTGGTTATAAATACGTTCAGCTGCTTCTCCCAACGGAAGCGGGGTTCCCGCAAGCGAACTCAGATTCGTAGCGAGCCCCATGTCCTGTCACCAAGTAATTCATTAGATGCTTCATCATGACAGAATATGCCGCCACACCTTCAACATCAAGCTCGTGGCGAAACCACCTTCATAGTCTCTTTCGCAGGGTGGAGACTTGCCGGGTAATGAATTGGGAACTGGATTATTTGTCGAGACAGACCAGCAGTTGCCCGTTGATGAACCAACAACACTCGCCAGAACTGCCGGGTCCAATCCAAGTTTGTCACCAAGCAGCATAGCTTCTCCTACAACGATCTGTTGAACTCCCAAGATAAGCTGGGAGAAGGAAGCATTAGAATCAACACGTGTAATTCCATGTCAAGTAAATGAGACACTAACATTGTTGCAGATCTTTGCTCCCAGCCCAGCGCCAGAAGGTCCGCAGTGGATGATCTTCTGACCCATGAATGAAAGGAAGGGATATGAAAGTTTGAATGCCGATTCAGTTCCACCAACAAGGAAGGCGAGGGTACCAGCTTTGGCTCCAGTGACGCCTGTTTACCTATCCATCACGTCCAATACAAGCAAGAAGATCAGGCTCTTACCTCCGGACACCGGCGCATCAACCATCTGAGCCCCGGCCTGAGCTACATTCTGCGCAACGGTTCTTGCGACCTCGACATCAAGAGTTGTCGAGTCAATGCAAAGCATACTTCTGGCAAATTCTTCGGGAAGACTTTGGATAGTAGGAATGATTCCTTCGTTATAGACAGTGCGCACTTGCGGGGAAGAAGGAAGCATCGTGATGACAGTCTGAGAAGCCAAAGTTGCCCTGAACACAGAGAGTTAGGACAGACGAGACTCTAATTGGACGCGTCCTTACTCCTCTGGCGTGGCTGCAATGGAGATTTGAGCACCGGGGAATTGTTTGGTGAAATTCTGACAAAAGCTCTGAGAGACTTCGGGGGCGGCATCACAGACTACAAAGTGAGAATCGCTCGACTGAGCGTGCTGCTTGGAGAACAGATTGTATGCCATTTCATGACCCATTCTTCCAAGGCCAATGAACGAGGTAGACTTGGGTCTCATTGCAAGACGGTTGAGGGACTGGCTAAGCCAGCGATGAGAGGGCCGCATTGTTGACCAGCTCAGCAAAGTTGACGGTAAATCAAGTTGAACCAAGTTCCGAGTCGACCTTCCCCGCTTCCCCAGAAGTAGCCTCGGTTCGCTAAACCGGTTGACCGGTATCTTGTTTTGGTGAAAAGTTCACAGGCCCTTGTCGGGCATTTGCGGCTTGTCCAGAGCAAAACGCTTGGAAACACGTCCATCAAGTCCGCGACCAACAGAGAATTCTTGTGCCATTCTAATAGCCCTCCGTGACAATCTGAGGTCCAATTTTGAATATGACGAGAAAGCTAGTTTGAACTACGGTCCTTCATATGAGGGTCTAGAACCTACATGTTCCGATTCCAAACGATTCCGGTAAGTCATTCCAGGCTTGACACATTAAATATAAGGCCCATGCCCTTGTTACTTTTGAAACATCTAGCCCCAAAGCATATGTCTCTACTCACCGAAACCGATATCCCACCAGCTTATGGCGATGAACAAGTAGAAGAGTTCTTCGCTCCCCCAACATACTCCCCTGCCTCTCGCTGCTCAAACCCCTCCTTACGTACAACACTCGATGATAGTCTCTGGAAATATGAGTCGAGGCATATTACTGTCAACCTTGGCCCACGATTATGGGATTCGGACACTCCTACGTACGGTTTGAATGCCAAGGTTGAAGGCACTATTCGTATTTACGGCAGTCTTGAGCATGTCGTCGAAGTTTCCGCCTTGGTTTGTATAATCTTTCGTTGTTCGTTTATATTACTCGAGTCTCAAGTTACTGTCTAGTTGGAAGGGGCATTGGACTTGTCCTTACCTGAAATAGGAGTACCCTCTACTCACGATGTGATATTCCTGTCGCGCTTGGTGAGTTTCACTCCGGCGGAAATACAAGAATGTTCTAGGAATCAAAATGAACTGTCATTTTCGATCCCAATACCTTCCCAAGTGGAATTTCAAGGCGTGACATCGCGCACTCCACCAACCTACATTCGGTACTACTATGGTCTTGTCTGTACAATCAAATACTACTTGAAAGTGTGGGTTGTCAGGCACGGAGCGCTAAAATCGGTAGATACGTATGTTGCTGACCCTTCGAGCAAGGGTGACCTCTACTGATTCTTTATTTTCAGGAGAACCGTACCCATTTACTACTTGCCAAAGTCGCGGCCCCCGCAACCTCCGCTTGCTAGTGTCCCTAGGCCTTCAATATTCCACGACGAAATTCATACTCCAAACTTCCACGAATCAGACCGTGTCAGGACGTACCAATTGAAAAGTGTGAATACAAAGGGTAACCAAATCGAGTCCAACACCATGTTTGCAAGTCAGATCGCTCCATTACCCTTGCCCTACAAACTGATTTTTTCCCCGCAGTTCTCGCTGCCTTCGCCACATTGCTTCACGTCAGGTTGCAAGATTCCTTTCCTATTAGGCTTTATTTTCCCTTCTGATCCTGCATTGGGTGAATTGTACTTTAATAAAATCCACATAACACTTTTCAAACGCCTCACGATCTGTCCCATCGGCACAAGTTTGCTGAAAAGGCTCCTGACGAGATCAAGTTCGAAGCCGAGGCGGGACCCTTCCGAACGTCGTCGATCACCAGAGGGTGGCACCCGCGATTCCCCGTCCAAGCCCGGTAATGAAGAACCAGTCATCCGGGAGTGGCAAATAAACACTGGGCACGTAAAGTTCCGTAGCGAGTATGCCGAAGGAGTCTGTTTGTATCGGGGATTTATTAAAACCGGAGACGCTGGAAGGGAATGTTCGTGGATACTTGGATCTGCGATTAAAGTGCAGGTTAGTAGTTTACCGCACTTACCGTTGAGACATATTAATTGATCGAGGGTGTTTGCACATAGTACCTTCTCCGAGTCTCGGTGGCGTCTCCTGATCACATGGAAGACCATCTTCCTGACTTTGAACTCGAGTTGCCTATCGACCTTGCAACAGACACTTGGGAAGTGGCAGACAGAGAGACTCGGTCGATGGGTGGTATACCAGTGCCAGCTCTCGGATTGATGAAAAGCTTGGACGTCGATTCAATCATATAAATTTGCACCTTTTGGAAGATTTTCAAATGTTATTCACGAGTCGCACCGGCGTTTTCGTATGACGTCCCGTTGCTCGACCCCAACTGGACCGCGAGCTAGAAGCGGCCGCGTAACTTCTGACAGGGTTTTACTGCGTATGTCGGTCGTGGCTGAATGTACTTCCATACATATGTTCGATGAATCCGTACTTTGCGGTGAATTTTTCCACCGATATTTATCAAAGATTTTGCAGACATTTAGGAGATTGACTCCAGGAACTCGCATGGATCGTGATCGACATTTGACTCCATCCATGCATCACTCAGGAGTTCTTTTTGTCAGCAGCCGTCCTTCCCAATCCATAGAAAAAGAGGAAGAAAAATGGCAACTATTCATTCGTATCTTCCGCTGTCATGGTCAAGACAGAGAAACCGTTCGTGTCTGACGTTTTATGCCATCCCCTTTGTCTTACTCTAAAATAGGTTCGTTCCCCTTGACGTTACGGAGGGTGATCTGGTTCTTGGATCTGTAGCACTAGGGTTCTTTGTGAGTCGTTATGTTTTGGGACGCGTCGAAGTTCTACTAACCTCAACTATTCATACAGATTGGTTTTACGTTTTTCGTCACCCTCAATGCCATCCAGCAAACTAGGAAAACGAGCCGCAAGTTTTCCGCGTACATTTGTATGCTTTGGATAGAAATCATTGCGTATGTCTCAGCTTTCTGTGCACTCGCGGTAAATCCTAATCGTCACTACTTGAATTCAGGGACTGTGTCTTTGCCTCACTATCCTTTTCTTATTTGTGGGTCTTCACTCTATAGCCTTGACTTTCCACACTGACGGACGACTCGAAGATATAAAAAGGTCCCTCCGAGCTTGGGCCTTTTCACCGTAATCATTTGCTGTTGGGTTTGTCAAGTATGGTGTTTGATGCTCATTATTGCCAATCGAACCTGTTTACTTTACACGACGGCTGGTGCAAGTGTAGGTAGCTTCCCCCTTCTTTCCTTGTGCTACTAGCTGAAACAATTCTCAGTTCAAACTCAAATTTGCCACAGTCGTTGTCCTGTTCCTCATTTCCGTTTCTTCCGCATGTGTTTGGATTCCTGCGCAGCTACAGGTCAGCGAGAAGTTCATTCATGTGAGTTGTCAGTCGAATGTTTGAATCAGTTCGCGGACTTATGACGCGCTCGATCACAGACAAACATCTGGTGGGACAAAACCGAAAAAAGCGTCTACCTCCTCCTTGATGCTGCCCTAAATGCAATCTTCATTCGAACCGTCAAAAAGCGCTTGATTGACCATGGGTTGACAAAGTATGATAGAGTTCTCAAGTACGTTCGGTCTCAAATTTTCTACCAAGAGCTATGACTTACACATGCCGGCGTCCAGGTTCAACCAAATGATTATTTTCTTCTCGATCGGATTGGACGTCTTCTTGATTTGTATGACTACCTTGAAGAACCCATTTGTGAGTGTGTTTACATGTGTATGAGGGCATTCAACTCAGATATCTCAATAGGTCTACGTTCAATTTCACCCCATCGTCTACATTGCCAAGCTTCAGATCGAAATTACCATGTCCAAACTCATTGTTAAAGTTGCTCGATCCACTGGAGTCAACGTTTTCCATGAACCCCACGATGGCAAATCGCATTCGACGTATGAAACTGGGCACGTTCCAGGCCAGCATGTCGTTTCTTCTCACGGCGCAGCTGGAATTCATGTACCAAATCACATCCAATTGTGAGTACTTGCTATTCCATCTTTTTGTAATGATGTTGAAAACGTTTCTTCTTCAAGGACAACCGTACATGTCACTACCGATGTGTACAAAGAACAAGACGAGCCCGTGGACGTGGACAAGAGCAGTACTGTCAGTACTAGTACTCGCATTGGGTCCAACGAACGCGATGAAAGTTTCAAAAATGACATCAAGGTGTCTCCCAGTCAGAGCGTATAAAGGAAGTTTCTTTAGGATCTCTCTTTTTAATTCAATCAGTCGCATTTCTCAAGGAATTTATAGATATGTATCTCATAATTATCTTTACAAGTACTGGAATTCGTTTTATAGAGTTTGGATATTCACTAAACGCTTGGGTAGTATTTTCGCGTCTCATACCAATAAAATTCGTCTTAGCCATAAGCTTATTGGTGTATTCGACACTGTCTTTTACAGCTTACGGCATTAGCAGCACAGGTTAACGCCGAAAGCAAACCCGCGTTTGGTCGCTCAGCTGGAAATACTGTGAAATGACACCTGCAGCGCCCAATGTACTAACGTACATACATCTCTGCTTCTACAATCATGTCTACCAGGTCTACACCTGATATCCCAGTAGCTCAACCCTCTCTAGCCACCCCAACTACACGAGTCTACACTGCCTACCGTACACCAGCATCTCCGCACGAAGGAGAGCTCCCTCCTCACCCAGGGCCTTCTTGGACACGTTTCGTTTGCATCTCAGATACCCATTCCTTCACAGATGATCTATTCGAAGACCAAATACCACCGGGAGACTTTTTGCTACACTCGGGTGATTTGAGCAGTTGGGGAAAGCCGAAGCAATTACAGAAAACTATGGATTGGATAGGAGAAATGAAAGGATATGAGCACAAAGTGTATGTACCTGCTGTCTAGCCAGATTCAGACAATGACTCATGGTTTTGATGGCATGCAGACTAATAGCAGGAAACCACGATGTATGTTCATTCATGTTCACCTCCAAATAATGATTGCAACTTTTTGGCAGCTATGTCTAGACTCGGAGAGTTCATTCTATAACATCAAAGACCCAAATGCTGTCCAGAAGCTTCTCAAAGAGTCGCGCGAGATAATGAGAGGAGAGGAAGCTAGAACAAAGGGTATTGTATATCTTGAATACGAACGGATAGTTTTGAAGACGAAAGCGGGGAAAGAATGGGTTTTCTATGGATCACCTGTAAGTAGAACTTGAGAAGGAGTGGAAGGCTCTTCTGACGATTCCCCGAATGCAGGCTGCACCTAGATATGCTGAGGGTGCCTTTCAATATACCGACGACATAGAAGCCAAAGGTTCGTGTATTCGTGTTCTTTACAGTTCTTTACTCACTTTATACCCTAGCCATATCCGCACAGATACCCTCTGACGTCGAAATTTTGATGACCCACACTCCCCCGCATGGAATACTCGACCTGACTCGTAGACAAAAGCGTGCTGGGTGCAAACGCCTAGCAGAGAGACTAGGAAAACTGTCTAAAGTCCACTTGCATATCTTTGGTCATATACATGAGAGCAAGGGGGCGCAAATTGTGCCTGTTAAACATAGTGATGGGATCTACGCAACTCCAGACTGTTATCCGTCTCGCAGACTGGAGAGAGTAGCAGTGAATGCGGCGATGCAGATGGCAGACAGTCCAGCTATAGTTGTTGATCTAAGGAATTGAAATTTATGTATCGAGGATAGCTATAGTACT
This sequence comes from Stygiomarasmius scandens, assembly GCA_037954225.1. Lineage (NCBI taxonomy): Eukaryota > Fungi > Basidiomycota > Agaricomycetes > Agaricales > Campanellaceae > Stygiomarasmius > Stygiomarasmius scandens. The sequence goes on from JBANRG010000069.1 coordinate 125,782, forward strand.
TGCTCATAACATAGAGTACAATCTTTCTAATACACGAAATAACTTTGGAACGACCGATCATGTTCGCGAACTATATCTGCTTTCGCGTAGTCAAGCTGCGAATCGAAGTTGTGAAGTGGACCAGAATTCGAGTTGGAGAAGCTGCGGACGAGTCCAATCTTTGTAGCTCTCATGTCGATTCTGCCAGAACTACAAGAATATAACGCTTAATGGACGTAAACCTCGACCCATTTTCCATTAAGTAGCTGCGAGATGAGTTATCATCATCCAAATTGAGTAGCTGCGGGCCGCAGTCTTTGGTGGTTTAAAAGGAGCGACGTCATGAACTGGGCTTAACAACGACCATGATTGTAGACGAAAAGACAGCACCTCCACCTTATGTTCCATCTCTGCAAGTGGAATTCAATGTCGATGGAGACAATATGTACGCTGCATGGCTCGCATCTCGCACTTTTCCAAAACACAAACCCACATTCTCCACTCTTCCGCCCCATTTACTACTCGAAATCGTCTACTCAACGTTTCCCCAGGAAGATGGAAAGCACGAAGGCGACACAAAAGTCGTCCGACAAAGAGAAAACTTGCATTGGCTAGAAACGAGCTTGCGACTGGTCTGTCGCAAACTCTACATCGCATGCATGCACATCCTCCGTTCCACCTATTTACCCACTTACGATTCTCTTATTCGAGCACCTTATTCCTCTGATCCGTTTCCTTCATCAGAGGTCTTCCCTGCCACCATAAACCATAATCCTTATCAAACGCAAATCAAATCACTGTTCCCCATGCATCGAGAGCTCACTACACTGGACAAGTTCATTGCTGTACTTGCACACGAAGACGTATGGCTAGATTCCACTTCTCTCTATCTCACTCGAAATGAGGCATACAAAGATATATTCGATCTTATTCAGCCAAAAACAAGGCTGGAGGATCTCATCGCCGTCGAAGGCGTTAGATGCGGTGTAATCGCTCTCGGGCATTCCACCCCACCCACATCTGTTCCGAATTCCGTTCCGTCTACACCGTCGACAGAGTATACCGAGCTGCCCGCTGAAAAGATCCAGGACAATGCTTATGCGATGGATCCCACTCAGCTTCCATCCAATTCCCCGCCTTCCTCCCCGTACGGAGGTTCCCCTTCGTCTTCCACTGTCTCCTTTTCTTCCAAACAGCCACAAAAACCCTCCAGGAACCCGTTCCGGCTTTTTGGCTCTAAAGGGAAAGGGAAGGCCAAGGCAGTTATTAATACTATATCGCCTTTCCCTTCATCGCCTTTTTCTCCCACTTCACCGTCACCGAGGGAAATCACGCCTATCCCCTTTTCATGTCTCTCCATCTCCTTCTCTCCCCGTAAACTTGCTCTAGTCTACTCTCCCTCTCCGACTTCTTCCTCTAGCTCACTAAATGCTAGTCAAACTGTCACCGGTTCCTCACGATTCAGTTCGGACCGATATAGAGACGGGTATGGCGGGTCAACGTACGGCTCATTGAGTCTTTCACACGGGGCGATGAGGCACAGGAAAAGAACTCTGGTAGAGGTGGAAAGAAGTCGGGAAGAGACGCTGGAAGTCTGCGCGAGGAGGTTGGTCAGGGCATTAAAAGATTGGATCGTTGAGGGAGGAGAGTTGTAATATTGATTAATGATTGCCATGATACTTATATGTTTATGCTTTTGGATGGATTATAAAAGTTCTATACTGTTGTACCATTAGTCGCTATTGTAGTATTCCTTATAACATGCCTACGAGGCTTCGCACACGTCCAAAATTACACCAGAAGCTCAAAAATACATTTTATATTCTTCGCACTACTCGTCCTCTACTCCCATTCCAGCACCCAACACTCTACCCAAATCTTTCAAAATAAATACGCTTTCCCCCACTCTCGTCTCCAGTACAGTCAACTTTTCTTCTTTTCTAGCCCATTCACTTAATATTTTTCTCTCCCATTCACTTAGCAATCCTTCCTCGGCTGCTCCTTCTGCTGCTTCTCCTAACCACGCATTGTCTTTGAGCCAAGCTTCCCTCCTCTCCTCAGCCTCCCTTACATCTTCTCTTTCCCTCTTCTCTAGTACCTTTTTCACCATCCCATCTCCACCCGATTCCTTCTCCTCTTCTCTTCTCGCATAAATGTTGAACAAGGATTTGTACATCTTATCCAATAACGTGGAACATGCCGTCGGTAGATCGACATACCAAAGGTAAAACGTCCGTGTAGGATTTCGGTCTGAAGTCTTTGGGACGGGATATGTCGAGATGAGCGAATCAGAGGAGAGCGAAGTCAGAATTGGTCGGATAGCTTGCTGAGACATGAGCATGGATTTCGCGATCTGGGCAATAATCAGTCAAGAATGAAATTGAGAATAATATCGACTCCCTACCTGCTTTTCATCCATCTTTCCTTCCGCCAGTAAAAGTCTGACAATCCTCAGACCTTCTACCCCGTGTTTCTCTCTGGTCACGCTCTCCAGCACTCTATGCCTCAATCTCTTCGCTATGATGTCGAAATCTACTTGAATCTTTCCACTTCCACCCCGACCGCTACTTGCACGTGTTGTAGACAGGAATTTTGCAGCAGATCCTTGTGGTGTGGGGTTATCTGCGGAGGAGAGCATCCCGAGATATTCCTTTATACATGTAGAGTTGGAGACCTTTTTTGAGGATGAGGGGAAGATTAGACCTGATAGCAGTTTTTCTTCATCCTCTGACGAAGACAGGTGCATAGCAATATTCGAAATCGATATCGGTTCTAATACAAGTTGTTCGTCAAGGCAAGTGACAGAAAGGGTAAACACGCACCTGTCTTGGCTTCGCTGACATCGACCTGAGTATCCTCTGTTATTTTAAGCACTGCACGCATGACAAGAGCAGCACCGTCATTGAATCTCTCCTTGGCAGCTTTTTCTATGAGCTCGTTACGAAGATGAATGGCAAACTTTTCTGGGCTGACGCGAAAATAGACTGTTTCGTCTACGACAGTATCGTCTTGATTCGAGTCGTCCGACATAGTTTTTCTCTATAAATAGCAAATAAATCCAATGCAGTTGAACAAAATGAAGGCACGCGCACCTTGTTAGGCTTGGTAGTTTGCGGCTTCTTTTTCAACCCAATCTTTTCTGCCTCTGCCTCTTCCTTCTTCAGTCTCGCATGCGCCATTTCTTTTGCTTCTCTCAACTGCCGTGCAGTAGGAAATCCAGAAATTTTCGCCTTTTCTTCCGACTCATATTGTATGAGTTTGTCTTTTGGTGAGATATGCGAGAGTACTGTCGAGGGTTTGAGATAGCGTAGGGAAACTAGACGGTGCAAAGCTTGTGTATAGACAGAAGTCGATTTTATTTTCGCATTAGACGGAGATACACCAAGATGTTGCAAGATTTGAGGAGCAGTGAGCTTCCCATGATCGAGAATTATTTGGATAATCTCTCCAGCCTAGGACGCAAATCAGAGTTTTTTTTAAGAAAGACAAGCAGAAAAAAATGACTCGACTCACATACCGCGTTCCCAAAAACTGCTTCTGCGAGGTAGACAAATGTACCAAATCGTAATCTGACAAGACACTCGTCTACATTGAATTCTACAACTTCAGAACCGTCATCGGGATTGGTGGTGTGCCATAGGACGTTGTGTTGGACGAGAACTAGTATACAAGAACGAAGAGTGCGTGGTCTGAGTTTGGTGTAGCGTAGTAGTTGGGGAAAAGTTAGACGGCCTTTGGTGAGTAGAGTGTTTGCTACGGTAGCGGTCAGAGGCCCGAAATGTTGAAGAATGATTTTTGTGCAGAGCTCGTCTGCCATCGAGGTCAAAGGAAAACCGAATCACGTAATCATCATCATTTTTCGTTTTCTCCTATCCTTAGGATTAATGAGTACTGACAAGACAACGCTTTTGCGGCCATCTCGGCTTTACCTTGTGCTCGCCACAGCGTTCTATGCCACGAAACCACTATCAACATCCCCAACGTGATTCGAACAAGGGTCCAGTGTCGCACTTAGGTGTCAGGCAATATGTAGACATGGAAATTTTCCAGCCCAACGCCGCTATATTTATTTTCATCAGTAGTTTTTGATACATCAGAACGACTGCGGCACATTTGCACCGCTGGATGATATAGTCCCGTGCATTACAAACTTGCCTTTCTTGGTATCATCGCTCTCTCTGGCGCTTCAGCTCTGATCAGATGGATCCCTTAACTTGAAGCTCGCAACATGCGACTGCTCGGTGTCACAAACTTCCCTCTTGTTTCACTCACATATAGGCGCCAGACAATATGGTTTCCTTTGCACTGAAATCACTGGTCGTCTCTGCTGTGGTGGATTTCCTACTTTACGGGCCTTTCGCTATGGTTGCTATTATCACCCTTGGCCTTCATTATGCACAGTAGGCCCATCCTCTCCGACACACGGAAAATATAGCTGATGTTCAGCAGGTCTGCCAAAGACCTCAAGTCTCGTGCCCTTGTGGTAGTGACAAGTTTTATGCTAGTCTTGTTGACTATCAGTATTGCACTGGAGCTGGTGGCCCTGTTTCGCCAACTTGCAAATCCTCTGAACCCAATTACATTAAGGTCTCCGGTGCTTCAAGCTGTGCTCGTCCTTGAAGGAATTGCTGTGAGTAATTTTACTATGTGTCGATCCCTCTAATACGTTCCAAAGCTTATAACAAGCTATGGAGTAATAATCTGGAGAACTATGCTTGACTTGCCTGCTTCTTCAAAACCCAAGACCTTAACATCCATATGGGTATTTCTTGTTATCGAAACGCTGCCTACCAATTTTGGATCAGGAATCATCAATCTATTTCTTTGGGTCAGACTTCAGCCATGGTTAAAATCTATCCAAAATTCATTTATCTTTACCTAGCTCACCTTTGCTATCCTGTGCGCCAGACACAAATTAGAGGTCGCACTGTTACTACTGAGAGCCATGACAACCTTTTCAGTAAGTATCATTAGCTCGCACTCCACATACGTCCGTAATCAGCAACTATTGACTAATTTTAGGCTTTCTGTTCAGTTGTGATGATTTTCTTGATGACACGTCAAAGCTCTGGTTTCAATACAGGATTGAAAAGGTCGAAAAGACAGTTTTCAAAACTTGCCGTTGGCTCTGCAGTTAGCGTTGGTGCATCAGCCCAAACCACAGAAGCTAGTCCAATGCCTTTAGAGGTGTTCACCGAGACCAACACATCAATCTCAGCTCCGAGGAGATCTCGTGAGGACTCGGTGGCATCGTCAGCATTCTCGCCTGCATTCTCATTTTTCTCTGGTTCTCGTCTACCACCACCGTCACTGCCCCAAATACAGGAAGAAAGATCTCGGAATCGAGACATCAGCACTTCAGCTTTGGTTACTACGCCTTTCGGTACTACACCTTTCGAAAACTCAGTGCATACAACTCCGGCCATGCCCTTGACATCCTCGTTCTATACTAGCCACCCTCCTGCATCAACCGTGTCGTCGCCGTCCATCAACTCGATTCAGCCATCTTTATACCGGGTAGCGCTGGGAACTGAACGCCCTCTTCCGGCTCTTCCGACCGTTCCATCGTCTCCGCTACCCTCCCAATCACCTCCTGAGGAACCGAGTTCTGAGGATACACCAAACGCAGATTCCTCACAGGACCAAGACCGATATTCAAATGTGTCTTATCCTCCTTCCTATCGCACTCGTCCATCTTCATCGGCCGTGACTGCGCCTGAATCTCCGACCACTCCAGGATCTTCTGCGTCTTTTCCCCTTTCATCAATACCTCCGCCTCCGCCTCTTCCAGCACACTTGCGATCTTCACTGGCTCCTATACCTGATTCAGAGGCTGGCGAGATTGCAGCGAGCTCTCAGAACGACGGTGAGACGGATACGTGGATGGATTTGTCCCGTGCACCAACGTATCGTACAACATTAGATATTTGAATTGTTTTTTTTTGTAACTGAATGTTAAGATGTATTGTAAACTGTGTTCAGCATCTTCAAGCCTTACGGCGTCCCTGTTCTTGTAATATACTTGTATCCAAAGGTATGTTCAAGGTACTACAAGATGTATCTATCAAGAAGTTGTGCAACTCATTTCCGCAACAGATCTAGGTAGGACATGAAGGAATAGGTTGTGGAAGAGGGCGTATCGAAGGAAGTGGCGGAACTGGTGGAACTGGGGGGAGTGGTAGTGGTGGACGAAAGACCCGACCTGGGCTGGCGGGAGATGCAGGTAACGACGGGCGAGTATGATATGAAGGTAAATAAGATCGAGTCGAAGTCGAGTCTCGTTCCCGATCCCAGGTACTTGGGTAGATTTGGGATGGTACGGCGACGACAGTGGGAGAAGGACTGTAAAAACTCGAGTTACGAGTGTGGTACGAAGGTGGATAAAATAAATCCGATTTTGACTCCTGGCCGCTGAGTGAGAATAGTGTGGTTGTTTCTGGCGTTTCTTGTAAAGCAAGTGAACCGGAAAGGACGTCAGGTCTTGAATCCTCTCTGGCTTGTTCTGTCGATCTTTGAGAAGTCGGTAGCTGCGCCGGGGTCGCAGGACGCTCTAAACCAGAAGGATTACGTGCGAACGGAGACATCATGAGAGTAGACCATAAAGCCTATGTAGTTCCAAGCACAATAATTGGTCTGACTATACTTGAGTACTAGGCGGAAAGGACCCACTGAAAGTAGTACAACAACCCTCAACAGAAATGGTGATTTCTTGATATCGCTTCTGATGCATAAAACCAATAGCGCAGTCTAGAGAGCGAGGTTGATTTTGGCTGTGAGTTCTATGTAGGTCGAAGCATAGACAAAAGTTTACCCATAGCATCGAGATTACGAGTCCTAATCCAACGATGATTAAATCGAGACATGGAATCTTTCTCGACGATTCCTGTGTATTGCCGTCCCATCGGGACCTACATCTTGGAGGTCCGTGAGATGTGGACAAATACATTTGATCGACTCACCAAATTTCATGACATAGTAGGGATGTTGATATAGCATTGATGATCAGTAAGGGCACTAGTGATTGCAAGGCAGGCAGGAAAACATCGCTGCTACGTCCACCTGCCCAAATTGCCAACAAGACTCTAACTGTAAAGACAACGCATGTAGGAACTAGATGATCTTCGATTAGTAGGAATTTGCAAGCTGATACACACAGCGCACCTAGAGTAAATATCGTGAAAATCCTCAAGAGAAACCTGACCAAGTGAGTAAACTCGGTAAAAGTTCTCCAGATGATTATTGCGTAACTAAAAACGAGCTTGATGGTCATTCAGCTTCATCCTGTTAGCCAGACAGGACCGGGAGCTACTCACGGTCGCACCATCAAGTGCAATCTCAGCTAGCAAAGGTCCAGAAGGTGCGGACTCGGAGTTCAGATTTGTTTCGTTCATAAGGTCTACTATTTCCATTGCTTCTCTTGCAATTGTAATAACGAGCAGTAAAGTCGTAATTAGTATAAGGGTGGCCCGAAACCGTCCGGGTAAGATGGGTATATCTCTGTGAATCATCAGCTTGTTAAGATTAGCATGAAGCAAATATGAACCCACCTTAGATGATGTAAATTCCAGACAGAAATACTGGCATAGAGCACATAGAGCAGAGAGCCCACGACTAGCTCAACGGATGGCATGTCTGCAAGACTGAAAGGAGTGCCCCGCAACACCGAAGTTGGGGTGGGTTTGATACGGATCGTTTGGACGGAGTACGAGGCTATTAAGGCAATGGAATCATCATTGATTCTTGCTCGATGTAAGATCTAGACTAAATGTAGTCGGGAGTGGGCTAGGAAGGAAAACGAGGTTGATTGATTTACACATATACTTTAGTACGCAATGTAGAGATGATCAAGGAGTTTTTCTCCCGCCTCCATGACTGGGCATCTTTGCCTGATAGTTGCGAACAGAGCAAAAAGATACAGGGCAATAGATCAAGATCAATTCATGTGCCGAATTCAAGCCGATAAACGTGGAAGCTTTCGAAACGATGGGGGTGCGCTGCGCTTTGTTCACCGCCAGGTCAAAACTTTGAGGACCATTGAGTCTAGCTATAGGCGAGATGCCTATCCATCATAGGTTTGAGATTCTGTTCAGGTTATTAAACGTCACATGAACCCACAGCCAAGTGTATTAAATCAGGTGCTTATCTTCTCTTCTAGCAATTGCCTATCGGAACCGTTCAAGGAAAAGTGAAGGAATGCGGAGGTCCTTTAGCAGCCGAGATTTTTTGAAATGAAAAGAAAGATAAAAGATAGAAATTTCTACAGGACGCGGTCGGAGCTGGAAGGACATCCCTGCCAGTGAATGGGCTAAGCCTGAGCTACATGAGGTAATTACATGAGAGTTCTTGTGGGTTCCGTTATATAGCGAGCTATGCCTTGCCGTCTCGTGTTAGAATCCACTCGGTACGGTTATCTGCAGAGTACTGTGAGTTGTCTTTCTATACTTCTGGATCATACTCATCTATTCTTTATATCAGACTTGAAAGTGCGATGCAAACTGTAACCGTTCTCCCTTGGCTATTCTGTGTCATTTTGGTCCTTCTGCGATACAAGTATGGCTTAACTTCCACCAAGATTCTCTCAGTGCTTGGAATACGTTCCAAGAAACAATTGCCGAATTACTTTGAAATGACGGGTGTCCCAGCTCCTATACCACTACCTGACTTTGATATCGACAAAGCGCGACCGAGGCCCTACCGTCCATTTCGGTGGGCATACCATCAAAATATGTGTGCGTCTCGTTAATGTTTTTATGAATGACGTGATCCTGATATCCCCAACCCGTTCCTCTCCAAAGCATTGAAGAAAATGGAACCAGATTGGTGGATCGAGCTGGAGTCTACATATAGGGAAAGGGTCGCCCAACGAAAAGTACTGCAGGAGAAATATGGAAAGAAGATCATCGATAATCTTCCAGGGAGCGAGTTAGCTTGCAGGGAACTGATGGAGATGGTCATTCAATTCATTTGTATCAGGTATCCGAACCAGTTCAAGTTTGATGCAGAGACTGGGATTTTGTACAATGGGATTTTGAAGACGGAGGCGAATACGAAAGAGATGCATCCTTTGGAAGTGCTGAATGCCAATGTGCCAGAGGATTTTTTGATTACGATGGAGGATCCAAAGACAGGGCTTTACAAGATGGTTGCAGGGGTCAGTTGTTCGAGTTTGGGATGGAATGTAGGATCGAAGATTGGGAAACCGTTGCAGGAAATTCATGGACCTGTGCCAGACTACAAGGAAAAGATGGCGTTTTCGATGGACAGGTGGGCCAAGTCGATCATAATAGCGTTAAACGTGTTGACAATTTTGGCGTTAGATTCTTCTCTAAAATGCCTTGTGACAAACCTATCCAAAGAGGGTCCTGGGGTTTGGAGATTGGTCAACCACTGTGGCTTCAAGACGACGACCCTCACTTCAAGTTGCGCGAAACACAATCACCAGACTTGAAGGTCAACGACATTTATTTACGCGTCGATTGGCAGACTTTACGTCGTTTGCCGCGGTCTCGAGCAATCGTCTTCAACTTTAAGGCGTTGTTCACGCCCATGACGGAGTTCCGGAACGAGCCCTTTGTTCCGCAGTTGGTTTTGAAAATTCTGAAAGAGGGGAAGCAGGGACTTATGCAATATAAAGGGACATGGCATATCGAACACAGGGCAATTCCAGCATTGGAGGAGTGGAGTAGGGAGCAGGTGCAGAAGGGCTGGGTTCCAGAGGGTTGGCAGGAAAGAACTTTGGACGAGGATCCCTATTATCCTGGCTGGCAATTAAAGTAATAGGAATATATGAACACTGTCAATCCCGTATTTTTTTTGACATCCCGTAGATAAACTATGTAGGACCGAAAAAAGTTCGAGCGGGTTCGATCGCGTACATTAGAAACGTGGGAAAGCATATCGCTCAACCTTTTGTCCTACTACGCGATGTCCAAAGCTCAAGCTGCCAAAGAAAAGGTCTTTCGTGGAACCAAAAAAGCTTTTTGAACTCAGATTAATAGTATATGCCTGTTTAGGGAAATGCATGCTTCAAATCTGGCGATTTCCCCTCTGCAATTGCGCATTATACTACTGCTATTCTGGAAGATAGAAAGGACTGGACCTTTCCTCTGAACAGAGCAGCAGCATACCTCAAGTTAGGCAAGTACGTTTATCCGCTTTATAACCTCGATTTGAGTAATTTTAATGTTACGTTGTAAACACAGAAATGAAGACGCAGAGCGCGACTGTACCACTGTTCTCTCACTCAATCCAGGGAATGTGAAGGCTTTGTTCAGGCGCGGTCAGGCAAGAATGGGAACGGACACTAGTGAGAAACTGCAAGAAGCGCAGAAAGGTGCGTGGTATGGTAACGGTTTCTTCAAGGTTGCTCACACTTACTTTCCTTCAGATTTCCAGGAGGCTTTACGGCTCGAACCTAAGAACGACTCTGCTCGTGCAGAACTAGAAAAAGTGCAGGGTTTACTGAAGTCGAAGAAAAGTAGAGTGCGTTCCTTTTGGAATTAATGTCTTTTCTTGTTTGCTCATTTGTTTCTAGCGGACTCAACCGCTTGATGTAAACAGTACTTCATCCATCGGCCCTTCTGTCCCTCGCAGGCGTGTACCAATAAAGATCATTCGCCCGGACGGGTCGGTTGCAACAGATTCTTCGGTAGCAGATTCCAATCCTAGTGTTCCAGTCTCCATCACTTCCGACAAAATCACGGTGCTACCTTCACCACCGGCATCCTCTCCAAGCACATCTTCAACGTCCATTCCACCATTACCGCAGCCAACGCAGCCTAAAACTTTCCAGGAAGCTAAACGTGCACGAGATTCTAGAGAGAACCAGAAACCGCAAACTCAGTCTGCGCAAAACGGACAAGTAGAGCAAAAAGGCCAAACAGGACAAAGAATTTATGCAGAAGCCCCAGGTGGTGGAGCAAGAACAAGTCCCGTAGATGGACGGGTAGGAGGTGGGATATTCCGCGTTTCCGGAAAGAACAGGATATTTGAAAGCAGGGAAAACAAATCAAGAATCCAGGAGGTGGATACAAACACAGCATCATCTGTGGAGGGGCCTTTGGCAGCCAAAGAGAATGTAAAGATAGGTGGATCGATCACCAGCAATGCGAAGCAGAACCTCTCGAACTCGAATGTAACACTTTTTGATTTTGATAAACAGTGGCTGCAACTTGTATCTTCAGAGGAGAGATTTGAGTTCTTGACCGTAAGTTTACCCTGACTTCACTCTTCTTTAGTATTGTCTAACGATTACCACGGCTGCTAGACTGTCTCACCCAGTTACCTTCCGACAATGTTCCAAACTTCCCTTGAACCTCAACTATTTACATCGATATGTCAAACGATCTTGGATGCCTTGCGTTGTTCTAGCGACGTTGAAATAGTGACGGTAGCGGCGGAGTACATGCGAGCCTTTACAAAAGTACCTAGGATCAGGACAATTGTGTTGTTCTTAAGTGGGGAAGAGAAGGAGATGCTGAGAGCTATTCTGAAACGGTTGGAAGAATCTGGTGGAGAGGAGATTAGGAGTATCGTGGAGACGTGTCGGGTAACAATGAAAGTATAAGGGCTGACATATCTCGAGTATAGATGTAGATATACTTTTTATGCTTCATTCTTGGAAACCGAACTGCAGCTTCTGTGACGCGCCGTAAGTACGTCACATATAACGTGACAAATCAAAGTCTGGAGACGCGCTTGGGTCAGCTCTTGAACTTTTCCCCTTTCACCACCATCATGCTCGTAGAGTTGAATAAAACTCTCTTCAATTCTCGTGTAAAACGCATATACGATGCCTGGAATGTGTGTTGACATTTCACTTTCCACTGTTCATCGCTTCAGGTGGCTGACCATTCGTCCTTTAAAATTTTCTTCGCCTCGCCGTCATTGCTACACAGGAGTCGAAGAACAACGAGGATTACAGCTCAATAGCAGACACGGATGCTCTTCTTCTCTTGGCCGGAGACCCTGCACCAGAGGATGAGCCAATGCGAAAAGGAACATGTCTACAGGTGGGTTCCGTCACTTTATGGTGCGGTCGGACACGCAGATCTGATTGTGACTCACAGCAATGGCTCCTCGGTTACGAGTTTCCTTCGACATTTCTTCTTTTTCAAAGGGACAAAATAACAATACTCTGCTCTGCCTCAAAGGGTGCGCAACATTTCGCGTTTTTTTTACTCATTTTATGCTCCTTTAACGCGTTTTTCGCTCCTTTATTCCCGATCTCTTCAGCCAAAATACTCTCTCAGATTGCAGGGACCAGTGGTGTCGTTCCGGTCGAGATTCTAGCACAGGCCAAAGCCAAGGACCAGCCGAATGACGCCGTTGCCAAGTTTTTCGAGTTGTATGCATCCAAGAAATGCGTAGGGGCGCTGTCCAAAGAGGAGCATACGGGAAAGTTGACTTCAGAATGGAACAAGCTCGTGTCAGACTTGAAGGAGAAGCCGGAGCTTGTGGACATGGGGATGGCAGTGTCAGGGTTCATGGCCGTAAAAGATGACGACGAACTGGTGCGTTTTTCCGCCTGTCTACCTCCTTCCATCCTCACGACCATGTCTTCACGGGTAGAAAACAATACAAGGTGCAGCGAATCTTACCTCAACACTGTTGAAACACCACGTTATCCCTCGATTGGAAACTATCTTGGACAAGGAGAGCAAAATTTCCCATGACATGCTTGCGGCTCAAATCGAGGCACGGTTGGGATCAGGAGAAGGTGACAACGCAAAAGGCCCTGACATGAAGGTGTGGAGCAAGGGGAAAAATCTTACGGATGTGAGTGCCCTGCTGTATTATTTGGGTACAAAAGTTGAGCCTTGCGGTTAGATTGACTGGCAACTCGTCGAATTTTGCTATTCGCCAATCATTATATCCAAGTCCACAAAGACGGGTTACGATCTCAAGTATTCTGCAGAGTCGACTGAAGACAACATTGCTCACAAGGGCGTATTACTCGTTTCGTTCGGAATGCGATATAAAAGCTACTGCGCAAACGTGGGGCGGACTTTCATTGTCGACCCTACTGAAGTAAGTCGCCACCTGGACTCGTCGCAACAACTTCCTGACAAACACTCTAGGAACAAGAAGCACAATACAATCTTTTGCTGTCGTTACAACAGGAACTGTTATCGTTCATCAAGGAAGGAGTCTCTACTAAAGACGTGTATCAACATGCTTTGAATTTTGTCAAAGATAAAAATCCCGACCTCGAAAAACACTTCGTCAAGACTGCAGGTTTTGGCGTAAGTATGGTGCTCGGTCGATTTTTGCATCGTTCTCACAATGAATTGTCAGACTGGAATTGAATTCAGGGACCCGGCATATGTTCTCGGTCCAAAGAACACACGAATTTTGCGGACAAATATGATTCTCAACCTTGATCTCGGGTTTGCTGATCTTAAGGACAAAGATGGTAGCAAGTATGTGCAATTGTGCAAGGCTGTAATACTGCTTTGACTCATTATCTCACGTTGCAGGTATGCGCTCCATTTAGTCGATACGATTAAAGTCGGCCCCGAGAAGTCAAGCACTCTCACCGAAGCCCTCAAGTCAGCAAAGGACTATCTTTTCTTCTTGACTCCCGAGAGCGAGGACGAGAAGCCCCAGAAATCCGAACGCAAACCTCCTGTACAGCCTAAAACGAACGGTACACCCGCAAAAAAGACTGCTGGCAATAAGGTGCTGAGGAATAATCGACGAGCTGCTCAGGATGAAGTCCATCAAACAGCTGCTGCGAGACTGGCTGAGCATCAGCGCGAATTGCATGACAAATTGCAGAGTGATGGCCTGGCCAAGTACTCGGAGGAGGGAAGTGGTACTGGTGGAAAAGAGGGCAAAGGATGGAAGAAGTTCCAGAGTTACAAGGGCGAGGGTGCTTTACCTACCGAAGCGGAACGCCTGAGAGTAAGTTACCGTTTACTCCTCTCCTCCCATTCTACTACATGATTTCGCAGATCTTCGTCGACCGAAAAGCCCTCACCGTGATATTGCCTATTCATGGATTTGCAGTACCTTTCCATATCAATACCATCAAGAATGCCAGCAAGAACGATGAAGGGGAGTTCACTTACCTTCGTATCAACCTCCAGACCCCAGGTCAGCTAGCCGGAAAGAAGGAAGATACTGTGCGTTGGTTCTCTCTGCAAGAGCTTCGTCTAATTATTTTTCCAACAGCCTTTCGAGGATCCCGATGCCACTTTCGTTCGATCCATCTCGTATCGCTCTACTGACGGCCATCGATTCGACACCATTTACAAACAAATTACCGAGCTAAAGAAGGAGGTCAACAAGCGTGAGGCCCAGAAGAAGGAGATGGCGGACGTTATCGACCAAGGGTCTTTGATTGAACTCAAGGGAAGGCGGCCCGCCAAGATGCCTGAAGCCTATATCAGACCTGCGCCTGATGGAAAGAGGCTTCCTGGAGAGGTGGAGATACATCAGAATGGTGTGAGATATCAATCACCAATGGGTCAGAAAGTCGGTTAGTACTACCGTTCCCTTCGCTAACCCTGATGTTGCTAACAATCATCGCCTAGATGTCTTGTTCAGCAACGTCAAACATCTCTTTTTCCAGCCTTGTGATCATGAATTGCTTGTGATCGTACATTTGCACCTGAAGCAACCCATTATGATTGGCAAGAGGAAGACTATTGTAAGTCCGACTTCGCTCTTGTAAGACATGTATTCATTCTTGGAAAGGATGTGCAATTCTTCCGAGAAGCCACGGATGTACAATTTGATGAAACTGGTAACCGGAAACGAAAACACCGTTACGGTGACGAAGACGAAATAGAGATGGAGCAGCAGGAACGAAAGCGACGACAGTTATTAAACAAGGAGATCAGGGCATTTGCTGAGAAGGTTGCAGAAGCTGCATCCGCATCTGTATGTGTACTGCTCGTCCTGTCAACCTTGTATTGACAGCTCGTTTCTCAGAACGGCGAAACGCTTGAACTCGATATTCCTTTCAGAGAACTTTCATTCGAGGGTGTCCCATTCAGGACTTCTGTCCGCTTGCAGCCTACAACCGACTGTTTGGTTCACCTAACCGATCCTCCATTCCTGGTGGTCACCCTTGCTGACATTGAGATTGCTTCATTGGAACGTGTCCAATATAGTTTGAAACAGTTCGATTTGGTTTTGATTTTCAAGGACTTTACCAAGGCGCCGCTGCACATCAACTCGATACAGAGCTCGGCAATGGACGATGTCAAGAACTGGCTGGAGTGAGTAGACTTCCGAGCTAATGGGTTGCTTCTGTTCTGATTTCTTTCAGCTCCGTCGATATTCCTATGGCCGAGGGTCCGGTCAACTTGAATTGGGGTCCTATCATGAAACATATCAACGAAAGTCCCCATGAATTCTTCCAGGGTGGTGGTTGGACGTTCCTGAGAGGAACCACCGGCGGTGCTGAGGTACACTTTCATTTTTCCTTGCATATTGTATTGTGATTAACTGTTGTATCCAGAGCGATCTCTCGGAAGAGTCCAACTCTGAGTCAGAATTCGAAGCCGAGTCTGAAGGGTTCGAAGAGTCCAGTAGCGAATCCGAGAGCGCCTTCTCAGACGCCAGTGGTAGCGATGAAAGTGGATCCGACTTTGGTGAAGGTTCAGATAGCGATTCGGGCGATGACTGGGATGAACTTGAACGGAAGGCTGCGAAATGTAAGCTTTAGTTTGCATGTTTCTATCTATCATCTTGGCTCATCCTTTCTAGCTGACGCGAAACGAGCCGAAGCCAAGAAGGCCAGAGGATCGGATGACGATTTGTCTGACGATGATCGACCCAAGAAGAAAGCTGGTAAAACCAATGGCAAAACCAATGGCAAAAGTAATGGCAAAAGTAATGGCAAAGCCCCAGCAAAGGGTGCCAAAGGGAAGCGGTAAAGAGCAACGAAACTGCCTTTGTCTGGACATTTATGTACCATATCTTCTATGTACTCAGTTTTCAGTTTGCTTTCCTGATTATACATTGTAGCTACTTATATATTTCGACGTCTTGTTATTGTTGGCTTGATTAATGACAATCATAATATTGACATGCCTTTTTGTCAGTGCTTGTGTTTCTTGCTCTGGTTTGGGACCGGTTGCAATTTACTTTCCCTCCACAAAGCTACACCGGAGAAGGCAGCGCCTGGTCCCAAAGCAGGAACAGCAATCAAAGTCCAGAGGAGAATGCCAAAGAACTGCCCAACCGAGTCGGCAAACCAAAATGTAGCAAGAATCGAAGACCCTAAACCGATATATGCGTCCCACTGAATCATATGAAGACCATGTAAAGGGCCAGGCTGAGTGACTTCGACGAGTGATGCCGTTGGCACGAACAGGTCCTGCAGGGTTCGTGTATCATTGATATTGGGTAAGATGGCGGAAACGTGAAAGTATGCACTAGCAACCAAGCAGGTGGTGTACAGTGCTCTAATCCAGGCATACCCAGACTTGGAGGAAGGGCCGGTGACAGTTAGATATAAGCCTTGCAAGATGGCGAGGTAGACAGGGAATGGCTGCCAAGTAAGAATAGCATATGGAGTTTGCAAGTTCAACATGTAAACGGTTGGAACCACAAATCCCAGCAGGACTGCAAAAAATACCGCTGTGGCAAAAGATTTAGGCACTACACTGCCACCAGCGGAGGGGCGTGAGACCGCCACTCCAGAAGTGACTGCGAACATCCAGTACAAGGGAAGCGTGAATGCAAATGACAAAGTCTGCATTAGAATACCGTCAAACGTGGGGCTTTTAACCATGAAGGGCATGTTTCTGTTTTGTCGTCGTGATTCGAGGGCAAGGAAAGCCACAACTGGAGCAGAGGATGCCATAAACCAGGCCATTACAGGGTAGACCGAAGGGTGGAAAACAGAATGAAATAAAGAGATCAGGACGCATAGGCCTTGATCGACGATAGGGAAGCCCGTGTAGGGTAGCCTAAATGCGTTGTCGATGGCTGTACATTCCTCGAAGAAAACTTTGGAAGCAAAACCTGAAGCCAATGCGTGATACAAAACGAAATTTGCTCCGAGGGCTGAGAGCGCTGGAAATATGATGAAAGCGAGGGTTTCTAAGGAAAGATAATGTTATATCTACTTGATAAGAGTGCCTATGCACAAAAGGTAACTCACTGGTCATCCTGATGGACCTTCAAAGACGTTTAAGACGGAAGGAGCTGCGTAGCTGCAAAATAAGTATTTTAGCCTGAGTACCTCGGGCCTGCTCCTACATCGGGTACTTGTGTTCACTGACACCCTGGTTAGACATTAGCAGATCACTACGACGGCCGTTAGTTCGACTCGTAAGCGGGTACAAACATCGAGACATACGAAGTTCACAGGTCTTGTTGCATCCTGACCTCTAATCGATGTGGGAAGTTTGACGAAATTTCCGATTGAAACGTGTGCGCGAGCTTGAAGGGCCAACCAAGCGCGTCCCGGGTCCGCGTTACCCCTAAAGAGCCCCTATAGCTAAAGTCTCATGCCATTAATTTTTTCGCTCCAAGATCATTGTTTGAAGATAATCTGGCGGTCATAGATAATCGCGGAGAAAGACGAAACCGAAATGGGATTACAAGACGTCTATCAAAAAATCTATAGCTCCAAGTACTCGATGCCAACGTAGATGCGATTCTGAACCGACGAGCAGACTCACTAAACCAAAAATTCATGAACAGCTTCCCTCAGGCATTCCCAAAACCTTTCTATCTGACCTTCCTTGAAACCGTTCTCGTCCCAGAACATTTGCAACCACAGCTTTTTACCAAACGTGTGTTCTAGAAGTAGCAGCCCTCCTGCCTTCTGCCGACTTGCAGTCCTGACTGAGACTAGTTCAATACGCGGATAAGCATCTCGTAAGTAGGTCGCATCGAGGTTCCCAATCAATGATAAACCCATCAAAGCCAAGCTGGGTGCCCTTGATGTCGAGTCATTTTTGGGCTCAATGACATCCATCCCAGGAACCGAAACTGTAATTCCACGAGCTCGAGATGCCCTTGTTCTTGCACCTTCTAGTGCACGAGCGGTTAAGAATGGGGATTGGACGGCTTTACGGGTTTGGGCCTTTACAGCCCGGGCTCGATGCCAGAATACACCTGGGTTATTCGAGGCGTTCTGAGGTAAGAATGACGGCAAGACGACATTGAAGTACGTGAGTGCTAGGTACCAGTATGTCGATGCAGGATGCGGGGACAGGTAGGGTCGGAGATTTATGGCGGTGTACATCATTCTGGGTATCCAATAAACATGGTGAGTGATACGAACAAGTAGTCAGTGAGACGGAGATGTACGTACGTCGGAAGACGTGAGCCTTCAGAATTGGAGGTGTCCAAGTTGATAGAGCGGCCCCATGCAAAATTACACAAAACGAATAGTGCATGGTTTACCGTAACGTTTTGCGACTTGCAGTTTCGGAGAATTGAAGCCGTCTCTGTTTCATCGAAAACCATTTCGACAGAGGCCGTCCTTTGAGCTGCACGTTGAGTTCTGGAGAATACATGTCCGCCCTAAAAATAGGAAAAGTTTGAATGACGACTTTGCGGGAGGAAGACGGCGCCCACAATTTCCTTTCTAAGTGTTTGCGCATAGTTGACCTGTGCGACTGCTTTTGGAAATATGTGCTGCTTAACAGGCAATCGGCTTTCAAGTGCGGGAGGCAAGACGTCATTCTATCGTAAAAAAGGAGACCTCGCACGCATTCTGTCAAGGATATATCTGAAAAGCTTACCCAAACGTTTCCATTCGATAGTTCTTCCGAAATTTGGGCGTTAGAAAGCGGAGACGACAAAAGAGCGAGTAATTCGTGTGTACATTGATGCAATGAAGAGCCATCGCCAGCGAAATGGGGTGCGCACATTAAGAGGTCGTAGGATGCCGTCTCTTGTGCCGCATTTGTTACGGCTTGAGGCGTCGATATGATGAGGTAGGACAGATGATCGTTGGACAACGTTCGAGGACCATTCATATAGTCTGAGATCAAATCTATAAAAATCAAGTATCAGAAAAGTAAATATGATACACTGCAAGGCACAGAGGGCTTGCCGTCTTGAGACTTGTGCGTGAATACAAGTGCCCCTTGAGCTTCAGATATCGCGTCTCCCACAGTTTCAGGAGGGCTAAAGCTGGTTTTGATCTCGCTAAACAGTAGGTTTCTTGGCACAGACGCGTCACATACTTGAAAAACGCGACATTTGGAGTGTTTTGATCAACAACGATGGTAGACATCAATAACGGATGGCGGGATCGGATGACAGCCCAAGCTGTAGCAACCCTATCATGTTGTAGAAACTGGACCGGAGCCCGAAAGGCGAGATGAAGAAACCTGTATAGAACTTGAGATATATCTGGTTACCTGACGATGGAAGTGAACTGACATGTCGCCTATACCGTTGTTTTGTGAAGCCGGGAAGTAGCTGTATTCGCTGTCCCCCAATGGCCTACGGTAGGACTTGCCAGATGTACTCCAAGAAATTGCAGCCATTGAAGCTAGAAGATGAAGATGAAAGGTGGGAAAGCGTTAGCTTTAACATGGACTCCGAAGACTGTTCCGAAAGCTGCAAGTCCCCGGTGTCGATCAGTCAAATGGCAGATCTATCTCGAAAAGTGCAAATGACATTGAAGTCACAAAATGGTTTGGCCGTCCGGCGTCCGAGTGGAATGCTGTATCAGGCAGCAGGGCAAGAAACAACAAGCAAGGATTGTCTCCTGTGCCGCTGCAAAAGGATCATTCAGCCGTGACAGACACCTTTACTTAGCCAGATCCAGGCACCACCATGTGCTGTACTTCGAATTCTGTAATTACAAGATCGGCCGGCCTAGAAATCCCCCGCGGAAAAAATACTAGTGCATCTTGATTTCTTTCATTTATTTCAATCAGTACTATGTATATTATGGGCCACTCAAAAGGACCAGCCTTGGTTCTCCATCTTTTCTCTCTGGGCCGCTATGTCCTCTTCCATTCCTTTGTCCGACCTGTCCCCCGTTGACCAGGCCCTTTTCTACCACTTTGGAATCGGCCCAAAACGCCCAGTGGCTTTTCCAGTCATCCACCATGCCTTTGAGCAACATGCCGAAAACCAACCCGACACTATCGCGGTCGAGCATCTTTCCCGTTCGCAGTCTATAACCTATTCAAAGCTCGAAATACTCTCCAACCGTCTTGCTCGGCGCCTCCGAGCCAAAGGTATTGTCCCCGGAGCTCGAGTCTGTATCCTTGCGGCGCGCTCAATCCCCTTCGTCACTGGCATCTTGGCTGTATTGAAGAGTGGCGGGCAGTATGTCCCCTTGGATGCCGGTACTATCACCGACGAAACATTACACTTTGTGTTGCAGGATGCATCGCCTGCACTGGTTCTCGTGATGGAAGAATACGCTCACCGCATCGGGGACGGTCATGATACCGTTTGCCTTGAAACGGCCATTCGGGAGGACGAATTAGCAGAGGCCGATGCTGACCGGGTAGTTGATCTGTCTTCTTCGTCCGATGGAGCGTATTGTATCTACACTTCAGGAACAACCGGTAGGTTTCCAACTCTTGATGCTCAGATCTGTTTGTAAATAAATTTCTTTATATCAGGCCAACCCAAAGGTGTTTCTGTGAGACATGAAGGTGTAACGAACGGTACGTCCCAAAAAGCAATAACCTATGCCTCTTTATTCACCCGTCCGCTGCAGTGATCAGTGGATCTCCGGGAAACGTCGGCATGTGTCCTGGACTGCGGGTCGCGCAGCTCCTCAACATTGCATTTGATATGGGTGCATGGGAAGTCTTAGGATCGCTTTACAACGGTTGCACACTCTGTCTTCGTGGAAATACCTCGAAAGAATGGTGTGCACTCCTCAAGACAGTTGACATTGTTATTTCCACTCCAAGCATCCTTAGCCGACACAACCCAGAAGACTACCCCAATATCAAGCACGTCATTGTCGGCGGGGAGCCATGTCCGCAAGGTGACTAAACATCCCTTTCGCTTTCTGGACGATTATGACACTAAATGTATTATATTACTCTAGCTCTTGCAGATAAGTGGGCCCAATACACAAATTTCAACGTCAGTCAACTTTTAGTTTGCATTTCTACGTGTCAACTTATCTACTTTTAAAGAACTGTTGTGGCCCAACAGAGATCTCGATCTGCAACACAGTGCAGAGGCATTCCCCAGGTTACCCCTTGTCTATTGGGAGACCAATCCCTAATACCAACGTCTACATTCTTTCTCCTGAATCTGAGAGTCCTCTTCCTATCGGGGAAGTAGGTTGCATGTGGGTAGGGGGCATCGGGACTAATACGCATTACCTGAATCTTCCGGAAAAGACTGCAGAACGTTGGAGAGATGACCCTTTTACCGCAGGGGGCGGCAAGATGTTCAACACTGGGGATTTGGGTCGTTGGCGCAAAGATGGGCAGCTCGACCACATGGGTCGCGTAGACGATCAAGTCAAAGTCAAAGGCTTCCGAGTAGAACTGGACGGAGTTTCCGCGGCCATGAGGGTATGTCCACTTCTCATATTCTACCCGTGATGTCGCTAACTGTTGTATATCTTAGACTTATGCTCCCGTCCGCACCTCTGTCACACTTCTCGTTGACTCGGAACTGTGGGGCTTCGTTACCCCATCGACAGTCGACTTGTCACACCTACGGCATGCAGTAGCAGAGATCCAGCCATCCTATGCCGTGCCCAATCATTACCTTGCACTTGACGACTTCCCCATGACGAGAAATGGAAAAGTGGACAAGCGAGCCCTGGCAAATCTAGCCCAGGAACAGAAGGGTACTAAGAAACCCAAAGAAGAGATGATAACGCCTCGCGAGTCCTCTTCGAGCCCAGCCCCCTCCCTTACGTCCGAGAGCGACTCGTTATCCACTCCATCCTCTTCGGACTTTCTCGCTACTCCTGCATCAGATGACTCTCAGTTTGCTTGGGAACAAGTTTCATTGGATGAGGATTCGGCATCGAAAGATCAGTCTGACCGAAATCTGAAACTGATAGAAGCTTCAGAAGACTTTCAGGGCGATGTGCTAAAAAAGCTACGTATTGCATGGGCTCAGTGAAGCACAAGTCGAAGAAACACCGCATGCTTTATTTATTCGCGATTTTTTACCTACTGACCACTCATTTCAACACTTCTGTCATTTTAATTGTTCTATTTTGGGTCTTGGACTTGGATTTTTCTTTTTTACGCCCGTAGTACATACATACTTATTCATGGACTCGTCATGTCGGAATCAATATGCTCATCCCGTGTACAATGTACTAATTCCAGCCTTTCCAACTACTGTAGATTGATACCTGTATGCATCTGCCGAATAGATTCCTTGCGGCATTGAACGCCTCATTCTATATTTCTATATGGCAAAAGCAAATCGCCTCGAGGGTAACATGCTCTCCGATGGTCCATTGCGGGTCGGCTTTCCAAAAGGATCCATTTTTGAGAAGAAAACAAACACTTAGAGAATGGAATCATCCAGTTTCAGGTAAAATCAAGTAACCGTCGGGATTCTTTCACCACCTGGGACCCGAAACAAAACGGCAGACACGGCAAACACTCATGTCGTTTCCGTCTATGTCCACCCCAGGTCCACCTAGTGTTGAGAATAATCATTTATCCATAGTAGTTACCACATCAAGCCGAATTCTTCATTCCGGGTGTTGAACGTCTAATATCAGGGCAATATCAGAGAATATCGGTCAGGAACAGTCAGTGAAATGAGCTGATAGGAGTAGATTTAGATGCCAATGGGACCGGATGCTGACGCTAGTCTAATGAGTTTACAACTTGATCGCAATATCTTTGAAGCCGTAGATAATTCAGGTCCTCAGGAAGATGTTGTTCTGCTGTGAAGTTTTATGGCATCGTTGTTGTCGAGGCGTTAAAGAGTTCTTTAATAAGTACATCGATAAGATAGCGCTCGAGGCTGAAACTCGCAGTCACCGTCGGTGATGCACTGATGGTGGTGTAGTCGACCATCGAGATGGAGCCGAGACTAGTAGAAGTTTGATCAACATCGTAAAAAATCACCATACCACTCAATAGTGCTCCCAATCTCGGTCCCTAGCCGGCGTCATGTCTGCGGCGTGGAGGGTCAATTGTGCCGTGCAAGCTTGCGATTGGTGGGTCGGTCACTCGGTGCAATCTTCCTGGACAGGCGCCATTCAATTATACCCGAGACCATCAATCATCCATTCGTGTATTGCTTCGCTGACAGCTTATACAGCCTCTCATAGATCTGCAGAAACCATGGCATGAAATACAGGCGTGGAACAAATGAGTCTTCATGAGAATAATCATTAGAGGACATACAGGTCCAGAACGTCCATGCCAATACAACAAGACTTCTATGTATAATTCTGATTGAGATGGCAAAGTCCATGAGTCAGATGACATTCCGCCTCGAGGTTCGGGTCGGAGAAAGATCAAAATCGTAAAGTCCGAACGAATTCTAAAGTGAAAGTTGTGTGAAAGAGACCGTCAATTTCACGATTGTGATTTTTCACTTGGCTCGTGTCCAAGAGATTCTTGGTTTTCATGCGGACTTTCCGGTTGGTCAATATCCTTTACGGACATTGGTAAGGCACCAGGAGAAGGACGCGGAGGGGGTGCGGCTGCCCCTTCCTGGGATTTGACATAGGTGTAAATCAGGGTCCCGGCAAGAATGGTAAGCACGGAAGCAGCCCGTTGACTATCATAAACCTTGTCAGAAATACAACAAACACCTCAAACGAAGAGGTATACTCACGTCGTGAAAACGTCTCCAAAGAGTCTGACAGCGAGAAAGACTTGAAGAACGCTCCGTGCAGCCTGTAAAATTGGGTTTGAGAGTTATTTACAAGCGAAAGCTAGAATGCTTACACTCGAAAACATATGAGTTACAGGACTAGTAACCTTATCCAAAATAGATGAGTTACAAGATCAGTCAAGTTGACGAAACGAATACCTTGACCGAAAGAATGCCTGCGATGCTGATCAGGAAACCGAAAATGCCTGTAACAAGATTCCCCCATGCAAAAGTTTGCCAGTCCCAATCACTCCTGCTGGTCATGTCCATGAATTCCAAAACCTCTCCTTTGAGTAGCGAAAGCATGCCGAGCATGATTGCGGAACCAAGGTTGGACCAGTAGGAAAGCATCGTGCTGCTGCCATTCACGTAAGGAAGGGAAGTCTTAACCAGGACCGCGTGGAAAGCAATGGAGAGGGAAGACAAAAAGCCATAGAACAATCCTAGAGGTTTGGGGATTGCACGAGCAGGAAGGTCACTTTCAAAGGAGATTCCGAGAAAGAAACCAAACGTGACAACTGAAGCGCAGCCTACTACTGCCAATGAGGGCCTGGTTCTACTGGAAACGGCGACGACAGCGATAGTAAGGGGAAGAACCATCCCACGCGCAATCTGGTAGAAAGCAGCTTCGACATCTCTGAGACACAGTGCATTAAAGACGAAGCCAAGCGTGTCAACAATAATCAGAGGAGCAAGGTTTTTTGCGGTCTGATACTCAAGCTTGGGGATTTGCACGTGAGAAGTCGCGAGGGAAGTGGCTTGAAGGAGAATCACAGTAGTGATCGATTGGAAGAACATGAACAAGACAGTAAGGTTCGGTGCAGCAGTGAGCACCATTTTGTTCACAAACACCATCTGAAGCGGCAGGTTAGCATTTTCTTCCAGAGGACGATGAGCAATCTTACTATCAAAGCCGAACACATATAGAAGGCGACGACGCCGACCACCTGCAACGAGACCGCCATGGTGAAGATGAAAGTAGCTCGTCAAGATGGGAATGAATTAGTACTGGCATCGAGAAGGCAGAATAGATTATGATGGCACCGATCCGATGTTCTGTCAAGTGTCACAGACGCGTTACAGTCACGCGCCGTCGGCATCTTTTCATCAAAACATGTCCCTCGGCGTTATCTATATCTTATCCCACTTCGGTATCAGTGCGCCTCGAGATCTAGATTCTGTATGCCATTAGGTCAACTTTTGGATTCTTTTACGCTTACAGCAACCTGTCAGCGCAGAATTGCACGCTGACTCGTTCGCTGATACACCGGTCTACTGTGACATGCCAACTCAGCCATAGTTCCTGTTCCTTTGGATGCACTCTTTCCCTGCTCCCATCATGTCTATCTCTCGTGTTCGTCTTTATCTGCTCTTGAGTCTCTTTGTCCTTGCCTTGCTTTTGTTCTATCCAACGGGAAATGTCGTCACGAGGACGTATCGCGAGTACACTGGCTATAGCACGTATCGACTGATCCAAGCTACTGAACACGAATTCTAATTCTAAACTTGTCTTTTACAGGCAATACAGGAAAAAGGCCGAATGCAGTTATATTTATGCTGATGCCCCCATCCAGAATTCATCAAGCCCAACTTGCGCTTCTAAACGTCGAAAATCGGTTCAATCGGCGCCTGCAATACCCATATGTACTTTTTGCTGCTGGAGACGAGATCAACGAAATTTCCGAAGAAGACAAGGAAAAAATAAATTGGATTACGCAAGGCAGAGCAACCTTTGGTGTGTCTTCTCTTCTGTTCCGCCAGCGTCTCGACTGACCTCATATAGCCTCTGTCACTCCTGAATCATGGGGTGTTCCGGACTTTTACGACAAATCTAAAGTTGATGAATCTCTGCAGACGATTGGGTGAGTTTGCAATCTGTCAGAAGCAATGTCGGTCAAGACACAGCATCTGGCTGATACTTACAACGACACTTAGATTCTCATTGGGATACCGCTCAATGTGTCGGTTTTACTCTGGCTTTTTCTGGCGCCATCCCGCATTAGCGCGATATGACTGGCTTTGGAGACTTGACACCGATATCGAATTCCACTGTGATGTGGTAAGTGGCTCTTATAGTGCATTATTGCATGATTGGTGTGTAACACTTGCTTGCCTTGATACAGCCTTATGATCCCATCCAACGAATGATTGACGCCAAAGCTTTGTATGGCTTTGTCCAGATCAATCCAGATGCAGACTTTGTGCAGCCAACACTCTCTGGAAACGTCTCCCAGTTTTTGGCGCAAAACGCTCACCTTCTTCCTACCCATGCGAACCAAGGGTTCGTATGGAATGATAAAGAAGGAATCGAGAAAGCCTTGAAAGGAGAAGCGGGTAATCAAGAATGGAATAGGATGACTATGTATGTGAGTACAAAACTTCCGAACACGGGTGTTCGCCTCGCTTCTTTTGATTCACAATGTTGTTGTCATTCTAATACGGCCGCATTTGTCTCTAGAACAACTTTGAAATTTCACACAAGAGCGTCTGGGAGAACGAACTTTACAAAAAGTTCTTTGACTTCCTCGATCGAGCCGGGGGTAAGTACACATTGCTCGTAATAAATGAATGGAAAGTTTTACAAAATCCAGGATTTTTCTATGAACGATGGTCCGATGCCCCGATCCATGCGTTCGGTCTTGCAATGTCACTTAGAAAGGATCAAGCCATACAGTTCACCGATCTAGGGTATGTTCTTGCAACATTCTTTCGTCCCAACTCATCTGATCCCTGCAGATATCAACACCAAGGCTGGGCGTACGAATGTCCGAAACTCGATAGATGTACTTGCAATTATAACGAAGAACCTGCCCGTGGGTTCTATAGTAATGCGCATGCGTGAGTGTCTTTTTGTGACCTTTACATTGTGGTCTGATTGACTTCACTTGTACAGATGGTTTGATGCGCCGACGTACGATGGTGGAAGAGTGTCAATATACAATGCGGATTTAGACTAGATCACTGATCAGAACAACTCGTAGATGTCCTGTCAAAAGTATCGTGTATTATCTATCGGTCAGCTTGGGTTTATTCGGTGTTTAACATATGTGTACATGCCTTGGACAGTAATAAATTATTTAGGAATGAAAGCGAATCCATATAAATGAGAATAAGTTAAATGTTTGTAGACTTCTAAACTGCACGTCTATCCACTCCAGTGGCGACTGCACCATTAACATTCTGCTCTGACTGTATCCTCTGCCTGCCATCTTCAATAACCCTCTCAACCAGCTGATTGAAATCATTTGGTCGTTGAAAATGTATCGCATGTCCCGTTTCTTTCCATTGCACGAACTCTGCTTCCTTCATTTGTTCCTTTAGGTAGAAGCTATTTTTCGGATCCACGAGGCGGTCATCGTCACCAGTCAAGATAAGGATTTTGGGAATAGATCGAGAAATGGCTTGAAGTCGAGCCGGAGAGACGTGGTGCGTCAAACCAGCACACATCTGAGAAAGGGCGCCAACGAGAGTCTGGGGGCGTGTTAGGAGTATCCGATGGCGATATATCTAAAGATTGCCAATTAAATGATGCAGTTTATACAAGAGCTTTAAGAAAAAAACTCACCTCGGTTTCAATCTGGCGATTTGTACGACCTTGAGGGTCGTCTTCTGCTGGTGCGTCTAGCCAGGAAACAGGATATACCATTTCATGAAGAAGAGGTATCTTCTGGTCGATGTCTTTAGTGAAAGTGGCCCTAAAAGTCTGATTTAGAAATTGAGTTATGCGTAAGAGTCGGATAACGAACTTGGCAAGATTTCGGAGTCCTATCCACTGATTCGAAAGGTTCAGTATAGCTTTACATGTCACGGCGCAGCCAAAAGAAGCCTACAGGGGGGAAGTTGGTCCAAGGATATCCACCGGGAGTGGTTACACCGAGTAGGAGAGAGACAATTCGCTCGGGAATTCGCGTGGCTAGCTCTATAAAGAACGCGACTTTACGAACAATTTCACAAAAGAAGCACCATACTCACCTTGCGCAATCATGCCACCAAGAGACAATCCTACAACATGAAGGGAACGAGGTTCTTTCCAACCCACATAGTCTAACAGCACGACGACGTCCTCGGCCATTCCGCTGGTCCTGAAAGGAGCAAAAGCATCCTTGTTTATAAGCAAGAAAGGATGGAAGTAAGAGAAGCTAACGAATAAGGACCGCGGGGTACACCACTGTTTCCAACGCCTCTGTTGTCAAATACAAGGACCGAATACCGAGGGGAACTACCAAAGTGTAGTACTTGACGAGCCCAGCCGAATGAACTGCTATTCAGACTATATTCCGAACGTAGGACTGAGTCTTTATACTGCAGATTTGCATGGATACACGAACCCCATTATTAGGACGACCTTTTCTGGACCAGAGCCATGCATCTCGAAGTAGAGACTGTGACTCTCCAAAGCACCTTGTTGGTGTCGGATGTCGGTAACGGGACATAGACCTTTGCGAACACATGTTGAAGGGTCAAAGATGGTCGGTAGCTCGGTCTCGGTCAGTGTCATGATAGATGACAGTCAAGTTGTAACGCGTACCAATGGCACGTGGACCGTAGTAGTTTTGGTTGTTCAATATGTCGAGGGTAATCAGTGCGTCTCTGGTAAAACTCTTATACCATATACTGAACGTCTTTTTTTTACACAGATGTATTACTCCCACTGCTGTTATTCCCGACTCTCTCTGCCCTTGCCTTTCACTTGATTATTGGCCATACTGACCAGTCTGGCTGGGGTGCTAAGCTCAGAGTTCAATGTCTTGAAGATCCCGAGAACCCGTACGCTCTGTCTTACACTAGCATAGCCAATGTCGACGCTGGTCTATGCGTTCTTGTCTCCGTGTTTCACGCGTCATTTACGTCTGTCTCGCTCCCATTCACGGTATGGTTTCTGGTGTCTGCCATTCCGATAACAGCATTCGTGTATATTGAAGCCCACCGACGAAAGACCCCACCATTCCCCCTCTCTCATCCTATCATTGCAGGCATCCTTATGCAAACCATGTCGTTCGGCGCGACTTTCCCCATTTATTGGCTACTCGCCATCTTGACCGGTGTTACCAGTCGTCAAGCATCTAGCGATTCTACAACAGTAAACCAGTCTCATGCTGAAGCCGTCGCATTCGGTGTCTTTATTGGCATGTTCGTTCCTACCGTCAGCATGTTCGCACTCAACGATCCTTTTGTTACGGCTATCTGGCAGTTCTTCCCATTATTCGTGTCATTTGCCATGGCTGCCCATCTACTTGTCAGGCCTGCTTCATCAAGTCAAAAGTCGGGACATTCGATCATTGTCATTCTGTACATTGCGAGCTTCATTATAAGCTCATCCGTGCATCTTGCCGTGGTTTCTTCCAGGTTCCACGATCTCGAACTCCTCAAGGCGTTCTTCGTTCCGTCCATTTCGATGCTTGACATCGCACTCGCAGACGATCTCCACGCACTCCATCTTCTCCAATGGGATGCCATCTTCGGGTTTGGTTCGTCCATACTCGGCACGCTCTGGTTTGCGAGGTCCATGTCGCAACTCATTTGTCTTCTGGTATGGAATATCGTCGCTGTTGCAATCGTGGGTCCTGGTGCGGCGATAGCAGGAGTAGCTTTGTGGAGAGAAAACTATCTGCATTCTTCTGACGATAAGTTTGCCGATACCAAAAAGTAAATTTATACCCGACAGGTTATAACTAGCATATATAATGTTGGGAATAATGAATTCTTCATGCTGGCTCAGAAATTTCGGTACCAAGAGCCGCCGGTGATCCAAAGTTTGGACTACCATCAGAGTTCCAGTTGACCCTGATGTCACAGAATGTTTAGCCAAATACGAACTATCGCCTAGAAAATGTGCTACTCACTTCTGAACAGCGGTATAACGAGCTCCATCACAAGTGCCTGGAGTAGCAGTGTTGGCATGGAATACCTAGCCATCCCTCATTGAACATGAAAGCCGTTAGAAGTCAAAGAACTCACCTGCCATATATCTTGCCCATTGGGACTGGTGAAGAGACCATTGTGCCCGGGCTATAGTCTGTGTCAGAATACACTGGACTGACCGATTCAGAATGGTCTCACCTGCCAGACACTACGTAGCACGGAAGATATTAGAGCGAATATACTGATAAGTATTTCGACTCACTTATTGGCAGACACAAAGACAGGGTTTGAAAACTTGGTCCAAGAAGAGGCAGAGAGAGGACTCGAGCCTGTAAGCTCAAGCAAACCAAGTTTGTAACCAGTTCCAGCACAGTTAGAAGCAGAATAAACGATAAATGTTCGACCAGTGGGTCCGTATATGGCCTCTACATAATATATCGTCACTATAAAGGCGCTCGACAACTAGGAAAATGCGCCGACATACCAGGCCCTTCATTCACGTTGGCGCCGACCTTTTCCCAGTCAAAAGTAGGAGTAGATATTTTGACTGTATTACCGACTGTTGCTGCGCTCGTCATCTGCCTAATATGCGCATCAGCATTGTACATTACGATGAAAACGAAGCCTGCTCACGAAATCCAGAGACATTGATCTTTGAAAAGCGTCAATTTTGATACACCGTAAATGGCTTTTTACGCACTGTTACCATCCCAACTAGAATACACCAGGAATGTACCAGATGGGAGGAACATGAGGGTGGCATCGATAGCCCATACATCACGATTGGGAATAACGATACGACCTGTCGACTGTTTCGAAGAAATGCATTCTACTCTGAAATTTTACACACCTTCATAAGTCCACTCAGAATCTCAAATAATATTGGAAGATCCCTTCAAGACATTGATACGCTGGTTGTCGAATGTCCCGTCTGTTCCAGCAGTGTAGTATCTATCATGGACGGGAAATTCTAGTCAATCTGAAGAGATCAGTCTCCCTCACATGTACCAAGAATCATTAAACCTGCGACGGTCTTGAGAAGTCAGTATACATCGTAGCTCAAATAATTCTCACCAATGAATTTCCGGTGCCCATACATTGCAACATCTGGATGCAGTAGTGTCCGTCCAAACTACTTTGGGTGTAGCAGTCTTCAATTCTTGAATAGTGGCTCCACGAGTAATTTGAATATTTGTCCAAGTAGTCGTAGTCAAATCTGGTCATTTCAAGTATGTGTTCGAGCTCGCATGAAAGTTACGAACAATAAAAGCCTTCATGAAAAACCTGCACAGAAACTATAGTCAACTGTGGATTCAAGGAGCCGAGCAGTCACGGTACTGCATACCATGAATGGGTCAGATCCATCTACATTCTTGATAGGATTGGTGAAACCAGAGATGAGAAGGGTTTGCCAAAGGGTGACACAAAAGGCCAGGAATCGCATGTCTGCCAGGGATTCAAAAAGAGGTTGCTCTTTGCTCCGTCCTTTTAAATTTGAAACCGGAAAATCCTTTGAGAATTCGTCGCATAAATCGTCAGGTGTGCTTCAGAATGTGTAGCCATGAGAGTTCAGTTTTCTATCAAATTGCAAGGTTACTGGAAATTGCGGTCCGGAAGGACTCCCTTGGCACTACACTCGCAGATAGTTTGTGCATTACTCGTGACTAGTCATACCAGAGATATATGCTGGTATATACACGAGGATACGATTCTCCTGAAAACGTGGGTTTGAACTTCGAGGCGTTCACCCGGATAACTGTCGGTTGAAAATGATTTCAAAGGAAAGAAAGTTAGGGTCAACTTAACCATGTTTCCCACAATATTAGACTACACCACCAACCTGGACGGACGTCGTGATGACATTCAACGCAGGTCGCCAAAATGATTCAGCCAAAGTATCAAAGCAACGAGTTTTGAGGTTGTGGTGACATCGAATTCTACAATCACCTGATGACTTATTGAGAGCCGACCTCTCACCGAGATTGAGCCCGACCTCTAGCAGAGGTTTACCCTCGGGCTCTCGATGTTGACAGTGTAACCTCATTATTATCCCTTTTTTAATGTTCCCTCGGCATCTCACTTTTTTCAAAAAAACCACATAAAAATTCAGATGTATGGTATGTAGGGGAAAAACAATGAAATCATATTTTAGAGCTACTACGAACAAATCACAGTATCTAATGGCTCTCTATTATAACATGTACTAGAGGAGTGTTAGATATGAGATAAGTTTATATGAGCGCGACCGGGGCAGTGTATGCAATACGTACTTTCACAACTGCGGCTACAAAGGACGGGCAAATGCTAGATACGGTTGAAACTTGCCTAAAGTTGTACCGAAATGAGACACGGAAACATTAGGATACATTGTATTTTCAGGTAAAAGGAAACCCGCACCTCGCTGACCATTGACCATTGACCTTACTTCAATAACACATCCCGACATAATCCCAACAGTAGCGGTAAATTCCAGCATGTAAAGGCAGCTGCCATTAGAAACATAGAGCGGTAAAGGAAGTAAACCACGTACATGGTGGCCGAAACCCAAAGTCCGCACTTGTTCTCAGGGAGTTGGTGGTAGAGATTCAGAATGGGAAAGAAATTTTCGTCGAGCCAGAAATTTCAACACTCGTGATCAGAGATATTGAGGGCAGGCAAAATTAACTTGATTTCACCAAGAATATTTACTTGAGTGATGTCCCAGCGACGTTGAAATCCAAAATTGTGAGGCGACGTCCAGTGGATGTGATGAGGCCATCACGTTCGAGGTCACAAGGAGATTTTTCATTTCAGCCTTTTAGAACATTCGGGAACAACCTCATACAGACATTTGGACCGCTCGAGCTTCTATTGACATTCTAACGATCTCACAACGATACTTTACGGCCTACGTTTTAGCAAGGTTTCCTGGTTGCATCTTCCAGATCCGAAACCAGGTTGGTGGTGTAGTAGTCACGGTCACGGTACCACTGTCTAGCATCCAACTTAATGGGTCCAAAACTGTCTAAGAAACGCCAGAAGTCCTTTGACGAGAGCTCGAGCCCAAGTCTTGAAGTAGAATCTCTTGAGCCACAACACGTTGCGAAGAAGGCGAAAGGCGTCACCACCGCTAAGTCTAGGAAGGGAAAGGGCAAAGAAAAGAGGGGCGAAGATTTAGATGAAGATTCGGGTTGGCCTGAGTATTTCCATTCATTGTTCAGGGTGTGTTTGATTGCTTTCGCATTTTTTGACGGCTCTGAGTCCTGTTCTAGCTGTTCAAAGTATGATTCGTCTCTTGTGTTCTAAGACTGTTGAATGATGAAAGTATCAGGCAATCAACACAGTTCTTGCCTTTGTATCTTCCAGAAAGCAAATGGCGAACAGTTTTGATACTATACGAGCCTCTGTAGAGAATATCATCAGACAGTAAGTTATCTTTCTTGAATGGTCTTGAATTGTCGTTAATAAATCTCAAGGCCGTTGGATTTGTCTAAAGTGGCCGAGTTGAAGTAAATTATTCTGCATTCTATAATCTGGAAATTTTGGCTTACTCCCGATAAGGGCCCTGTTACCGGACATCATTAAATTTGCTTATGTGCCTAGAAATTCTATGCAAATTTTTGAGTCGCAGAGGCGCGCTCGCTCGCCGGATTTCTCCACCATCTCGCAGCCTCGAGACTCCTTAATAGGCTTGGCTCAAAATGAACAGGATTCTGAGTCGGATTCGGACCATGTCTTGACCTTGGAATTCATAGATAGCTGGAGAGGTTCGACCGGATCTGGATCAAGGTGAGTCCTAGCATACCCCATCTTCAATTTATTCAACTATCGGAGGCAGTTCAAAAAACGAAACCAATTCTGTACGCACCCCTACAGCAACAAAAAAACTGGTCGAAAAACGGAATGAAAGATTCCGGAAGGCCGTCAACGAGTAGGCCGTTTCGCTAATGGTGCTGAACGCGTGCTCAAAGAAAGCTTTCCAGACTTCTCACCGCAACACCCGCCAATGAAGATCCAGTTGCTCTTATACAGGCTGCTGCAAGAGACCATATACCGATTAACCCGGATGTTACACCTGATGATTTGTTTATAGCGGATGACGGTCCCATCGAACCCATACCAGATCCGGAGAATCGGCCGTCTATTAAAGAAGTATTGCAAGAAATGCAAAAACAGCGCTGGTACAGAGATCAAATTGTTGACCAGAGGACTGTTGCAGCAAAAGATGGGACTGCAGGTGAGTATCCACCAAATTATCTAGGTCACCAGATTAACACCGTTCAAAAGTTAATATACCTTTGTCGTCCTCAATCAAACAGGCTCTCAGAGAATCTCGAGGTATCGAGTCGTTGTATTCACATCAAGCCTCTGCTATAAACGCAATATCACAAAACAAGAACGTGATCGTATCTACTCCCACTGCATCTGGCAAGAGTGTCATTTATCAAATCCCTCTACTCAAGTTTCTGGAAGAGAATAAGAATGCTACCGCAATGTTTGTTTATCCTACAAAAGTGAGTGATTGCACTGTGTTCTGTTTTCATTGACGGATACTTAAAATTGTCGACATTCCTAGGCCTTGGCTCAAGACCAGAAGACCGCCTTGGAAAACTTATTAGTCGCATGCCCTGGCCTCGAACACGTTCAGGTGCTTAGGAACTGCTCTAATATGTTTCCACGTTACTCATGTGCATCATATAGGTCGCTACATATGATGGTGATACTCCTCACGAACTCCGAACGGGTAAACATTTCTTTTCTTTCGATGACGATCCCACCAAGATTTCCTTTAGGTATAAGGTCTACTGCATCAGTTATCTTTACCAATTTTGTATGCTTCTTTTTTTGATTCAGCAACCAGAATCGCTTATGTCCACTGCCCAGGATATGATCCACGTCTCTATCCTTCCTCATGAGGATCTTTGGAGAAGGTACATACCGAGTTTTCAAGATTAGAGGAAAAACCTTACTGACTAGCAAAACCTTCAGTTTTTTGAAGAATCTAAAAGTATTGCCTTGTTTCTAGTAACATGAAAGCATACACTAAATGTTTTGAAGCTATTCGTTGTGGACGAACTTCATTATTATTCTGGAAACATGGGAAGGTTAGTGCCTGTGAACCTTATCGTCGGGCTTTCCGTGTATTCAAAAGTATCAGTCACGTCGCCTACGTCATGAGACGATTCCGCCGTATCTGTGCTGCAGTGGGTAGTCAGTATCAGTAGCCCTTGATGTCCTTTCAAGTGGCGGCTTATATCTCTCCGTTTTCTAGATCGACGTACTCGTTTCGTATCTTGCAGTGCCACAGTATCGAATCCCGGAAAACATATGGTTAATATCTTTGGCATTGATCCGGACCAGCTCGAAGTTGTAGAAGAAGACGGTGCTCCCTCCGGTCAGAAGGAATGTCTCATTTGGCAGTCTCCTTATGTCGACGAAGATGAGAAAGCGTTCGGGCGAACTGGAGCAATTGGAGAAGCGACAGGATTGATGAGATTTCTTATGAAGCGAGGAATCAGAGTTATACTCTTTTGCAAGGTCAATGAAGTATCGACATGGTCCGAGATCTGCGTACTAACTCTTTCCTTTAAGATAAGGAAGGTTTGTGAGCTGGTATGTAAAGGTTCTCCTGCGGCTGCTATCACTATGTAATAATTCTGTTTGAGGTGATGAAAACGTTACGTGCCGAGTTGACCAGTCAGGGGCGACACGACATTCTTAACAGGGTGCAGGCGTATCGAGGCGGTCAGTTTTATCTGTCAGCTGTGAACTAGGTCTGATGAGAACGGTGGTTAGGATACTCACCTGAAGTAAGAACCATCAATGATGTATACTCCTCGCTGATTTCGCCACACAGGACAGACGACGTATTGAACGCGAGGCCTTCACTGGCCACCTTTTGGGTATCGTAGCTACAAACGCCCTTGAGCTGGGTGTTGATATCGGTGCTCTTGACGCAGTTATTATGCTCGGTTTTCCTATGAGCATTGCTAGTTTTGTAATGCATTTTTCATGCTATATTTCTTTCGCACTGGCTGATATTGATTACAGCGACAACAATCAGGACGTGCGGGCCGTAGACGCCAAGATTCACTCGCGATTCTTGTAGCAACTGGTTACCCACTAGATCAATACTACGTGAAGAATCCAGATGAGCTATTCGATGGTGCCACAGATGATCTAATTGTGGATCTGGACAACAAATACATTTTGGAAGGCAAGTTTTACCTATTCTTTCCTTCCTCTTTAAGGATTAAAGTTCGTCGTAGCACATCTCCAGTGCGCAGCTCACGAAATGCCGATGTCACAGGAAGATGAGAAATACTTTGGACCAATGACCAAAGAAATTTGTGAAAAAATGCTTCACAAGGACAGCGACGGGTGGTTCCACACTCACAACAAATATATGCCGACTCCGTCAAAGTTAATCAATATCCGTACTCCCTTTTTATCATTCCTAGAATTTCCGGACTAATCTGAAACACGCAGGAGGTGTAAAGGAAGACAAGTATGTCCTTGTTGACGTTACCAACTCGGCTAGGAACGCTACAATTCTGGAGGAAATCGAGACATCTCGTGCATTGTTCGAGATATATGAAGGCGCTGTCGTATGTGGATGAATTTTCTATCAACTAAACGCACTTTTACGCTCGATTAGTTTCTCCATCAAGGCAAAACCTTCATCGTACGTTGCTGCTTTTGAACAAATATTTCACGCATCGATCTTGGCTTGTAGGTTCAAGATATTAAGCATGATAGTAGGATGGTTGAACTAAAGCAAGTGGACGTAAATTGGACGACCCGGCCAAGGTCTGTTCAAATGTTCGTCTCACTCCTAATCTGTTTATTATTTACTTTCTTTGCAGAGATTTCACGTATGTCTTGTCGTCTTTTTGAGTATTCGAGTCTCACCTTTAAAGGGACGTGAATGCTGTTGAAACATACCGTATCCGCGAAATAACTGCGTCGCCTGTGCGCGCATACTATGGGCGTGAGTTGATTCTGCCAATAACAAACATCAGCTCATTATATGGCCATTCACCAGGTGTCGAAGTGAGAACTCAGGTTTTCGGTGCACATGACTCCGTACTACGTTCGCAATCTCTAGTCTCACCTTGAAATTTCTCTAGGCTTCCATAAAATCCGGTAGGTCTGCCTTTCTGCTGGGGCGCCGACGGTTGTAGACCATGAACCATCTTAGACACAATGTAATACTTGACATTGTCGATGTCGAGTCGGATCCTTGGGAACAAGAAACCACTGGGATGTGGGTCGATGTTCCGCCTTTCGTGCTGGAACTTATTCGCGACAAGCATATCAAACCGGCCGCAGCAATACATTCCGCTGAGCACGCTTTTATGAATCAATTCGCGCTGTCTCAAGATCTAAGGACAGAATGTAAGGCGGAAGAGAAAGAATACTTGAAGAAAGAGTCTCGCAGAAAAAGACCAGCAAGGTAAGTTCGAGATAAGTTTGGATATATCTATCGCTTGTAAACCTCGAACACAGGCTCATCATCTACGATCCGGCAGCCAATGCGGCGGGTGTGTCAGCCAAAGCATTTGACAATGGTAAGATACATGCAATGTAATCTCGAATAGGTTTTCACCGCTGCCAGTCTCCGGTATTCTACGAAAAGCTCTCGCCGCTGTCGGAAATTGTGATTGCTTAGAACCTCAGGGATGTGCTAAATGTAAGAAATATGTCGTTTTTCGTTTCGAAATCTGATGACATTCTCAGGTGTATTGAGTCCGACTTGTAAAGAGAAAAACGCTGTTGCCTCTAAAGCCGGGGCACTTGCGGTCCTCAAAGCTTTGCTGGGTCTTGAAGTAGATCCTGACAGTATCCCATATGAGACGGATGAAAGGCATTTGCAAGGGCACGATTCCATTGTGAGCGCTTCTTCAGTTCGTGAAAGAGATCACGTTCGCGTGGAGACCACATAAGAATATGTATCCAAACTGTACAGTACCTAACATGGATCATTAGAGTAGTGGATCAAAATCTCCCCAGTCGTCCTTCGAAGGCTTCTTAGATGAATTATTCCATGAGGGCTGATTAGGTTTGGATGGTGTTAGCATACTGCTCATCATCTGATGTTGACTGGGTGTTCCTAGTGGCATAGGATTCATAGCAGCAGAGTTGCCTAAGGACCCTATTGACGGTGAAGCACCTGATGGCGTAATTGGCGCCAGTGAGATATTATAATTTGGTTTTTGTGGTTGCATTGCAGGTTGGATTGTCTGATTGGATAACTGCGAGGGCATCGAACCAAATGTCGAAGTTGATCTCGGCGCCGGAGGCATGGTGAAGGAGGGCGAATTACTAACAAAACTGGTTGGTTTTGAGAGCTGAGTAGGAGCACTTTGTTTGGGTGAAGAGGGTAATGACTGTGTTGAAAAAGCAGGTATAGGGCTTGCGGTAACAGGCGTTACTTTTGAAGTCTGCAGAGACACAAAATGTTGAGACACATAGCGTCCGAAAATCGCAGAAATACGCACAACATCTGCGGTATCGTTAAAGATGCTACCCCAAACGTCGTCATCCCATGATGGAGCTTGCGAGCTGGAAGTTTGACTGGCATTGCCAGTCATACCGTTTCCTGTTGTACCTCTGCCAACTAAATTTTCGAAATCGACAGAACCAGCCAGGACCTGAGTAGACATGGAACCGTTCGTTGCGGTAGCAGATCTGTCTTCGATTCGCTGAGAATCTCTCAAGAACTGGTTATGCTCCTTCTCAACTCTATCCCCAAGAACCTTTATGACAGTCATGAATCGTTGAAACTGCTCAACGTTCAGCACTAGAAATATGATAAGTATATTCGCACTTCCATTGCTAGGCCGTGAAAAAGATGACTTCAACTTACGAGGTCCCATCGACATAGCCCATAATTGTGGAAGGACAAGAGTCGCAACAGCTTCTCTATCAACTTTGAAACCCATAGCCTCTTGAACGGATAACGTAGCCATCTTGAGTAGACATTAGTATGGCTGCATCCAAGGTTTTCAGCTACCACAGACCATCACAGCAGGTTCCTTTGTCCGAATTTTAGATAGAAGGGGTACGAGTTTTTGGGTCAAATTTGACTAGAAGTAACATAATTAAGTTAACATTAGATTTTAATTAACGTAGCAGACAACAAACCTGATCAAGAGTTTTCACCATCGCCAAGAATGTAGCCAGTGTAGCAAGTTTGACTGTTAATATGCGAGTCTTGGTGAATACCAGCTGCAAGCAGGGCATCAGAAAACAGAGAGATACCGAGGGCAAGATCACCCACAGCTACTCGGGGGAACATTACACCTTGGACTTCAGCATAGTCGATGGTATCGCAAAGCTCCGGAATCATTTTCAGCGCACGTTCTTGAACCTCAAAAACTTTATTCAGCTTCTTGACAAACAGGAAGATACAAGATCTACTTACCACGGCATGTTCAGACTCAAGTGCGTTATAAACCAATGGCAAAACCTCGGTACGAAAAACAACTTTCTCTGTTTTGCTTTGCAACATTGTAAGGTTATCAAGCAGGGTCAACATATTTGTCGGCGGTTCTTTAATCGCGAACAGCGGCTTCAAACTTGGAAGAACCATAGCAGCAAATTGAGGAGCCGAAAGAGCAGAAGAAATGACAAAGACATTAGGCAGAATGTATGGAAGAAGATGAGTATCTTTCATCTACGACATGATCAGATTGATTTCATGACACGAAATAAAGATGATGATACCTCTTCCAATAGACTAGGAAGAATTTTCCTTGTCTTCAGCCCCTCTGAGAACCTGTCTAAAACACTTGTCAGCCCCTTCATGAAAGAGATCTTCTCTTCGCGAGTCTTTGCAGTGAACGTCGAACGATCCAAGAAGTTGAGTGTAGAAATAGGTAGCGAGGAGAAGAATGGCTGAGAAGGTAAAGACGCTGGGGTTGGACGTCCTGCGTGATGTCGCGTAACCAGAGAACGGAGCAATGCTATAAGAGAAGATCAATACTACTCTCGACAGACTAGTTCCAAGCTCCTGACCTTGCAGATCTTGGTCAAGTCTATCCATTCCGGGAACCGGTCGCCCTGCATTTTCTCGGAGTCCGCCCAAACTGCCGTGGGTCTTGAAGGGTGGGTTGCCTTTGCAATGCACAGCGTATATGACACAACCTAAAGAATACATGTCAGAAGCAGTGACGAGTATTTCGTCAAGAGCGTATTCAGGTGCTACAGTGGCAGGCAAATGAATAAACCGGCCTAGTCAGAATAATTCACAAAACATACCCATGTAATCAAAAGAACGCTGTATATAGGTTGGGACTCTTCCGTCAAAAGTTGGAAATTCCCATCGTGTTGCTGAACCGTTGGACTGAAGTAGCGGTATCGTGAGCCCCAGTCCAGATATTTTCCAGTCTCCCTGAAATCGCTGTTAAGAAAGTGCTCAACGCGAAGTTGCAGATCAGTCATACGGCACTGTTGACGATAATGCTCTCGGGACACAGATTCGAATGTATGAGCTGAGCTGAGGAATGCAGAAAGGAAAGGCCTTTGCATATTTGTAGTATTCCCTTTTGTATCTGTTGTAGACGTGTTATAGCGGAGTTGAATTGGCCAAATGTTTACGATAGCTTACCTCTACTTCGTCTAGTTCCACCAAAGATGCGA
This sequence comes from Stygiomarasmius scandens, assembly GCA_037954225.1. Classification (NCBI taxonomy): domain Eukaryota; kingdom Fungi; phylum Basidiomycota; class Agaricomycetes; order Agaricales; family Campanellaceae; genus Stygiomarasmius; species Stygiomarasmius scandens. Next base: position 166,009 of record JBANRG010000069.1, read on the forward strand.
ATCTTCCTGAAGAAGGAATGGCAAGGTCCAACGAAGCGAGGATAGGTTCAGTCGCAAATATGAGTTCATTCCTCGTCTCTTCGAGAGGTTCCACCATCTCTGGACCTCACGGTTAGAAACACCACGAATCAAAGGATTATTCTATCGTACCCAGGATGGATGGATGCCTAAGTCTTCCCAAAGCTGACGCCTGAGTTGGAACCGTTTGTCATTTGTCGCAACAGAAGAAAAGGGAGCGCACCTCTGCCTTCAAAACTTCTAGAGTTCTATCCCTTGCCATTGGCCCCAGGCGCTCTAATTCTTGGGATCGTTTATCGAAGGACCAAACGGAGACCCGCTTGTTCGTTACTTTGTGGGAGGCACTTTGTACTTTCCATAGTCCAATCGTCACGGTAGGCGTAAAGGATGCTGAGAACGCTGCACTGTTCGCACCAGGACTCTGAGCAGGACCTGGAGTAGATGATCTACTGCCCGAGTTGGACGAGCTCCCGCCAATATTATAAGATTGAGAGATTGCAGTCCTTGCAAAGAACGAAGAAGCCGCTGCAAACATGGTGGCAGTTCAGAGCAAGGCTAATACATATAATAATCGTAACGCGTCAAGATTTTGCATTTTACAACGCAACGACCTGCACACACGTCGTCGCAACGCAGGTCAAAGACAGCAATGAAGTAATATGTGAAGTTATTTTACACTATGGATGCGAATACAAGCAATACTTTTCGCCAAGAATGGCCTTCTCAAAGAACCAATGCCTACATAATTGAAGTAGACCATATAACCATAATCAACCCAAATCCGAGAAGACACAAGTTCATCGCTGTGAAGGTTAGCAATACACAAAGACAAATCAGTGGTATGTGAAAAAAAATTTTCCGACTTAGCCTTAACTACCGCTAGAATAATGATAAGAGCAAGTCATAAAGGAATACTCAGGTGCTGATGGGTTTCAAGGTCAGCCAGTGCGTAGTCTCTTGGAGCCTGGGACGACTGTCAGTGAACGGTCTATATTCAAGGAGTGAAGAGGACTACCTGGAGAACTAGTTGGGGACGCGGCTTCATCTTCTTCAACGTCCTGAATAGATCTCTTCGACGATTTATCAGACATGGTTGTAGAACTCCGAGTCAACGTTTCTTGCTCAGGTTCTAGCACGGTGTTGTTGGCTTCTTCATTATATGAGTTGTCGTCCCATTCCTCGTAATAGTCTTCCTCCTGATTAGGGCTGTCTTCTGATGAACATTTAGCCGAACGAACAGAACCTTGACAAAAAAGGCGCCTACCTTTGGAGAAAGCTTCTTCTGTATAAAGCTGGGAGGCTACATCTGCGGCTGAGTTTGGCTCGCGTGACAACGCATCTAGAAGTGACGGCTTGGTTAGTCAAATATAGAGGCGTCAAAAGGTATCAATATACCAGGATCATCGGTAGCGTGTTCCAAGTTGGTGTCGACTAAATATGATAGTCAGCATCAACATCCACATAATACTATGGAGCAGTGACATACCCGTTAAATCTTCAGAGGGAACGCCTTCAGCCACCTCCGTTGAATCCTGGACGTCCTCCTGGTTTTGTGAGGTCGATTCTTCTGAGGACTGGTCTCCTGCATGTTGATTGGGATCATGCTTTGTCTCTTCGTCTGTCTCTCCACTCTCTGGACTCCCTGCAAACTCATTCCCTTCACTTGCTTCGATTGTGTTCGACTCCAACTCTTCAGCAAGATGGAGAGGGTCTCCAATTGCCGAAACTTCATTATCTGCGGCTTGCTCTTCTTCGGGATTTGGAACAGGGTCTCCAACAGGGGCAACCTCGGATGTAGTGACAGATCCAGGTTGATTTTGCGGGAGAGGCTTCGGCACCTCAAGCTCAGACTTTTCAACGGGTTCTGCATCAGCATAGCGTTCTTCGTTATTAGTTACTGGGGCGGGATCTTCTTGTTCTTGTTGCTCATCTGGTCGTGTGTCGTCCTCGTGGGGATATTGTTCATGTTCTTGTTGATATTCTGACGTGCGATCTTGCTCTGTGAAATGTCAGATGGCAATATGAAGAAGAAAATCGATACATACCTTCTTCATTGGATTCTTCATCATAGTCTTCTGTCGACACATTAAGACGCAGTATTTGTTCTTGAAGTAGCCGATAACGTGTGATGAAGCGTGGAGTCACGGTCTGCAGGCGAAGACGTAGGGGTCCAGCTATATCAGAGTAATCGTGCAGCACATTGAGATCATGCAGACTAGTTTCACGAGCAAATATGTTGTCCTAGAGGGAACTGGAGGTGAGCGCACAAGAAGTGAATCGATAAGGAATAGCTACCTCTGAAACGACAAGTTGCAAGTCGTAAGCATCCAGAAGAAGTTCGGTCTGTGTCAAGTCGATCTGCGACAGGTAGTTATCATTGCGAAGAGCATCAAACACTTTCGATAAAGGCTCGTAGTAAAGGGTCGGGTAGTCGTGCAGAAGCAGTTCATAGGATTGTACCGTTTCATTAGACGTTGAAGGATCTGTCTGCACCGGCTGGTTGAATAAACAAACGTCACGCTGATCCGCCAACGCTAGATTCAGAAGGACTGCAGGAGGGGGATCAATGTAGACACCATCCGATATTTCATGGGGATCTTGAGACTGCTCTGCTTCCTGCTGTGGCACAGAAACACGCTCTTCGATTTCGACGTGGTCTGAAGTCTCTCCGGCTTGGGCAGTGTGCTCTGCTTTCTGTTCCTCTGAAGCCTGAAGAGTTTCGAATTCTGGAGCACGGGCGGTTACATCCTCGACTTGGGGAGTATCTCCGAGCGGGTTTTCGGGATCAGCATGTAGCAGTGGTTCCGGAGCTACAGTAGCTGAAATGGTCGAATCGACCTCTTCTGGACCATTTTCCAACGTGCCGGACTCTTGATCAGCACTAGAAACTGTAGTTCCGATATCTGTGTAAGTCTGAGGAAGCGAAGTCTCTCGGTTATGTTCTGAATCTTCAAAAGGTTGCAGCGGTGCTGGAGTGGAATCTACGGCAGTTAGGTGATCCAATGAATCAGATACACCTGCATCGATGGCCTGCACTTCCTCTGCATCGGCAGTTTCCGAATGGACTTCTTGAGGCTGAGAGGGCTGCATTTCAGCAGAAGCCAACGAAACAAAGTCAGACTCTACAGGAGCGACTAGGTCTGTCTCAGGTAAGGCTTCCGAAGAGGGCTGCAGTGATAAGTTGTCATGGATGGATGGGGAACTAGTATCAAAGGAGTCGACAGGATGAGACGCGTCTGTGACGATGGCATCCTCTATCTCGGTCGTTACGGGGTAATCTTCTGCACCATCTGTCATTTCGTATTCAGGATTTTCCATGTCAACTTCGACGTCAACCAACTCCCCGTCTGCGGATGAGTACTGTGTTGCTTCGGTCTCTGCTTCCATAGCAGCCTCGTCCTGGAACCAAGAGTCCATGGAGGGATGCATTTGAACATCGATGTCTGTGGAATAGTCCATCATTTGAGTGTCATAGTTGTCCAAAGCGGTGGCCATAGCGTGGCCTGCGACAATGAGAGTAGAAATCAGAGATGACTTTGTCTGACTAGAGGTCACAAAACTTTTCTAAAGCTCGTCACACTTCGGCCGGCTCGCGCACGGACCAGCAATGTCAGACCCACTCCGTGCAGACTTGGAATACCTTGCGCGAAAAAGTTCATGGACTGGATATCACATATTCTCTCTGCTGTCTCCTGTCCTCTATACCACTGTTGCCTTCAGACGGTATGGTCGCCAGGCGTTCTCAAATAATTTTCTGAATGGACTACTTCGTTCTACCTGGATTGGTGGTTTCGGTGGTATGTAACTCCTCAATTATCGAATACTCTGATAACAATGTTTATAGGAGCAATCGTTGGAGGTGGATTAGCGTATGCCCGCTACTCTTTTTTCGACTCGGAGGCTGCCAGAATAAAACGTACTCAAGTTGCATATGACGTGCGTATCTCTCTTGTAAACCCCTTCGCTGTCCTGATCTAGCTTTAAAGACGAGCCGTGTACGCGCTGAAGACCATTCTACCATTGGTGCCATTCTGTTCGGTGTGATCACACCTGCCCTTTTGTGGAAGAGAGCAAGGATACTTCATCTCGTCCTTGGTGGTGCAGGGATTGGTAGCAATATTGGATTGCTAACTCATCTAGTAAGGAGTGCATCCGGAGATGTGCCTCCAAAAGTTGCGCTACCTCCAACACATGCATAAACTTCCTTCATAATACACCTATGTATTCATTTGCGATACATAATGCAATACATTTCCAGTTATAATTCGTACAATAGTCCCAAAACCTGATTCAGTCTCTACCTTCGTCTTTGAATCGACCGTCTACTACAGGGCTGATCACGAGTAGGTCTTCGTCTGGCTCATCTAATCCCTGTAGCCGTTGCTTGTTTGAAGTTCTCATTCCCTTTCCGTCAACAGCATCAACAAGACTCATATGTTCGGTTGCAGCCACGCCTAGATTGTTCCTGTAGTGCCCCTTGGACCGTCTTGCCAAAAGCAGTGCTTGGTTCGCAGCTCGTTTCCACAACTGCGAGACGCTTTCCTCTCCGTGCCGAATACGATGGTTTTGCTCGTGCCGAATAGCATCTCTCGTGGTCTGGCAAATGTTCTGATGCACTGGATGATCCTTATTACCCAGGCTTGCCAGTTTATTCACGAAGTGGGATCCTATAGGACAGTCAGATACGCTAGCGAACGAAATAAGCAAATCTTGCCTAAAAGATATTTGCGGACGATGGAACTCATAGTTTGACCCTGCTCATCATCTATCAAATACTTGTGTCCTTGCAACGCACTGAAACCATCGTGCCCCTCGGCCATGTAGTTCCTCGTGACAATTTTGTACTTTCTGCCATCCTTCTTCCTTTCGATAGGTTCCAAGTTGTGGGACTGGTCATCTCTGGGAGTGTCGGTGCCCTCGTCGTGGACAAGCGAAATGGACTTGACGCGAGATCCGGGTTCACAACGAGAGTCCCAGGTCACTCGGAAACCAGAGATAACAGGGAAACGACCTTCCTGAGCTGGCCAGGTAGAAAGGCCGGCTTCAATTGATTCCCAAATCGATTCGCCATCCAGTTCCAATACGACGAGAGGATCATCGAATGGGAGGATTTCCAGAATGTCTCCAAGGGTGATGATACCTGGTCCGTACTGCGAATCTCCTCTGAGCGTCCCAGCTACAAAAGAAAACACCGAATAAGATCAAGGTCAAAGATTAGAGCAAATACACACCGCAGATGAGAACACCATCAGCACCCCCACCCCCACTGACAGTCAAACAATCGTCATAAGCGTGTCGAATGATGTCTGCGAACCAATTTCCCGCAGCTGACTACTTACAAATTAGCGCTTTTATGCACTGATCAAGAAATGAACAGACTATACCTCAGAAACACGGATGAATTGAGATCTCAAATCCAGGCAAACTGTAGACTTGCAAACTGGTGTCTTCAAGGCTGACGAAACTGAGGATAATAGGTGTTTCAAAGTATCTTTCAGTTCCTCAGAAGACTCGGATCCGGGCTGTGTCTGATGGCGACGACCTGGAATCGTTTCATTAATCAATGTTCTTGGTTCTGACGGAACGACTTACCTGTAATTTTTGTGATGACTTTCTTCCTGACGCTGCCTTCGGGAGTCGTTTCTAATTCTAGCTCTATTTCGCTGAGATCCCTGAAATCGGTTCCACTTTTCACTACTAGTATATCTCCCTGGTCCTCCTCTGCACCCATGGTAGTCTTCTCAAGGTCGAAATTTTCCCAAGAAGTGACTCCTTTGCTGATATAGTACATGTGGTCATGTCCACCCAGAACTAGATCGGCACCGTGGCGAGATGCAACAGATGCTTTTTCCTGGGCCGAGGGAGAAAGGGCGTATATTTGTTTGGCCAGATCTACATCCTTCCGGATCCTCAACGAAGATAGGATCACCTAGTTGAATCTCGACTTACATTTGGCACCCTGAAAACAGGTTGGTCACCAGAACTTACCAGACGGCTATACAGGGACAATTACCTGCAATGTGTCAATGCGATGATGATATCGCAGTTCATGCTTTCGTCGTTTTGGTTCCGTAATCGTTTCGAAAGATCCGCAGCCACTTCACTCATATCGCGGTATTCAAAATTTGGTGGCCAAGAAGAAACTGTAGTAATCCATTCACTAGAAGATGGGCATAAGTTACGGGGCCTGGACAGAATGCAGGCGCGTTCTTACTGCTCAACCAAGCCAATGACTCCTATGCGGATACCAGCCCTCTCTAATATCACGTATTCGCGCAAGCTCTCTGGAACTTTCGATGTCGTTTTGTCTATGATATTGCTAAGAATCCAAGGCTGCGGGATCGATAAGACATAAGTTCATATACCATGAAGAAATGGTCAACGAACAAACTTGCAATCTTCCAGCAGATGCTGCAGATGAGGGTAACCTGGATATCGTTATTAGATCGGATTCGCGATTGCGAATATAAACGTACCGAAATCAAAATCGTGGTTTCCTGAAGGAGAGATTGTAGATCGGGTGAACACTTCCAACAACAAGTAGGGAGCACAAACCAGTCAACGATACATCTGGTCGCAAATAATTGATGACCGGGACCATATGGTTTCCTCGGGTCACGGAGCTCTCAACGGACGGCGAGAACAGGTCACCCGAGAATAGCACTAGACCGTCTCTTTCGCCGTCTGGGCGTGAAGGCCAGTTTTTTCGAATACGATCAAGGTTAGCTGCAAATTGGGTGACATCGATGGTTTCTGGGGATTTAGGAGACAGCTTCTGGGGCTGCACCCGATAAACATCATTGAAATGTAGAATAGGAAGAGATAGTGGCATTGTGGAAGAGACTATGTAAGAGTATCGATTCAGAATGCGTTTTTATATAGCACGCGTCTCTTCACGCGTCACTGATGCGACTTCGCCTCCAGTCAACGACTGTCTCGTCATCCCTACCGCCGCTGAAAGCATGGTTTTACCACAAATCTGCCCCTGGGAGCACGATAGCCGACTTGAAAAAATCTATATGCACAACCATAACCTCGTTCTCGCATGAAAATGTGCAACCGGACGAATTCTGCTGTGAATTGGATGGATTTGAGCTTCTGGATGAACTTGAAGTAGACGGGGTTTTACGAGAAGGTGACCTAGTTCTACTGCAGCCAAAAACAAGTATGTTATTCTCGTTGATTCTGACTTGTTATTTACTGAATGGTACCAAAAGCAAAGACTATCACTAGAAAACGCAGCTCCTCTTCGTCTTCCATCATTTCCACTCAGCGAACACGTTTGCACAGGCAACCGAACCCAAATAAAAGAAAACGAGAGGATTCGTCCTCCTCTGATTCGTCCTCGTCTGATGAATCTTCCTCGGATTCTGATTCTTCGATATCTTCGTCAGATTCTTCTTCCTCTGTATCCAGTGTACCATCTATCCGTCCCTCCAAACTCAAACCTCCAGTTAAAAACTCAATTATCTCCCAAGCATCCTCCAACGCCATTCTCCCCACTGTCAAACCCTCACTTAAAACGCTTCCTCGTGAATCCAAGCCTGCTTCCGGTCCTCACGTTCCTCCTGGCTTCGGGTCGGTACAAACACACAAGCGCAATGTTCGCCGGCGTCTAAAAAAGAGATATGATGCCGCACAGAAAGAAGGATATACCCTAGATCCCACTACATTACAACGAGTGCCATTGGTGACCCCCACTCTACCTAAAGGTGTCTCAGAGGCAAACAGTGTTGCTTTGGGCCCTGCTGTACGCAATATTGATCGAGGTGCTACTAAGTCAACCCCAAACCAATGCCAAATGAAAGCTCAGACTTCCACTTTGGTGCATCAGACCCCTACCGTAGCCCAAAGCCAAACACAGACACCTGAGCCATGGGCTGGCATGGACCCGCTCGCTTTGTCAATGTTTTCTCTGGGAAATAAAAACAAGAAGAAGGGGTTCAAGTCCTCCATGGCTATGCGTATGCCTAGAGTTGGGAAGAAAGTTTTCGCTGATGAGGAAGGGGGTGCTGAGCAAGAGCAGGAAAGAAATTTTATTGCGAACGCCACTGCTGAAGTCATAAACGAGAATGGTAATGCCCCAATTTCAAGCGTACCATCGTTCACTTTTACACATCCTCTCCGACCCCCATCACAGTCGCCAAAAACTGCACCTCGGACACGGCCGCGCCTCATTCCTCCTTCCGAGCGTTATGAGGCGGGTCAACTCCCCAAGAACGTTTTTGTGACAAAGGTGGACGTCGATGTTGAGTATGGGCAGAGTATGGATGCATATCAGGATGGAAACGAAAAGAAAAAGAAGAATGGAAAGAAGAGTGCAGGGTACAACGAGTCGGACATACCTCCCAGGAAGAAGCAAAAGGCCTCTTATTGGGACGACTCTTCGGGAGAAACGCAAATAGGTGTAGCTCCTCTTCCTGGGGCATGGGAGTCTGTTGAAGTAGTTTCTGGTTCTGCTTTGGATACCTCAACATCCAATTCTCAAACCAACAACTTAGATCGATCAGAGGAAATAGTCATGTTGGATTATGGGGAAGACGAAGCAACAGAGGATGCGCATGTAAATGTCAATGGATACAAGTATGCACGTTCGTACCCCGATTTTGTCTCTACAGACCGCGTTCAGCGAGATTATGATACTTCATACTCCCAACACTTGACTATACAGGACGAAAATGAAGATGATGGGAATCCAGGAGACGTAGGAGTGGAGGAACTTGGTGGAGAAGAAGAATCTAAGCAGGTTCTGATATGGACTGTTGCCGAGGATCCTGAAAGGTGGGAAGTGTTTCCAAAGGTTGACACTGAAGGCCAGGTCAAATTGAGTCCAGGAGTGCTAGTTGGATGGAAGGTGAGACCATGCCCTCTGATCCGCTCAAGATGATTGACTGTTTATCTCCCAAGGCTCTAACACTCAATCCTGCCACTTTCTCTCCAGAAATTATGCTGCACATTGGTAGCATTGTTTTTGTTTCTGCAAACTCAAACTTGAACGCCATTGTGCCTCAATTGATAAAAGTCAAGCTGCTCCCTCGACCTGGTGTCGATTCTGAAGACATAGAATTGGACGACGAAGGCATTGACGAAGAAGGAAACAAAACTTTTTCTTGGAATGAAGTAATTGACATGGGGTGGCGAATTTTGGAAGGTATTTCTACGTGACTCCGATCTTGTAGCGGCGTGGACCCTGTATATTGTGCATCATGTCCGTTTAACGGACGACGTATTCGTCTTGTCATAAAAGCTTTTATCCCGACACCTCTCTTGGTCCTTTGCATGTCATCCACCCCAACACGTATGGCCACTGACCAAGCTCACCACCGCTTGTTTGATTTTAGATGTTTACTATGCTTCTGTGGGGATGATCCCCGAAATATCAGTTGAGAAAGCTGTTGGTAGTTGCGGTTTCGAGAAAAACTCTTCAGAGATCTCACCCTTTATCAAAGTTTGAAAAGCAAACTCAATGTTTGAGGCATCTTTAGCTGACGTTTCCAAAAATGACAGCTCGTTTTCAACTAAAGTTGGAAAATTGGGGAACCAGTAGAGATTTACTGACTAATGGATTAATTACCTGCAAAAGCTTTTGCTTCGTCCGTTGTAACCCCTCGGATGTACTCCAAATCGGTCTTGTTCCCCACTAGCATTATGACAATTTTAGGGTTCACTTGATCACGGAGCTCCTCCAGCCAACGTTGAATGTTGTTAAAACTTTCCCGACTGGTGATATCGTATACGAGGAATGCACCGTATGCCCCTCGGAAATATCTGGTAGAATGAAACAAAAGGATGTTCCATCCAGAAATTATAGCACATACACATTTGTGATAGTTCTGAAACGTTCTTGTCCTGCTAAGTGTCCTCGAGTTACTTGCTATCCGAACAAGGTACTGATAAAATCTCACCAGTATCCCAAAAATGAGCTCCTACTAATTTGCCATCGACTTCAATGGATCCAGTTCCAAAACCAACCCCTATTGTCGCCATAGATTCGGGGTTGAATGCATTTCCTTTATAACGGGAGACCACTTTGAAGAATATTAAGTGCTAAGTGTTCGCAACTTGTCATGCTACCAGATTCCAAACGTACAATTTCTGTAATTCGGAACGTTCAGCATCTGAGGGAAAAAATACCATGCACGAAAGACATGAGAACATACGATTTTCCAACCCCCGAGTCTCCGAGGAGTATAACCTAAAGATATGGTAACCTATTATCTTACGAAAGACTCGCGTCAGCTTCAGACTTACTTTGAAAACGTAGTCGTAGGCCATATTACTGCAGGCAGTAATGGCCCAATTACACCTTTTATAGATGAATAAGGACAATAGCCTTCTTGACTCTGTAAGGCGCATCTTTGCATGGCATGCCACCACTGAGAGATATAACTAGAGCTATGGTAATTGTCACGACTTTGACTTGACACTCGACATACACAGCGAGTCAGGGATCACCTTCTCGCCTGTAATTAAACGTCGGTGACTCGACCGCCGGTCATAAAGTTGGCATGTAAGACTGTAGCGCTATGACGAGACTGCTACAATAATCGCACGGCTTCCGTCAAGTTTTTTTTTATTACAAGTTTAACCAAACGATCCAAAAACCATCCCGGAAAGTGTCGACCTTCCCGCCTTGGAGTGATCCATACGTCGGAGTTTCCCTCTGTCCACGCCAGCTTTACACCGTACAACTTAGCCTCAGACCTACGAAGCTTCGGTAAATATCGGGTTGGCCTACGTTTACGAAGGTGGGAGTACGCAGTTTGACTGAGAAACACACAGCGCAATCCTGGAAAGCCAGTTTTAAGTGCGAAGGTAATGTGACGGATACAGCTGTACAGACTCATACGTCAAGAGTATATGGTGTTAAAAGGGGAGGGAGCTGCTTCTTGGGAATGACAATTTCAGGTCACTGGTATCGTCAACCCCTTTGTTATTGTTATCGCAGACTACCGATTACGACGATGCTCTTCAGATGCACCCAACCGGCGTGTTCCGAGTATGTTGGTTCATCGCCGTTTGTAAGTAATCTCGAGCTCAATGACTACACTAGCTGCATGATCTCTCTTGTTCCATTGACACTTGAGGTCTCTGCACAGTCAAAGTCCATAGTCCCGACTCTTCGCAAGTCAGGACTTTGTTTTAATCAAGCCGGCCATTAGGTCAAAACTATTCCCGTCGGGCTGAAGGTCAATGAAGCTATTGTCTTCAGATGGCCATCCTGCTCGCTCCGGAAGTGTTCGCAAAAGTCCATGATCCAGTGTGATTCCGCAAATGCGGACAGACTTTGGTGGGTTGAAGGTCGTTAGCAACACTAACTGATCGCTATTTGGATGACAGTCAGCTGCAATGGAATAAAAATGGTCATGGAAGGAGATCTCTCACGAGTGTAGCCATCTCTCAAGGTAAAGATCAATGAAAGGAGCGAAACTCCCTCGACCTTCCACAAATGTGTGCCACATTTTTTCAAACTTGCACATAATGGCAGCTGCGGTCTTTTCCATGCTTAGCGGCGAGACATCCCCCCTCTGAAGTTGATCAAGGGAAAAGATTGGTGGAGGGTTGAGTACGTTTACTCCACAACCTATTTCGACTCGAGTTAGGGCGGAGTTTAAAGGCAGTTTGAATGAACTTTCCTATAATGATGTCCACATTTCGATCCGAGAAATTAGTGCTTACAAGAATTCCTCCTATTTTCTTTCGGTCTTGTTCCCTATCGCCAAAAACGGCGTAAATATCGTTGGGCCATTTGATGCGGACGGCTTCGCCCCGCTTTCCTAAAACAGCTTCGTTTCTGCACGCTTCGGTCACAGCAAGTCCAAAAAGATATTGTACAAAGACAAGCTTGTTGGCCGGAAACTTGGAGAGGGATACCCGCAGATGCAAAGAGAATTGCAAACACCCTGGCGGCGAAATCCACGAGTTTGCACCCCTGCCACGTCCTGCTAACTGGTGAGAAGCTAAAGATAGTATTGGGGCTGGAAGTTTTGCTAGCAGACGAGGATTCCTACAAAATGAAACTATCATTTACTGGAAGAAAGACTGATCCAGTCAACTTACTTGTCCAGCATAGTTTGTGTACTAGTCACAGCTTCACTGTATAATACAGCGTCCCCACAGCCCCACATGTCTTGGTTGGGAGCACGACCTTCCTCGTTATGAACATCAGATAGAGTACGGAAGAATAACGCCAAATCAAAGAGAGGTGTATGCGTTGGCTCAGGTAGCTTTCCATCATTGCACACGATAACCAGTTTCGGTTGCCAATTCTGGGAATCGAATTCCTCGGCCTGGGACTGACGCATCTGTGACAAAAGCTGTCCACTATCTTCCAATTTGCGAAATAAAAAGGTATCATTAGAGTCCTCAAATGTGTCCAGCTCCGACGGAGGTGCAGGGTGCGCGAGACTGTTAAGGATCGTCAACACTATGTCGCTCCTTTCAGGGTGCGAAACCAGGAATTGGGGAAGAGGACGAGAAATGGATAAAGACGACGACAACGATAGACCAAGAGTGGACAACATATTCCTCAGGAACTCTACGCGGTTTTGTTCAGCAGTCATCAGCTCTTTTTGAAAGAGCTTGGTGGAGATGGATAAAGCTGGTTCTTCTGTCAAAGGATATTCGGGGCTTACACCGCAGAATATGATCTTCCCGGCTCCAAGGTTGTACCTCAACGCAGCTACCTTTCCAGAATGCTGTCCGGTATATGTTGCCAAAACCTGCGCATTATTCATTTTCTCGACACCAACAAAGTCTCCTTGCCCGCTCTGATATACGTTAATTGTGGGAGCGCCCTCGGAGATCTGCATATCTACGATTTTCGAGAATCCAGGGCGCCAGACTGGGTAGATGAAGAATCCATTTTTTGGATCAAAGAATCGTGTCTGGTCAATTCCTGAGCCACCTGATTCTGCTCGTGAAGGAAGATGAGCCCCTGCAGAAAGACACAGAATTGACCCTCCTCCTTCAACGTATGCACTGATCGATGGTGTGGATTGAGCAACGGCTGAACGACATTCTGGAAAAACAAAGAGTGCGCAAGAGATAGTCCAAGGTTGAGTTTTTAACGTCGGAACAGATATCGGCTGCACAGAATAGTTAGGAAGAAGAAATCGACGAAGTGTGGATAGAGTATGCTTGAGCGCGACTGGCAAGACCTCCGGTCCTGAATACACGAGAACGTTCATGACAGACTGAAATGCCGGTAGCGGCATGAAAAGTAGTTGACTTTCATGAACGCCTCACTTTGGTCTCAGCGCAAACGATGCCGAATCGTAAACGACATATCGAGCACTTTCTTCCTTCCCAAACTTAATTGAAACCACATGCGCAAACTTCCTATATATTGTAAGTGGGTACGTGACCGCTGCAGATAATAACTCTTCTGAATCTCACACCGCACCCTCCGATTCCCTTCAGTATGTCAACCGCCCAAGCCCCTCGAAGCAACTATAGTCTGTCAAATGGAGGCAGAAACATCCGTCCGGTTATAGCGTGTTTCCTTGCTATGATACTTTACATTATCATCAAGTGGACCATCTTCAAGGGCAAGATGCCTCCAGGACCTATTGGCTTCCTTGGAAATAATCGGTACCAAATGCCCGCGGTGAAGCCTTGGCGAAAATTTACCGAATGGAATAAACGTTATGGTATCAGAATCTTACTTAGCCATTTCCGAAACTGACCCCTCCTAGGTTCTGTCGTGTCCATATTTCTAGGCTCGACCCCCGTTATCGGTGAGGCTTATTCCCGATGCTAATGAACGCTCAATCACAAACAATGCCGATAGTCCTCGGTAGTGCGGAAGCTGCTTGGGATCTTTTGGAAAAGCGCTCCGAAATTTATTCAAGTCGTCCGCGGTTCATTGTAGCGTAAGTTTCGCACTGCTGGTCAAACTCACAGCGTTAGCTCAAATTCATGGCCAGTGGAGAGATCCTGTCTGACAATCATCGTGGTCTCATGCTCCCTAATACAAACGAACTTTGGCGTCGGTGGAGAAAGGTATTTCATTCATGAATTTTCTTCGCCTCTGACGGATATTCGTCAGATTCTTCACAATGGCTTCCACATACGCAAATCGGAAAACTACAAAGAGATTCAATCTTTGGAGTCCAAAGTATTACTCCAACAAATTTTGGTGGACCCAGTCCACTTCGAGCAGCATTTTCAGAGGTAAAAATTACGATTCGATAGGACACACAATGCTGAACGACCTTTAGATTTGCCGCCAGCGTAGTGACTTCGGTCACCTATGGTAGACGGGTAGAAAACGTCAGTGAATGGATCGTAAAGGAAAACATGGATTCTATGGACTGTAAGTCTGATGAACATTGTCCAATCGAGTTGCTCTAATTGTGTTGTAGATTTGACGAGGTAAGAACCTTTACTGTTTCCCACAAGTTTGCAATTCATTAAGACCTTGTAACCTAGTGTCAAGTACGCCTTCTGTTTCATACTTTCAACCCAGTAGTTAACAAGTGGCCCCCAGTATACCTGGTAAATATATTGTGGAATCGTGGCCCTGGTTGCTCAAATTACCGGTGAATGATGCTTTCATCTTTGTGAGAATGAAAACTGAGTTTTTAAAGCGGTCATTGCAATGGTTCCGGCGCGAGCCTGAGGAACGGAAGAAGAAGGACATTCACTTCCTCACATACCTTCTTAATGACGTTAAAAACCGCATGGATTCAGGAACTGTCCCGGAGTGTTTAGCATCGCAGTGTCTCTCTGATATGGACAAGATCGGCATGACTGAACTGGAACTTGCTTATTCTGTGTCCAGTCCATTTGGTGCTGGCATCGAGACGGTGAGCCTGCCATGCTACCTTGGTTTTCCAATTGACTGGACTCAGAACATGTCAGACCGCGGGCAGCCTTTCTGTCTTCATGCGTACGTGCTTCAACTTATGCTAAGCACAAGTACTTACCGATGATTCCTTCAGTCGCTATGCTTCATTTTCCTACCGTAATGAGAAAGGCACAAGCAGAACTAGACTCGAACGTAGGTCATGATCGCCTACCTGAGTTCTACGACCGTCAAAACTTGCCGTACATCAATGCAATTATAAATGAGACACTGAGGTGGATAAAGAGTCTTTGCCGTTTTACGCGTGGTCTGACTTTGTGTTCAAGGTGGCGCCCTGTAGCTATTCTCGGGGGTACGCCGCATCAAGTTGTCGCAAATGACGTGTATAAGGGAATGTGAGTTGGGCCAACCTGAATATTCAATAATTTGCTCAGTTTTACTTAGGCTAATCCCCAAGGGATCAACAATTTTTGCCAACTTTGAGTAAGTTAGACCTGTTTTTTGGAAATCCCCGTTGCTTATTACAACCTAGTTACATGATGCATAACCCGGAGATGTTCCCAGAACCAGAAACTTTTCGTCCAGAACGATTTCTCAAGAGCAACGATCCAAGGCTTCAGACATTTGATTTGCCGTTTGGATTTGGACGTCGACAATGTCCCGGGATGCACCTTGCACTGAACTCTCTATTTATCAACATTTCAAGGCTTTTATGGGCCTTTGACATTGCTCCCAAGCTGGACCAGCAAGGACATCCTGTTCTACCTGGTAGAACTTCTCTATGTTATTCATGTTGTCGTTTCTGACGAATTGAGTATTATAGATCCCTACAACTTTACAAACGGCTTCAACTCCAGGCCTGTCAGTTTCGAATGCAGAATTACCCCTCGAAACAAGTCTGTGGTGAAGTGCTTAGAGGCGGAGTGTCAGGAAGCCAGAGTCAAGCTGAATGCTTGGGCATGAATTTTTCTCATGGACCGCGATTCGTGGTACTATTCGATATTACATAGTGGATTTTTGTATCGTTCATGTAAAATTGCATCTGACAAGTGACTTCGGTGTAAGCTCAAAGGCCTAGGGAGTATTCCATGGATCCTGGGAATTCCGCCGCGGCTTGCGAAGAAACTCCTTCTATGCCCCAAATTGCAGATATACCCTGGCGTCCTGATGATGGTTCAAAACCTGAACCAGAAACGCCGGGGAGTCCCATTTTTCGACCCGACATCTTGGAAGTAATTGAAAAGAAAATCAGCGAGCTTAGCGATGATCTCAGAGGCCTCAGTCTGGACATTCATGGTGTGCCAATGATAATTAGATCTTCTCTCCTCTGGTCTCACCGTCATGATCAGCGCACCCGGAACTTGGATTCGAAGAAACGTAAGTAAAAACGCTTCCTACTTGATACACTATTCATGCTGTATTGCAGGCGCACCCATGATGTATTGAGTGGATTCATGGCCAATCAAGGCTTTGAGGTTAAAACACATTACCTTCTCGATACAGCCTGGTTAGCTACCTTCAAACATGGACAAGGGGCACGTACCATTGGTGTCAATTCTGAGGTCATTTTCAGACTCTTTGACTGCAAGATTTACATCTTAGACTTCGTTTGCGAGTAGATGGACGCACTCAAGGGTATAGGACACGCGTGCGGACATAATCTCATCGCCATCGCTGGAGTCGCGGTTGCGTGTGCTATGAAAGCGGTCCTTGAACAGTTTGATATTTCTGGAACAATTCAGTTGCTGGGTACTCCTGCTGAAGAAGGAGGCGGTGGAAAGTGTGATTTAATGGACAAGGGTGCCTACAAGGATATGGCGATCTGTCTGATGCATGTTCCCAGCTCTTTCTCTCTGCCCACTTTCCGCTGAAATCCATCAAAGGTGTCATCCAGCACCCGGCCCAGTGGGCTCCGTATCGTAAGTTTTACAAGGGGATAACCGAAATAATCAGAAACTGACAACTAGACAGACTGAGTAGCTGCCTCGCTGCCCAGCAGTGCGAAGTAGAATATTTCGGCAAAACAGGTTCGATGCGTGTTCCCAACCTTGTTCCCAATCCTTTCTCCTCATCTACTATCCAGCACATGCAGCGCTTTCCCCCTATCAAGGAATCAACGCCCTGGATAGTGCAGTCTTAAGCTATGTTTCAATTTCAGCGTTACGACAGCAGCTCAAGCCCAATGTCCGTGTCCACGGTATATTTGAAGGAAGAGATTGGGCTGTTAATAGTTCGTTCTCTGTTTGTTTGTCAAATCGTTTCTAACGCGTCGCACAGTTATCCCTGATTATGCCAAGTACATGTGGGTGGAAACCCTCTGTTGGATGCTAACGGCTCACCCGCTCTTGTTCTAGTCTATGGGTTCGTTCAACCACTCGTGTGGATCAAGAGACCGCTTTCAAGCGTGTCTTGCCCTGCTTAGAGTAAGTCCCATTTCTCAAACAATGGGTGACTTTGTTTAACGCTTCGTCTTCAAAGGGCTTCGGCGACAGCGACCGGATGCAATCACAAGATTACATTGAAAAAGCAGTTTTTGGATCTAAGACAGAACAAAGTCCTTGGTAATGCTATTATGCAGATGAGTGTCTCTGATAAAGAAACTCAAGCTTAGCGGCAGGGGACGAAGTTGCGAGAATCGTCAAAAGCAAATATGGGACGATTGACTATGAGTGGGGGATTAAGGATGCTTCTGTAAGAGTCTCACTCTACAGCAATCGCTGGTTCTGATATAATTTTGTATGATTGTCGATCTTAAGACAGACTTTGTAAGTCAAAGATGTTATCTCCGTACGACTTTCCGCTGAAGCTTTGTGGATGCTGACAGGGTAACGTCACCTACGGTCTGTACCATTCCTACCTATGTATTCCAATCTCATATTATAAGTCCAACAGAGATCCCTTCTTTGCATCCAGGCTTCGGTGTGTATTTAGTCTTCCGATGTACATGTTATGTTCATTTCTCTCACAGCCATTCCAACGGTTGAAAATGGGGGTAATCATACCACAGCTTTTGAGAAGGCGGCAGCGACATTGGAAGCTCACAACGCATGTCTTGACGTCTCGAAAGCATTAGCTGCGACCGGGATTAGGGCTCTGATTGACGATGAATTCTTCGACGAGGTAGGAGCTGGAGCTCAATCCTGAATGCAGATTCTCATTCTTCAACAGGTTCAGAAGACATTTGAGGAAGACAGAATTTTGAGGGAAAGAGGTTGATTGTTAGAGCATATGTAGTATCTAGAATATGAAGATGTACACTTCCCTGGCTTATGTCATTATGTCATTATGAACAAAAAAAACGATGTTGAATCATTGTCTACCAGATGACGCCAGAACGCGAGAAGAAGGAAGTCTTACTTGTCGGATTTGGCGCCATCGGTGCAGTATGTGAGTCCGGTTTTTCAATTCTTCCACAGTTATTGACGGGATAAGACTCGCTGGTGATCGCAAGGAGCGGTCTTGCACGGATCACAGTGGTCGCCAGGAGCAATTTCGATGAGATTAATGGTGAGGAAATTATCACATACATGACTTTTCTCATCTATGTTGTTACACAGATCATGGAATGCACTTCCAAAGTAGAAAATATGGAGAAGTAACGGGCTGGAAACCTGATAGATGTAGGTCCTGTGCCCCTGCTCTCAAAACAGCGTTCTTTCTCACCGCAAATTTCAAAGTATGCAAATCAGTTGCAGAAGCTGCAGATAGGTCTTACGACTATGTCCTGGTCGCAACTAAAGCTATTCCGGATGTCGTCACTACTCCGATGATACTTCAGCCTTTTTTGACAGCGCCGTATATTGACGGGTTTCGCCAACCAGTTTATATACTTTTGCAGAATGGCCTCAACGTAGAGATAGATTTATACCATTCCATAAAAAGGCTTGGACAAGACCCGAAAATCGTCGACTGCTGTCTGTATATTTTTTGCAATCTCCTTGCTCCTGATGTTGTAGAGCACGGTGAATCTGTAAGTGTGTAAAGAATCGAAGTTCTTTGATTTGAACTATGTCATCTCTTTCAGGATCGCCTGGAAATTGGTATTTATAGACATGAAGACAATTCGACTCTGGTTAATGCTACCGCCGAACTGGACATTTTGAATGATATTGCTACCATTATCAAAAGTGGTGGCGGAACAGTTGAAATCGCTGGGGAGATGTGAATCTTTTTCTGTGTTCATCAACCTATTCTCAATCAATTTCAAGACAGAGAAAGAAATTCGCCAAAGATTATTTCAATATTGCCTATGCTAGTTTTGCAACACTCACCAAGTATACTGCGACGGTGTTTTTTTTTGATACTTGTCGTTGACTACTTCGTTTACTAGTTACACGGTACCTGCATTCTTCCGCCCCCCTCCGAGTGATCAATCCACACAATACGACCCTTACGTACATCCCAAGACTGCAGACCGTATAGAAGAGTACACAGTGGGAGCGCTCAGAGCAACATTTGCAGAAATGGAATCTTTAGGTAAGTTCATGTGTTTACCATCCGACTGGTGTCATGTATTTACTTGTAATTTGTAGCGCGCGCTTTAGGTTATCCTGATTCGGAAGAAGGAATACCTTCAAGTTTTACAAAGTACGCCCTCGATTGGAACAGAGAGTTGCATATGAGGCCAGACAACACACACGTTCCTAGTATGCTTTTAGACGCAAGAAAGGGCCTACCAATAGAATGCGAAGTCATAGTAGGAGAGGTAGTGAGAATGGCAAGAAAGACAGGTGTTCTGGTTCCTGTGAGTGGTCAAGCTGTATTGCGTTGTATGGTATTTCTTACGATGTTTTTTTCAGCACATCGAGATGCTTTACGCCTTGTTATTGGTATTACAGAACCAGACACTCAGGAAGATGGAGGAAGTAAGACATCGAGCAGTTTGATTTATTGTATTTTTTTAGTGTAAATAGTCCCCCTGAGAGCAATGCGGGGGATTAGAATGTACGATATGAAATTTGACGTATATTTACAATCTACGGGAAAAAACGATCCTCCTAGGTAAAAACAGGATGCTGAAGCCGTTCAAACATTTTTCAAAAATACCCTTTTCAGGTCTTCGTTGTTGCGTTCCAGAGACTCCAGTTTTCTCTCCGATTCTTCCATCTTCCTAAGGAGATACCGAGCTCGGTTTTCCGATGGGTCATTCCATTGGATATACCCTGAAAACTCGCCCTTGATGTCTTTCAATGCAAGCAATTCTGTCTCACACGATTTGATGGTATCAGTTAGTACCGCGATCAACTTGTTGTTATATGCAATTTCTTGAGTAGCTCGGAAGACCGAGTCTGAATGGTGTACCGATGAGGAAGACATCGTAGAGAGTAAGACAAACCTACCATTTGCGAGACGTTCAAAGACATAGTGATAGACGGGCTTGCCAGGTCGGATCACACTTGGGCGACCTACAAACTGGTTACTGGACAGATAAAGCATTAATTATCGCTTCACTCACCATTGTGAGTTCCTATGGTAATTAGTTCGGCCTCTTCCATACTCCTCAGGGCGAGCTCATCCCCTTTGAAAGGAAAGTTTATTAAAGTGTTGTGATAAGAAACCTATGTATCAGGAGTGAGTGTCATGAAACTTGAGAAGCGACGTAGCTCTGCATACTTGTGACTCCTTGGCTAGTAATTTCATGACAGCCCATGCCTGCTCTCTTGTCCACGGAAGGCCTTTGGCATCATCTGCATCATCTCCGAAGGCACTCTTTCTTAATTCATTCACGCCTCGGTTGATAATATCTTCCACGGCTTCTTTAATCGTAGACCCGGTGCCTACTTTGTAGATGAGCTGAGAGCGAAGAGGTGCGTCAGTTGATACATTGACTGGCAAAGGACAGAGAACGTACACTCTCTAGATCACTGGATCTGCCACCTAATCTCTCCACGTATGAGATCTCTTCTTGGGTGAAACTGACTTGAGCATCGGTATCTCGTAGTCTTTGCTTGACAAACAGGAGTGCGCTCGCGGAGTCAGCATCATAAAGAGCAACGTGAGTTAGAGGTTTTGAAGGCAGGGCTAAAGGTTTTCCTATATTTGAACATGGTAGACGGAAGGTCAAGGGAGTCTTACCTTTTGTAAGTTTTCGGGCATTCTCTCTGTTATCGCTGATCACAATGACATGAGCGATCTGTGAAATATTAGTGTTACTCATTCTCCAAAATCTAGACAGGTGACTTGCTTGACTTTCCGCCAATCTCGCGGCCCAAGTGGCAATTACGGTCATGATCTCTTCCCTATGCAGCCCGCCTTTGGCAGCATAGTTTCTAATAACCACAACAGGGAGAGGGTCAGTGACGTTGATGTCGTTCTGTTTTTTCGCAGCTTGCTCTTGCATCTGACCTTCCTGTGAAGCTGCTGGTATCTCTTTGATCTCGTAGTCCATCCTTTCGTCACCAATTCCGAGTTCACTCATGATCCCATTCCCAGCTACACAGTCAAGTCGCCCATCGTGCCGAGCGCCTCGGGATAAATCTTGTTTCCGGCGCTCAGCCTCCGACAACAATTTACCTTCTCTCTCCTTTTTTTGAGCTTCCTTTTCAATCTGCTCACGATGCGCAGAGCCGACAACCTTTAGCGCAGTCGCTACGACATCAAGAATTTGTTGAAGCTGGTCTTCAATCGAACTACTAAAGCCCGCTGAAGTTGACATCAGTAAATGCTCAGGCTTGCGTTAGCTAAATTACCTTTTTGTCCAATCAATCCCACACTCGCGAGGTCGACGAGATTGTTCATGGAGTTCAGGAACGAGAAGACTGGGCGGTAGCCGGTCTGTCTGGCTAGTGCATTGAGCAGCTGAACGTCTGATGTGGATTTTTGGAGCTCCCGACAATCAATAGTAAGAGTTTTCCTTATCAAAAAATCAAAATTCACTTATGTTTCAACATATTGGTCACGGCTCACCTATTTACCTCTTTGAGGACTGACTGGACCATGTTGTTTTTGCTACTTCCTTGGGGCCCATATACGAATGCGACTGTCCCTGACAGGTAGTGTTAAACATTGATAATCCGGACAAATGGTATACTTACTAGGTTGATCTGTAAGGTAAGCTCGGATGGCGTCTTTTGCATCCTTTCGATCTTGCCAAACATCTTCACTCGGAAGAATGGAGGAATGAGTTGAAGTGTACAGTCTTTCTACGGTATTGGCTCGCAACCATTTATATATCGTAGATTCTGTATATAAATTTATAGCCAGAAAAAGGGATGTTTGTGATGCGCACCTTGAATATCAAACCAATCAAGCATCTTGGCTTTCACCATAAAGACACGTACAGGGTCGAATACCTGAGTATGTTGTTGAATCGAGAACGTTGATCACTCCCAAGAGAACGAAACTTACAGTATATGTTAGCGTCCCAATGAGAAAGAATAGAATCGGTAGCACGATTTTAGGATGGTTGGAAGCCCAATCTCGTATTACGTGTGCTTGTATCGGATATTGATACAGACAGCGCAACTTGGTTACAGCGCCGCCTGCACCCTTGACCTGATATCCATGAAGAACATTGCGGGCGATGGTAGCACTCTTGACACGCTCAAACGTCACGACTGACGAGCGTAGTGTACCAGATGGGACTGGAGAAGGCTCCGAAACATTCGATATCCGACCGTAGGGCTGTGTGCTGGGTGAGTATCTGTGGCGGATGGCTGATTGCGGCTGAAAAGGCCTACCCGGAGCAAGCTATAGAGTGTTTCTTCTGGAACGTCTGGACCTTCAAATGAAATCTTGATCATCGTTGAAGCAAAACGGTTCATGTCCTAGCTATGCGGTCGGGTTGTGATAAGAGAAATTATGGGCCCAGATGCGCACCTCAGGCCACGGATGTCCTCGCACTATCCACACTTTATGAAGCTGTTTCCCCCACCACGAAGTGATCCCCTGACACTTTAGTTGGCTCTCTACGGCTTCACGTATCTTGTGCAATGCATTATCTGGATCGGGAGAGTCGTATTTAAAGTGCACGAAAACACCACCGTCTTTAGGGTGAGGGTTCAATGAAACAACGTTGAAATCTTGTTCCTTGACGGAAGAGAGACAGTGCCTGATCGAGTGCAAGAGGGATTCTTCACGAAAGGATCCTATGTAGCTTCGAATACTAGGCAGAAAATCAGATCGACAGATTAATTTGTTTTAGCTGCTTGTAAACCGTACTCGTATCGGCCAAATTGAACAGGGAAGACCGAATCCATAAACAGGCATCCTTCTTGCCCTTGGGACTACAAAATTTGTCAGTAACTAGAAGAATCAGGCCAGTAAAAATTACCTTTGAAAAGAAAAACCGGGTGTGGATATGTGGTCTGGCAGGCAGAGATGCAAGCCGCCTGAGCATCGTTGACGGAGGAAAAGCCTCGGTGGTTGACGTCACTGCATCTGATGCAAGGCACCGGTATAGCCGAGTTCCTCGGTGGCTAAATTTTTGCCGTTTGGAGCTTGTCTCTTGCTGTCATCATGCGATACCCCACTACTCCGAGTGTTGATGAAATTCTCAATAACAAACTGTACATTGGAAAGTAGGTTGGTTTTCGCATTTTGCAGAGTGCTGTACTAACGAGGTCATTCAGCTTGGCCGCTGCTACGTCCACCGAAACGCTTGAAAGACTCGGCATAACTCATATCCTTTCTGTCTGTCCCGAATTCGCATCGACGGGACCCAACCACATGAATATCTCGGTTGATGATAGCGAGTATGATGATCTTCTCATTTTTTTACCGAGAGCATGTCAGTTCATTCAACAAGCTCTCGAAGGAGAAGGCCGAGTTCTCGTTCACTGCGTCGTTGGAGTTTCGAGAAGCGCGACTGTTGCTGCTGCATACTGTAAGTTGGTTGAATATGAATTTGTGGATAGGTGCTAATTGTGTTCTCTAGTGATGCAGTCTAGGCAATGGACATCTGCTACTGCATTGGATTTTATTCGGAAGCGTACGCTAGCATCGTCCTTTCTGTCCTCTTTGTTTACTGACAGCACTAGGTCGACCATGTGTGCAACCCAACTATGGTTTCCTCAAACAGCTGGATGCTTTCGCTGACTGTCACTATTCTCCTTCAATTAGCAATCCTGCCTACATATCGTGGAAACGCCACAGCTCCCAAAAGGTGACAGCTTTTCTCAATCAGATGATTGATACGGTAGTCATCATTCCCAACCAACTCTTTCTCAGTAGGTCAGTACTTGTCATTTATTCTCGGCTTGTTCTAATATTCGATCAGCGAGTTTCCCGACGATGCAGTTCAAGCAGAATCTCTAATGGTCGAGCTAGAACTTTCACACCTGGTTTCGATATCACCGTCCAGGGTGCCCAAATTACCATCTACCGTGAAACATTTACACGCCAATGCATTACAAAAGGACGACCTATTGACTGCCATACCTGGAATATGCAACTTTATTCAGGAGGCCATTGTCTCAAAAAGTCAAGTTCTCGTCTATTCCGATGTAGAGTGTAAAGCTGCCATCGTGGTCTGCTGTTATCGTGAGTTGATCCGTTCTCTTTCCGAAATAGCATCTCATCCTTTATACTTGCCCAGTCATGTGGACGCGGAGCATGAGCGCAAACGAAGCTTCTCATGTATTAGAGAAAGGTAGATTGTCTTCTCACACACGGTGGTGATGCATGACCTTATGCTCTTCGATAGCTCTTCCTTTGTTTCATCGGACCGCAAACTTTACTAGCCATCTCGAGCTGTATGGTGCCTGTGGGTTCGCACCGACTTCCGACCACCCTCTTGTTAAAGATTGGGTTGGTAAGTGCAGCACATCCAGTCCGCTGAAGGGAACCTATTCTCAAGAGATGGCTGCTGCTATTACTGCAACTGCTATGGCTAGTGTTTTGAGCGACACGACTGTAGATATCGGGGCATTTGGCGAGGCTTTGAAAAAGATTCAGCATTCTGGGAGAAAGACCGATCTTGCGGCTGCGGTTCAGACTGTCCAGTGCTAGTGTACTTGTTTTGCATGGGATTTTGTATTGTAGACATAGTGTATTGTACTGTAGAGCCTTGCAGAGCGTGCTGGCACGATAATTGATGTTTTTTTTTTCTTTTGATACGTCGACGCGTGATTTTTGACTGACATAAGCCAGTCGGTTCCGCGTCGTTGGAGGACCACCAACTGGTCGCTGGAGCCATCAAGATGATGCCGCTGTCCAACTCGAGTCTGGAAAATCGCAGAAGAAAAGCGTACTCGCCGCGTCGGGCATTGGTTCGCTCCAATTCTTCTCTGCTTGGGAGCATCAAAAACTTTGTCGCCGCCCCCTTCACGCGGCTTTTTACTGCTCCTCCAGATGACTTTGACGATCCCAACGACTTGTCCGGAAAACGTAGGCGTCTGGTTGCCAACGTCGACAACAATGTCATCCAGGAAGACGGTCCTGCTCCCGCGAAGCGTATGCGCGTCCGCAGTCCCGACTCTTCTCCTCCCTCCTCAGCCTACCTCGACCCTCCCAGCTCTGCATTCCACCTCAAACCTAATTATTCTTCCAATAACCCTCCCAATCGTTCTACATCTACTACTGTACAGGATCCTGCTGCCGCTAATGCCCGCTCGACGGTTTCTCCTCTGCGACGCCAACTCTCCCAGACCATGTCCATCGACCCTTCCTCGAATCGTTCTCTCTCCCGCGATATCTCTATGCAATCGATACCTCTCTATAATGCGGACAAACAGCCGCCATCGACTCTGCGCGACCAGGCCTCCATGCCACCCATGACAGGTCGCCCGTTTCGGATGCGGACATCGTTGACGCCTCAGCCATCTCAGCTGCAGCGCGAGGCGTCAGAGCCGCCTACTCTCTCTGCCCTACACTCCAATCCAGTGTTTGTGCGAGCTCCGAGCCAGGCTCCCAGTCAGACTCAGGAGTCTCAGGCGAAACCTGGCGTAACAACCTTGGGCTCATTGGTTGGCTCACAGCGAATCGTACGTGCCATCAGCCTCCAAATCAGAGCTTTTCTCATCTTTGTCCTTCAGAATCGCCCTCCAGTTCGTCAACACAGCTCGCTTTTGTTCGGTACGCCGCCTCCGAGTGGTGAGTCACATTTTTTTGTCAATTTTTTCATTTGTTCAATGACCGTGTGCAGCGACCCCAGAAGCAGCTACCGCTGAAAAAGTTCTCCGGGAACTAGATTTTTACAAGACCCCTCTCGTTCCTACCCGAATTCGGTCCAAAATGTCCAAGCAACTCTCCGGCACTTCATCTGCCTCCAGTGTCACGGACATGTTTAGCCGTAAGCACCCTCTTGTCCTGATGGGAGACCACGATCGTCCTAGGAAAGACAGGAAGAGGGAAAAGGCAAAGGAAGCGAATCAAACTAAACCGTATGCCGGCACTGGTGGTATCAAGAAGAGATTGGCAAAAGCTAGGGTAACACCGGAACCCAAAGTCAAAGACACCATTGACGTTGACATTGAGGAAGCCATGAAGGCTGATGCTCCACCATCAGCGCCCGTTTCGGTTCCTCCTCCGCCTCCACAGGAGAAAGATTCTTTCAGCGTTGTGGCTCCTGCACCGTCTGCGTCAAATGGTCTTACAACCTCGTCACTCCGAGTGGGAAGAGCTCCTCGGTCTCATCTCAGCAGGCCAGCCCGGCCATCGCGATCTTCCAAATTTTCGGCTGCGTTTGAAGACGAAGACATGTCGGAAGAATCGAAAAAGGACTTGGAAATGCTCGAGGAGGCATCCAAACGAGCTCCTGTATTTGAACTTCCTACTAGTTTCCGTTTCCCCGAGGTGAGTAGATATCATTTCACATATTACAAGGCCTGACTTTTTCAGGCAAAGCCTGCTGACCAAACCGCTGCGACCGCCAAAGAACCTCCCATTACTTCGTTGCCGTTTTCTTTTGCTGCTTCGCCATCGAACAAGACGCCCGATGTACTCACAGCGAAGCCAGTTTCTTCGTTGCCACCTGCTCCAGTACCGGAAGCACCTGTCGCTACCATTAGAGCGTCTCCAGTGGCTGAGACTGTGCAGGTCTCCAATCCGAGCACCGTTGCACTGACTTCCGAGTCCTCGACATCTAAACCTGTAGAGACGGCAGCCCCTGCCAAAAAGGTCCCAGATTTCTTTGCCCGTCCTTCTGCTCCTCTTACACCTCCTGCCGAAAGTACGAAACCGGTTGAAGGAACTGAGACGGAGAGAAAGGTACCCGACTTTTTTGCACGTCCAGCTGCTCCAATTGTTCCCACTGTCGATGCGATGGCCAAAACAGATGGAAACGACAGTGATGGCAAGGTCCCCAACTTTTTTGCGTCCAGCAAACATTTTTCTGCCCCAACCTCTGCAGCAACAGAACCTGCTAATTTTCTTTTCTCTACTACCTCTTCTGAGGTGACTCCAGTGGCAACTCCGTTGTTGTTCCCTACTACGACTCAGAGTGAAGCAAAAGAGACTCCTAAACCCTTCTCGTTTGCTGCCCCAAAGGCTGACAGTGCTCCTGCCAGTGGTTCATCTCTTTTTGGCTTTGGGAAGCAGAACGATACTTCTTCATCGTCAAGTTCAACTGAAGGCCTTTCCGAGACGGAAAAGAAAAACCAATCACAGTCATTATCGTTTGGTCCATCGTCGACCTCTGTACAATCGTCTCAGTCGCCATTCTCGTTCAGCAAGCCCTCAGAGACTCAGCCACCGACATCCACGCCATCGTCTGGGTTTGGCTTTGGCACATCTTCCGGTTCCACTCCTGATAAGCAACCTTTCCAATTCGGCGCGCCGCCTTCAACAGGTACAAATTCTTCTGGGAGTCTATTCGGCGGCAGCACCACTGTCAAGTCAGATGCCCCGCCTTCTGCTCCCTCGCCATTCGCTTTCGGCCAATCTCAACCAACTACGAATGGTACCTCTGGTTCGTTGTTTGGTGGATCTACCGCTGGTACTGAGCCTGCGAAAAGCAGCTCTCCTTTCTCCTTTGGCCAGTCTCAGAAGGAAGACCAACCGAAAGCTTCACTTTTTGGAACGTCTTCAGGTGATACTTCCAGTCAGTCGTCCTCGTTTTCATTCAGCACACCGTCGACTAGTCAGTCAACAACGGCACCATTTTCCTTTGGAAATGCATCCACCAGTAACAATGACAGCTCCAAACCATTTTCATTTAGTGGAAGCTCAATAACACGACCTGTCACGCCGCCTAACCAGGAACAAGAAGTTCGTATGGATGAGAGTCCCACCAGGGACCCGAAACCTGCTGAACCCAGACCGTCTCTTGGGTTTTCTTTCGGTAATTCCACCACGTCAGCATCGCTGTTCGGTCAAGGAAACAGCTCGAATACTACTGCGCCTGCCTCGACTGGGTTCAGTTTTGGCACAAGTAATCCTAGCAGCGGCAGCAATCCTTTTGGAAATTCCGACAAAACCGATACCAAGCCTTTTGGTAGTAGCGGCGGGTTTGGACAACCTTCCTCTAGTAGTTCATTTACTTTTGGAACTGGTAAAGCTGCCGAGAATGAAACACCCAGACCTACTACAGCTAGTGGGTTTGGCACTTCCTCCGGATCATCATTCGCATTCGGCTCGAATTCTAGTTCCAATCCTTTTGGACAACCCAATAATACTGGATCTGCACCTACCAGTCCATCTACATTCAGTCAAACGCCATCGTTTACGTTTGGCGCTACCTCAAACAATAACAGTAATCCGTTTGGGTTTGGGTCACCCGCTGCTTCACCTGCCACACCAAGCATTTCTTTACCACCTTCGTTTGGAGGTGGTTCAGGATTTTCGGCTGCAACTCCAACCACCCCAACCACGTCGTTTGGTGGTGGAGCTTCCTCTGGTGGTAGCAACCTGTTTACCATAGGTTCCGCACCTGCACCATCGCCCGGAGGCAACCGACCTATGAAAAGACTACCCAACAGAAAAACAGGCAAACGTTAATACCGCTATGGTGATCTGTCTATGTAATAACCTGTGGTCTCTTGTAATCTTTTCTTAACCTGGGATACTCGACTGGTCCTAGACCGTTTCCCTTGTACAATTCATCTACATCTTGGCTTTTTTCATCCTGATTCTCCCTGCAACTGTTACTGTTATTTTTTTTCTCTTGCATATTGTATCCATTTAGGACCCTGCACTGCATCAATCGTAGGCTCAAGGCTTACGCAGGTTCAGTCATAACTGCATTTTTTCTGACATTACTGCACGCATATATAGTTTTTGGGGCTCAAGGCCTTGCACATCATGCATTTACACAACCACCTTTTTATGCATAGTACGTACATAGTAAGTATACTTAGATTTTACATACGAAAACATGCTATTCTCCATGGGATATATTTGAGCGAAAGTTTCGGACGCGACGAGCCAGTAGTCTCCCCCAAAACAGTGGATTGAAAAGTAATTTGGAAATAAGGTATTCTTAAACATGTTGAACTCCACTGATATGGGTGTCTACATATAGTTACTCTAAACCACTACAACCTTACTGTTTTCTATTTGCCAAAAAGTGTGTCTCACTGTCTGGGAGTACAGTAACAGAATCGCGGAAGCAACCACGTGACATACCCCCCGAAGTGTAATTGCCGTACCTTACTAGAACGCGCCAGTGTGACAAGTGTGATTGTGATTTTGTTGTCGCGTCGCCATGCCTCGAGAAATAGTGACGGTCCAACTTGGACAATGCGGAAATCAAAGTGAGTGTTATCTCTTGGTGTAACTGATGATTCCAACTGGGCTTTTCCAGTGGGATCCGTCTATTGGCAACGTCTTTGTGCAGAGCATGGGATTAGCAAAGAAGGCATTTTAGAAGAATGGGCAACTGAAGGTGGCGATCGAAAGGACGTGTTTTTCTATCAAGCAGACGACGAGCATTATATACCCAGAGCCATACTTGTTGATCTGGAACCTCGAGTACGTCAAACAGTCTCGAGGACATGAGAAGTTTGACCAATTCTCAATTCAAACGCAGGTCATAAACAACATCTTGACCTCTCCCTACGCGAATCTCTACAACCCAGAGAACATATTTGTTTCCAAGGACGGTGGGGGTGCTGGGAACAACTGGGCGCAGGGGTACGCTGCAGGCGAGCGAATATACGAAGAGATTATGGAGATGATTGACCGTGAAGCGGAAGGAAGCGATTCGCTTGAGGTGCGTAGCTTATTCCAGTCTTCCATCTGGTTATTGAACGGTATTTTCGTAGGGATTTATGCTAACACACTCAATAGCAGGTGGAACTGGTTCTGGATTGGGTTCTTTTGTACTGGAACGACTCAATGACAAGTTTCCCAAAAAGTTGATTCAGACCTATAGCGTCTTTCCCAATGCGCAGGAGGGCGATGTGGTTGTTCAGCCTTATAATTCGGTCTTGACATTGAAACGACTCGTGAACCATGCGGATTCAGTCGTTGTACTGGACAATGGTGCATTGGCTAGGATATCATCCGAGAGACTGCATGTGCAGACTCCAACGTTTGATCAGACAAACCAGCTTGTAAGTTTTGCTGTACATTCCGAGTTTGTTTTGTTGAGTAGTGTCTGTAGGTTTCGACAGTCATGGCGGCCAGTACGCAGACTCTGCGGTATCCCGGTTATATGAACAATGACCTAGTCGGAATCATTGCATCTCTTATACCTACCCCGAGATGTCATTTCTTGATGACATCCTATACACCCTTTACAAGCGATCAAATAGACAAGGTATCGATGACTTTTATTTCTCAGCGAGCGAGCACTGATGTTTTCGTTCTAGGCCAAACCCATTCGACGGACAACCGTCCTAGATGTCATGCGTCGGCTTTTGCAACCTAAAAACCGCATGGTATCTACATCACCGAGCAAAACAGCTTGTTACATCTCTATCCTCAACATTATTCAAGGTGACGTCGATCCTACTGATGTATGTCTCGTTTCAGTGTTACACCTCGTACAGGCACGTCCTGATTATTCTTTTGTTAGGTCCATCAATCACTATTGCGGATACGCGAACGTCAATTGGCCAATTTTATTCCTTGGGGTCCAGCCTCACCACAAGTTGCATTAACGCGGAGATCGCCATATGTATCATCGAACCATCGTGTCAGTGGACTGATGTTGGCGAACCATACCAGTATTGCTTCGGTGGGTGGTTTGCTTGATTCTGGGTAGCTGAAAATGTTTACGCGGATGCTCAGCTGTTCAAGCGAATGTTGGATCAGTTTGACAAGCTGAAAAAGAGGAACGCGTTTTTGGAACAGTACAAGAAAGAGAAAATGTTTGAAAACGGGTTGGAGGAGTTTGACGATGCGAGGTTGGTTGATGATCTTGTGTTGAGGATCTGTTCTGATACATCTACAGAGCTACTTGTGATGAATTGTTTCAAGAATACAAGGCTTGCGAGAGTCCTGATTATATTTCTTATGGGTCGCAGGACAACAATCAGTCATGAAAATCTATCAAATTTTGTACTGCCACACATATTTGTATCTCGACGCTGTGCTATATTTGCTGTAATCTTAGAATCCAGTTATGAACCTTACAAACGAAAGCACTATATCACGACACTATCTATTACAAAGTTACAGAGGGTGGAGGGAGCGATAAAGAACATTCAAGACTTTTTCGGTCCCCCCAGTTTTTCCCCAATGTTGCTCCCTGGAGCAAGATATCGTGAGAATGATTCGTGGACAGGCGGAATGACACATACCACGCAGCTTGACACCCAATGCGCGCTCAAGCTTGCCGAGAATTTGGGGACTAGGGATGGCTTTGCCTGACTCGTAATCCTGAATCACAGAAGGTTTCTCGTTGACTTTCTGAGCAATGTCCTTCTGCGAAAGTTTGAGTTCGTTGCGGGCATTCATCATAGCCTTTAATAAAAGTCGTGGAGTGAGTTTTTGAGCTGGCAGTGTGAGAGGTAGAGACGCACACGACCGACAGTGGGAGAGACTTTGGAAGGAGGTGCGACTTCGTTCTCCCGGTCGAGTTTAGCTATTCTTTGGTGGTCTGTACCTAATGAGAAACAAATGAGTCGGCGTAGGGCGATTGAGGTGAGAATTGCATACTTTGGTGAGCCTTGTTACCTCCGGCTGTAACCTTCTTGTCTGTCGAGACGACAGCGCCTGTTCGTCGGGCCTGCATGGTGTGAGAAGGTTCCCTAGAATTTTAGCAAAAGAATCATCTTACAGCTGGAGGCAAGCGTCAGCGGCTGAAAAGGTCCAGTGGGTAAAGACAAACCGTTTACAGCCGAGGCAGATTTGGCTACTGTAGCGCGAGGAGCCTTTGAACCAATGACAAGTTTGTCGTCCCATTCGCTCATTATTGAAGTGAATATAAAGATAGTCTAGGGTTGTCTAAGGGGATAGGTTGGTTGGTGGTGTTGGAGAGAGATCAAGTTTTGTTTATAAGCTGTGAAGCTGACGTGACTGACTCGTGTTCGTCGGGGCCTTGGGGGGCGATGACCGTTGTACATAATATGACTTGCCACCACCGACTGTCTCTCCAGAAGATGCTCACGTCCTCACGGACTGCAAATGTACAACAATTTTTATAGAAGCAGCGATAGCGACCAAAAGGTCTAGACCTCGAAAATCTGGCTACCGCAGCGTATTGCTGAGAACTTGTGCGACGATCGCACATCCTGGTCAGTTGGTTGTCCGAGTGGCTTTTCCTCTAGTTTTCATGTCTGTGGATTGTACGAATACGAATATGCATTGCAGTCCAGCTCTAAAGCAAACCGAGAACTGAGCTTTGCAAAGATTTTTTTTGAGATTTGTGCTGCACTGCCTCTGGTGATTCTCACCACGCGGAAATATCAGTCGGTTGCAACCAACCATCATCCCGTCGTCAGTCCAGGTCTCGTTGGCAAGTACCCTTTCCTTTTCCTTTTCATTCATCTCGTTTCGTTCTTAAGGCCCTTGGGCTCATCTTTTTTTGTCTTTGCCCGTTTAGCTGCGCAATTGTGCAAGGCGTTGAGCGTCCTTTCTTTATTCACTCCTTCAATTCGAGTCTTTCTCCGGTGCTCTAGTCACCCACCTACCTCAGCGCACCTCTCTGGAAGAGTATCCCTTTCTCGAACACAGAGTTCCATTGCACACTTTTCAATTCAGGGTATGTCCACTCGTTCCCTTTCTAGGGCAGTCGCTCATTTCACCACAGTTTGACTTTCTTTCAAAGTATCGAAAATGGTATCTAGAGGTTTGATGGCATTCTGGGGAGTGGTGGATTTCTGTCTCTTGGCAGCGGGTGCTATCTCGGTCGCATTCTCTATCATCTGGCGCAAACCGGACGTCTTGATGAACATGGTCGTTTCTAATGCTGATCTCAATGGTGCGTCGTAACCTCTTCGCAAAGATAACGACCCTTATCTTTTCCTCAGCTGGCCTGGCCCTTGGAGTTTTTCTTCTAATTACCTTTGCCATATCCATCTTTGCTATTGTTCAACGTAATCACGTCACAGTTGGTCTCGTCGTCCTCAACTATGCGCTTATTGTTGACGCTATCGTCGTTGTCGTCCTTGGTACTCGAGTCTGGTACTTTACGTTGCGTGAACGGGACAATTTCTTCAAGATCTATCAACGGCAGTCGGAGGACACCATCCGATTCATTCAGAACAAGGTTTCTATTTCCATTCCCATTCCTCGTCGCTAGTCTCTAAACGTCGTCCATAGTTTTCGTGCTGTGGTTATTTCAGCCCTGGTGACGTCCTAGCACCTCCGAAGGATGGTGATTTCTGTACTCCAGTGCAGACAGCTTTCATCAGCTTCCTTGACCCGAGTATAAATGGCAACTCGAAGAATTTTTGTGTTAGTGGGGTTACCTCGTTCGCGGACTACACTTTGAACAACATTTTTACGTGAGTTCTCGGCCGATGCAATATGGGATATATCATTCTGACCGTCTTCCTTTCCGCAGTTCCGTAGGCAACCGTTATCTGGCTTGATTCCCAATGATGCTCACCATGGTTTTCTAGATGTATGGATTCATGGCCATCGTTCTTGTCCTTCTCCTCGCCACACTTTGTGTCATCAACAAGGTAACGTGCTAAAATTAACTGTTTGGCGGTGTACTTAGCGTTTCCATCGTTGCAGAGAAAGGAAGAAGAACGCTTCAAGAAAATCGATGCCAAGCGTGGCGGCAAAGGTTTTGTCTAAGGGATCGATGCGATGTCCAACTACGCAAGTTCCTTCAATACATCTCCCCTTCCCTTTGCTTTTCTCCAAATTTCTAGATTGGACTGAACTTGCTCTTTTTCTATTTTTACGAGTTATCAAGTCCTTGCTCATCTCTTTCTGCTCTGCTTTGTTTAATTGTTACACCTACATTGACAAGTTTAACGCAACTGCAATGCGATCTCGAATTATGTACATAGCATCACGATTGTACTGATTGTACTGCAGACACTGGCTAATACAAAATGAGGGTCCATAATAGACATGAGGATGATTTAGGGTGACACTTTGATTTCTCTCATCATTTCGTCCTTCGCATGTAGCTTATCTCAACCAAATGCCCAAGGCACGAAAGCGCAAGTTGCCTATAACTGCCTCTTCCAACATCCCCACTTCTACTACGTCGAGCAAACCAGAATCTTCACGAACTATCATTCGGCAATTTCACGTTCTTTTGAAACAACAAGCTCAGCTTCAGAGACTTTTACTCTCTGATCCTTCAAAAAGTGCAGAGCTCGAGGATGTCGAGAGGAAAATTGAAGAACTCGGGGGATTACAGAGTTACCAAAGGATGTCGGCCATTGGACAAGGAAACGATCGAGGAGGAGGGAGTGAAAAGGTGTTTATTGGATGGCTGAGGGAGAGGAGCGTACATGAGACCGCTGGTGACAAGCTCAAGTACGTAGATGATATATCCTAGCAGCTAGACATTCTGATGATTTCGAAAGGCTCTTGGAAGTAGGCGCTCTCAAACCGGACAATTACTCTTCATGCTCTACCTGGATCCAGAATACACCTATGGACTTGAACTCGAGGCATTCCTCCATCCTACAACAAGATTTTCTCTTATTAGACCAGGAGCAAAATAAGCAAAGATGGGACTTGATCAGTTTGAGTCTGGTACTGAACTTTGTGCCAGAAGCCGTCGATCGTGGTGAGTGCCCTCTTTCGAGCTCCTTATATAGCTTATATGTCTTTAGGTCTTATGCTGCGCCTTGCGCATGACTTTCTAGTTCCTGAGGGTTATTTGTTCGTCGCGGTATGTGTTTCTCGTCTTTTCTTCCCCGTCAAATTTGTAACTAGAGTCACTGCAGCTTCCCCTTCCTTGTCTGTTAAACTCTCGCTACCTTGATTTCGAAAAATTGAAGGAACTCATAGCCTTTTTGGGCTTTGAAGAAATTCAACAAAAGTGGAAAAAGGGCGGAAAAATGGTGTATCTTCTGTATCAAAAGCCCCGGATGGACCGAGCGACAGAGAAACGACAAGTGCCCGCGCACTTGACGAGAAAAGTTGTAATCAGGCAAGGAAATCGGAATAATTTCGCAATTTTGTTGTGAGCATATGCTGCTCTTTTTTCTTGGAACTCTTGCGGCACAGAGCAGCATTCTCCGAGCAACCTGAAGAGGCGTCGTTGTCTTCGTATGCTTACTAGACCGGCCTGGATTCTGATTCTAGGTGCCAGGAATGTGCTGACCGACAAACCACGGTCGACGTCAGTCTTCGTCAGCAACTACGGAAAACAACAGGGCTGGCGGGAGTTAGGATGAGATGGGTGTGTGGATTAGAATTAGTTCTACGCTAAATGAATGGAGTGTGTAGTAATAACTCTAGATTTTGAAGCCCAGACTTTGCATGCAAGCGATATGATTCTGAACGAGTTCTCTACACTTTTCGTCTGCTTCAGACCCGTATTTGAGGAAACAGTCGTCGCGTGCTGATTTCGTTTGAGGACATGCGCAACAACTAGACGTCCAAAGGAAGAGCTGGGTTATCCAATGTGGAATGAGAATTTGAGCAAGTACGCACGGCTTGAGTCCTTCGGGATTTAACGGGTTCATTTTGGGATTTGTTGGGTCGTACTTTGGTGGTACAGGTACGGAAGATGAAGACCACCATGACCTGATCTGCAGTGAATGTGAGTATTTAGACCGAGCAGGATAAAAACAAAAACATAGCGCACGCTTTCAAACATGACGAAGACGAGTAAGGAAAAGCGTCGGTTGCGCTTAGGTTAGGGTCTAGAAAAATGCCGCTGATTCCAGGCTCTATATAAGTAATCTACTAAATGTCTCTCAAATTTTGGAAGCCCGGAACTGCTGGGCCTGGTAGTTCTCTCGATCGGGCTTCCGAACTAGAAGAAAACGTTGTCCAATCTGCCCCAGCATATTCGTCCCTGTCTATTCAGAGCCAAAGAGAACGTCTGCCAATTTACAAGCATAGTACGCGTACTCCAGTGTTATCATCTGGCCAAAACTTATATCTCGCAGGGGAAAAATTACTCTATTGTGTCGAGAAACATGGCGTTGTAATAGTTGTTGGTCAAACTGGCTGTGGAAAAACCACTCGTGAGCCGTGCAGCTTCACTCACGATGCATACTGTAGCTAAGTGCGTCTAGAACTTCCCCAATATCTCATGGAAGCTGGGTGGGCTAGTGAGGGCAATGTAATCGCATGTACTCAGCCTCGACGTGTCGCTGCCACCTCCGTTGCCAGTCGAGTTGCGACTGAGGTCGGGTCTGTTCTTGGTGACGAGGTAGGTCGCACTGTTTGAATACAGGACAACTTGACTCTACTGTTTGTGTCATAGGTAGGATACACTATACGATTTGAAGATGTGAGCGACAAGCAGCGAACGCGTATACTGTACATGACCGACGGAATGTTGTTTCGGGAAACATTGGTGGATCCACTGCTGAGTCGTTACAGTGTGATAATGGTATGTTACATATCAAACGTGTTCCGCGTCCTGATACTTCATTATCTAGATAGATGAGGCTCACGAACGTAGTATATATACCGATTTGCTACTCGGTGTACTCAAAAAGTCCCCTTCATTGCTCATCAGCTGTTGTGCATTATGATTGACGAACATGCGTAGAATCCGTCGCAAACGACCCTCCCTTCGTCTGATAGTATCGTCGGCTACTCTCGATGCGACCTCCTTCCTGGAATACTTTACCGCATCGACTTCCCCTGACGAAGCTACTATTGTCAGCTTAGAAGGTCGTCTGTTTCCCGTCGAAGTTGCTTACTCGCTGGAACCTATACCGGATTATGTGACAAAGGCTGCAGAGGTCGCGTATGACATCAATCTAAAGGCACGAGCAACTATTCATCTGTCTCGTTTTATCTTCCTTTGGTTGACGTCTATCCAGCAAGGCCCAGGCGATATTTTGATTTTTCTGACTGGTCGAGAGGAAATAGAACGCTGTCTCGAGCATATGTCTGAATTACTTGTGTCGTAAGGAGTTGGACTATACATGTTTACATTGACTTCCAATGTTATTCTATCGTAGATTGCCTCGCAGTGCTCCAAGACTCGCCCCTTTGGCTCTTCATGCCGGTTTAACCACCGAGGAACAACTTCAAGTCTTCCAGCCTGCAGAACGTGGCTCACGCAAAGTGATCATCTCCACCAATATTGCCGAGGTGAGTTAGTCATGTAGCTATTTTACTCTTATGTGTTCACGCAGCTCTGCAGGCTAGTGTGACTATTGAGGGAATCAAATTTGTCGTTGACTCTGGATTTGTAAAGGTAGTTCCTCTCATTGTATCCTCGAGGAACGGGATTGATTTTATTAGATCCGAGTCTATAACCCTACGACTGCGCTTGCATCCTTGGCCACAGTGCCCACCTCAATCGCATCCGCCACACAACGAGCTGGCCGTGCAGGTCGCACTTCCCCTGGCATATGTTATAGGCTCTATCCTTCATCGGTTTTTGAAACTCTACCTCGTTCAACTCCCCCCGAGATCACTCGAACTGACATGACCACGCCAATCCTGCAGCTCAAGTCCCTGGGGATAGATAATCTAATGAAATTCGAGTGGGTCTCTGCACCGCCTGCAGAAAGTGTATTGAGGGCTCTCGAAAATCTAGTGGCTGCAGGAATGATTGGGGAAGATGGTCGATTAACATCTGTTGGAGAGAAGGTTGCTGAATGTCCCGTAGACGTTGGGATTGCACGGATGGTGCGTCGTCTGTTGGTATGAATATTTACTCGGAAAGTCAACTTCTATCTAGCTTTTCAGTTCTCGCGAATATCAGTGCGGGGAAGAAATATTGACCATTGCGGCGATGGTTTCAGTGCAAGTATGTCTACGTTGTGTTAAACAGCGTTCTGTAACGTGATTGTTCAACCTTTTCTAGGATGTCTTTATCATACCAGAGGGTGCAGCCGGCGCTTTGGCTGAACTTGAACGACGCAAATTCACGGCCGAAGAAGGGGTGAGCGTAAATCGCGTATGTGGTTTTGAAGATGACTGAAGTACTTTAGGACCATTTTACCCTCCTCAATGGTGACCTCCTTGTTTTTCTAAAGAACCCTTTTCTAACCTACTGTAGCATATAACGCGTTCGTACGCTACGGCAAGTCGTCATCATGGTGCAAAAACCATGCTCTTTCGTTCAGGGGCATGTCGAGGGCTATTTCAATCCGTGCACAGTTGAAGAAATACATGCAACGATTCAATCTCCCGATAGAGAGCTGCCAAGGAGATGCCAAACGATTGCGCCGTTGTCTCATCAGCGGATACTGGCGCAACGGCGCGAGATGGGTGGCTGATGGAACTTATCGGTCTGTGAGGGGGAACAAGGTAGCGCAGTATCTGATATAGATGTCGTTTGCTTTGTTACTTAATATGTTCTTCAGACTCTCCACGTACATCCAACATCAATATTATTCACCAGGAAGCCTCGATCCGGGTGGGTTATCTTCCATGAAATGGAAGAAACAAAGAAAACACAGTACGTTCACTCCAGTTAGTGCTTCTATAAATTCTGACATTACGGTTCAGAATACGGATTCTCACTGAAATCGAACCTGACTGGTATGTGATTAGACAGTTTCTTTGATGGTGATTCACACTTTCTTCTAGGCTCCTCGAACACGGCCACACTTACAAAGAAAAAGGATCTGGCTCTTTGTAATACATGCTCAATCATTCTGACGAAAGTAGAGAGCTTTCCAAGCAGACTCAATGGTATTCCAGCGAAAATATACATATCGTGAAGTGGGCAGTTCAAAGATGTACCACCCTATCTACGCAGAAGACTTAATACCAACTCTTCGTCATCTTCCAAAGTGTCGTCAGTTTGTTTCGCTCGCGAAGGAACGTTTGCCACTCTACTCCGCTTCACAGGCCGGGCATATTCTTGATCGCTATCCGACCCTTCGGAAGGTAGGTCAAACTCAGGAGAAACGTAACCGTCGTCGTCTGGCATGGGATCAGCAAATGCAACGGCTCCTCCATCTTCGTCATCCTGAAGAATACCATTAGAAATAGAAGAAGTTACTCGCACGATGGGCTCACCACTTGTCCTCGTTCTCGTTCTTTCCGTTTCCTCTTCTTTTCCTTCCTTTTCTCTTTGGCCTCCTGCCTGTCAACCATATCTGCAAGCTTCATCTTCCCTCTTTCTGTCTCAGCATACTTGGTTCCCTCCTCCACTACACCACTCATACCTCCCCTTTCCTTCATCCACTCATCCGCATCAGCAACATTGTGGGCTTCACGAGCATTCCCCTCCTCATCAAACACCAATTTGTTGCGGGTGGATGCATTGAGTATGAGCGTGCGCTTGGCCTTGCCAAGTTTTTGTTTTCTCTTCGAAAGGTTGTCCATCTTAACTTCGTTGGGGGAGTCTTCAGAGAGTTCATGGTCTGCACGTTTGAGAGTTATGAAATCATCGTCTTCAACTTCTGGTTCTTTTTCGATGAGTTTGTTATAATGTTCCGAAAGAATGTTTTGATTTTTCCGCTCGAACATGCGGTCGTATTTTGTCCGAACAGTCTAAGTTGAAAGTAGAGGTCAATGAATAAGAAAGGAACACGAAATGACTCACAGTAGACCGTTTCGCTCTGTCTCCTTCTTCATCGGAAGAGTCTGTACCGTCGCTGTCAGCTTCCATAATCTTCAAAACCTCGGCCTTGGCTGCTTCGGCAGTCCTATCCATATTCTTCTGCTTTGCAACTTCCTTATTCAGAAATTTAATTTTCGGTGCTCCAGGCAAACCAAGAGCTTCCGCGAACTTTTCAACGGGTAGTTCGGCGAGTCTGAATATGGACTTGTCTTTATGAAGGTAGATAGAACGAAGATAAGACACGAAAGCCTAGACCTGAAATAAGTGCCATTAAAGATAGAGAACCGAGCAAACGCACCCGCTGCCCAAGATACTTAATTTCAGGATCTTGGAAACAAAGATTCTGTAACTGATTTTGTGTGTCCTGGGTTTTGCTCGGCTTCACTTTGATCTTGTCGACTTGTATAGACTTTCTCTTGAGAGCCGCTAACATGCCTTCCTCTTCGCTCGGCATCAAGAATAGCAAGCTCTTTCCTTTGCTTTCATAACGAGCCGTCCGACCAACGCGATGGATATACGTTTCGGCGTCCTCAGGAGCGTCCAACTGTAGTACCCAGTCAACTGATGGAAAGTCTAATCCTCGTGCCGCAATATCCGTTGCAAATAGTATTGCATGTTTTGAATGCGTGAACTTTTCGTACATTGTCAGGCGTGCCATTTGCTTTTGTTTCCCATGTAGATGGATTAGGGGGATACCGGGATGCATTCTACAAAATGTCTCGAACACATATCGAACTTGTTTACAACTCGACATGAATACAAGGACCTTCGAATGCAGGTGAGCCTTGATAAAACTCCAAAGGATGGTAAGCTTCTGGTCGAGCGTGCAGACGAGATAATGCTGTTCAAGATTTTGAGGTGTGGCGGTTGAGAAAGTGGAAGGGTCATCTGCAGCATCAACACCGATGGAGATGGGATCTTTGAGACTGAGTCGAGCAAGGTCACTGACAGAGCGCGTTTGGGTTGCAGAAAAAAGGAGGGTTTGCCGAGATTTGGGTAAATGCTGGAGCAGAGCAGAAAGAGTACGTGAAAATCCCATGTCTAAGATTCTGTCGGCCTCATCAAGCACTGTAGCGTACTCGATGAGCATTATTTCGAGTTAGACATGAGTGGTACACACCGAGCACTTGCAGATTATCCGACTCAAACCCGAATGTCTGATCCATATGCTGCAGCAATCGCCCTGGTGTCGCTACGAGTATATTCATCCTTGACAAACGCTCTCTTTCGTCTTTTAAATTTTTGCCGCCAATCACAAGACCAGCTGAAAAGGAATGGTAGCCACCGATTGACCTTAGAACCTCAAATATTTGGACAGCCTGTAAATGAATGCTCAGCACCCCACGGACGGGAAGAACGAGGAAACCGACAAGTTCACGAGTAGGCGATATAATTAACGCTCCCAGTCCATCAGTTGGACCCCATTTTTTCCGATGTAGAATTTCAAGCACAGGAACAAGGAAAGCAAGTGTTTTACCACTTCCAGTCCGTGCTGCACCCAAAACATCTTTCCCTTTCAGAGACACAGGGATGCTTTGCGCCTGAATGTCGGTCATGTTCGTGAAAAAAGCTTTCTTCAATCCTCGTTTGGTGTGATCAGATATAGGAAGGTCTGCAAAAGCCTTGAGGTCCGCTGGAGCCTCCTACACCAAAATTTAGCACGAGATCTTGTATAAGCATAGACGCTGCGTACGAATTCCAGTGCATTTTTCTCAAGTTGCTCTATTTTTTGTTTTTCCAGCTGACGTTTGGTATTTGTAGACTTTTTCGGTTTCAGAGATGCGTTCTGCTTCTTTGGGTGCTTTTTTGGGCGTGAAGGACCAGGGTCAGGTCGGCTGTCCATCATAGCGGTAGATTGAAGAAAGAAAAAAATGGACACGTGACGACTCGGAAGTCACTTAGTCCTTGACAGTCATCTTCAATCCGTCCTATTCACAATGTCTGAACGAAAAGGCGAGTATATGCCTTTCAAATTCTGTGCATTCTCCTAAATGCCTATGATTTCCAGTTCTCAACAAGTATTTCCCGCCGGATTTCGATCCCGACCTTATACCCAGGAGAAAGCAACCTAGAAACTCTCAGCAAGTAGTTCGTCTCATGGCTCCCTTTTCTATGTAGGTTCTATCATCAACGCTTTCCTTCCGGAAACTCGCTCTTACACCATGTTGCTTAGGCGATGTAACACCTGTGGAGAATACATTTATAAAGGAAAGAAATTCAATGCCAGAAAAGAGACAGTAGATGGTGAAGACTACTATGGAATCAAAATCTTCAGGTTTTACATTAAATGGTGCGTTATATCCGACTGTATTTCATTCGGTACTAATCCGAATTCTAGTACTCTGTGTTCTGCGGAAATCACGTTCAAGACAGATCCAAAGAATACTGACTACGCCGCTGAACATGGAGCTTCTCGCAACTTTGAGCCTTGGAGGGAAGAGCAAGCAGTAGAGGAGGAAGACCGATTGGCAAAACTGGAGGAGGAGGAGAACAATCCGATGAAGGCACTGGAGAACCGAACAACAGATTCGAAACGAGAAATGGATATATTGGACGCGTTGCAGGATATCAGGGCGCGGAATGCAAGGAATGAGAGGGTAGGAAACTCAGTGGATTTGCTAGCTCGGATTGAAATGGAGGAGATAGCAAATGAAGAGGACTTGGAAAAGAAGCGACTGGAGGAAGAAGACGAGAAAATAGTGAGAGAAATCTTTGCTAAACTGCCTCAAGGATCAAGCGAAGCTGGCGAACGGGTCACGACGGTGAAAAGGAAAGCAGATGCGGTTGAGCCTAGCTTACAGAGTTTGTTGAGCGATTCGACGCGGGCGCTGATAGACCTCAAGGGAGTCAAACCCGACTTGAAAAGGAAAAAGGCCGAAGCAAAGAATTCATTAGGTATCAAAGTGGTAAAGAAGAAAAAGACGTAGGAGTAATGTATATGTTTACCGTCTATGTATACTACTGAGTCTTTTTGGGTTGATCAAACTCTTGCTTTCTCCACTTGCCGAGTTGCATAGACAATAGCTTCCAGCGGTCTTCTACGAAAGGGAGATTTCCAACAGAGCGAAGTAGTTCTGGAGAAAGGTAGCCTCTATTACGATAGGTATTGTACCACACTGAAAAGGCAATGAGTTCCTCCAACAAACAACGGAATAGACGACAGTGCTTACTGATATCCTGTCGACGTGTCGGTGCAGCCTCCGTACGGTCTGTACGACCCTTGACACACTCCCTAAGAGCAAGGGGGTTGTAATATTTGCACACGACTGTGCCGCCGTTAGCCTCAATCGCCTTTATTGCACTTTTAGATGCCCGAGAAGGAGTGACATAGATCTTGGAGTGGAAATATTCAGCACCCTGGATTAAGCCGTCAGCAAGAGAGAGAGAGAAGCCTTGGGGAGCAACGTACGTCTCCAAGGATCTTAATGCCATCGTGGACGTCATGTATACAACCACTCAGTAACAGTTCGCGGGCAGTAATGGGCTTTTCCGGCGACGAAGTGAGTCGTCCTTGGTCAATCCAATGCTGCAAACGGTCCAGGTTTATTGGAGCCCAAGTTTTTGCATTTCTGTACGAAGTGAGCAGGATATAGAAAGACTGGTACAAGCACATACTGGTTGATAAAGCCCCGCTTAGGAAAAAGTTTTGTAATGGGTGTCTGACCACCCTCAAAGCCCGGCTTTATTCCAGCACCAGACCGAGATTTTTGACCGTTATTTCCCCGCCCTGCTGTTCCACCGTGATTTGAGCCTTGACCCCGACCAACTCGCTTTTGCTATGGCGACGTCAAAAAAGCTGTAGTGAGATGACTGTTGACATTACCTTATGCTGAGAGCCTCGAGCGGGCCCAAGGTTGGCCAGAGACACTCGAGGAAGACGCAGTCGGGAGGAAGACATGACAGTAGATGAAAACGTGACCGTAGAATTTTTTTCTGGCAAGTAACCCCCTGACGAAATTCAGTGCATTTATGGTTTATGGCTCTACGTCCTTTGATCGCAATCTGTGGTACTACCGGTGTAGGAAAATCCAAACTGGCTATTGAACTTGCTTTGCATCTCTCTGAACTGGGTCTTCCCCATGGCTGGCGGGGCGCCAAAGTCATCAATGCAGACGCTATGCAAGTTTATGCTGGCATGGATATAATCACCAACAAGGTCACTCAGGAGGAGATGCAAGGCGTACCTCACGCTCTGATGGGTTTCAAATCTCCGAATGAACAATACGTGGTGGGCCAGTGGGTTCAAGACGCTATTGCAGAGGTCGGTGCAGTCGTAAACATTGTCCAACCCATTACTCACACTTGATAAGGTCGAAGACGCACATCGCAGACAACAAGTGCCCATTGTCGTAGGCGGAACATCTTATTGGATTCAACATCTTCTCTTTCCAAATCGACTTGTTCAAAGATCCCCTACAGAAGTCCGTAATACCCAGACTTGCGCGAAAATGTCTGACGATCTGGCCGAGTCTATTGCCTCCCTTCCACCTGATCTTCTGGACCTCTTCAACGCACTACCCGATCCACCTCCCACCGCAGATACCGACTCGGAGGCATCGTTTGCCCTTTATAGATTATTACAGACGCTCGATCCTTCCGTGGCGCAAAGGTGGCATTGGAAAGATACCCGTAAGGTCATGCGAAGTCTTCGTATCATTCAAGAAAGTGGCAGGAGGCCCAGCGAAATCATTGACGATCAGTCCCAGGAAGCTTTGACACCGAGGTGCGGATAGATTGTAACTCTGATGGTTGTAATAACTTGTAGACAAGGTACCGAACCCTCTGCCTCTGGGTATACGCAAGACCAGAGATCTTAAAACCAAGATTAGACCTCCGAATAGATCGCATGATTGAGGTTTTTGCTTTTGGTAGGCTGAAGAGTCTTTCACACTCTGATAAATTTGCATTTTGTAGCAAGGGCTTTTGGATGAAGTCCATGAGCTTCAGAGTGCAGTCAAAGGCAATCTTTCCGACGGTGATTTGACATCAGATTATACATTTGGCATTTACCAATCCATTGGCAAGTCTCCCAATAAGATTCTTCTGCATATCAATAACACTGTTATCTCGTGTAGGATACAGAGAATTCCACAAGTATCTTCTACTATCGAATCCTTCGGAGCGAGACTTTAAGACTGCGTTGGAAAATATG
This sequence comes from Stygiomarasmius scandens, assembly GCA_037954225.1. Classification (NCBI taxonomy): domain Eukaryota; kingdom Fungi; phylum Basidiomycota; class Agaricomycetes; order Agaricales; family Campanellaceae; genus Stygiomarasmius; species Stygiomarasmius scandens. The sequence continues at coordinate 210,934 of JBANRG010000069.1, forward strand.
AAAATTTCGACTCGGCAATATGCTAAAAAGCAAATTTCTTGGCTTCGTAATAAACTTTTGCCTGCCCTCCACGCAGGTAACAAAATCGAGCAACTGAGCTGGACTTACGTTCTGGATGCGACCGGTATGTGACTTCACTGCGTAGCTTCTGCTTCTTGATAAGATACAGGACAGAGCTAGACGATCACTGGTTGACAAAGGTTCAAAAGCCAGCAATGAATTTGTGTGATTGTGAGAGATGGGCAGACTCTGAACGACCAAGCTTGCATGCTGATGCTACTTTTAGTATTTTTAAACCATGAATTCCTCCCGGATCCGTTGTCACTGTCCGATGTTGCAGAACAAGTGCTTGGGAGAATTGAGCACAAACCGACCGAGTGAGCTTTTCTATTCTCAGGTACCTAGCCAATTTAATTTTCCTCTAGCCCTAATGCAGTCCTCAATGCTCGAAAAAAAGTAGTTTGTCCTGTTTGCACGAACAATTCCGCCCAACCATATATGATAGATGAAGGTAGGGAATGGGAAATTCACCAAAAAAGTCGTGGACATAGACGTAGGCTTGGTCAGGCCAAACACAAATTTGCAAATGGACAATCTGTGCCTTCGTCAAAAGCTAGTACATGGTCCGACGAAGAATGTAATTAGAACTCTCGAATTCACATGCATAAATCTCGTCTAAATTATATTATACAATGATGCGGGGATAACAAATGCAGGGTATAAAGGCGAAAGCCCGAAAGCAAAACCTCCGAGGAACTAGTAGGATTCTGTCACGGACTCTATCTTTGCAAACGGGTCTAGATCACCGAAAGTCTCTTCAACGAACGAATCGAAGATAGAATATAGACCACGTACCGCATTCCGTTGGTTAGGCAGCCATGCAGACCTGTTCCCTCGTTGCGTTCCCAAATGACCCCGGGCAGAATTCATGCCCACGTTATGTACTACACTTAGCATCAGCTCCTGTTCGCGCATATAGCGCCGATGAAGATCCTTCATTAAAGTCTAGAGAAAGTTCAACAATGCGCTCACAACTGTGCGATAGAATAGTAAGCAGGACGCACCTTCTGTCTAGACAATTCATCTTCCAAAATCTTGATTTGGGATCTGAAACTTGTCTCGGCCTCCTCAAATGTTCCCTGCGGCCTCTTAGTATTGTAACAAATGACGAGGGAACCAACACACAGAAGTAAGACCAGCTTTAGATGCTTGTTCCTCCTTGAAGAGCTTATCTTGGTTTTTGATGAACTAGATACGTGATGAAAGTCTGTCAAAAAATCACAAAAAGGACATACCGCTCTCGCTTTGACCAATTTTTCATTGTTGGTTTTATTTTGTTCTCTTAACATGATGTTCTCTTCGTGTAAACCAAGCAGACGAGATTTAATGTCTTCGGGAAGATCTTTGCCTGACAAAGTTGCTCGCAATTCACTGAGAAAATTAATCTTTAGTACAGACATGCATGAGGAACGTTGACACGCACCCGAAGTCTCGCTCACGTTGCAGCATCTTCTCTCTTTGACCGATACCTTCGCTTTGTAGATTAACCTTTTCAAGGAGAAGGCCATTGATTTGTTCCAACTGCATTCTGTTCTTCTCACCGAATTCTTTGTTTTGCTTTTGCAATCGGGTGATCTCCTCTTCAAGTCCAGCCTTATCCTCGTTTACAGAGTCTCGGAGAGAAGAGAGAATATCAAGCTGGTCTTTGTTGACAAGAGTGACTGAAAACAAATCGTCAGCAAAGGTGAACAAGCTAGACAGAGAAGAGTCATACGGTCAGACTTGGCGATCGTTAGTTCCTTGCCCTGGGTATCGAATTTGACTTCGAGCTCTGCGAAAGATTTTCGTAATGTATCAAGTTCCTCCACAGATTCATTCAAACGTTGGCGCAGAGCAATAGCAGCCTCCGCACTGTTAGATAATAGTCAGTAAAAAAAAGTGTTCAATTTAAGCTAACATACCCATCACCCATTGACTTTCCGCTACGAATCTCTTCCAAATCTCTCTGTAGGACCAACTTTTCACGGTGCGCAGTCAAATAGTCAGCTTCGTATCTTGATTTCATTCTGTTGGCGTCCTCTAACAGGTTTTCCAAGATCAATACTCGACTTGCGTCTACTTCATTCTTCTTTACTGCTTCCAGCTCTCGCTTCAACTTCCGTATCTGAAGCTTCAAATCTGTCATAGTTGTACCGGTCATAGCGTCGTTAAGCTCTCCACCGAGTCCCATCTCATCGCCTGCGTCATCGTCGTCGTCCGCCTGAATTACTTCTCCAGTCGATTCTCCAGTCGATTCTGATTTGGGTGCATCGGAATTAGCACGCACACGTTTGGATGGAGCTTGATTGGCTAGCTCTAATTCACGAACTCGTTCTTGATACAATTCGAGGGTTTCTGAATCCTTTGCCCGTTCCTCCGTCGTGATCTTGAGTTTAGTCCGTGTCTGGTCCAACTCAAATTTGAGAGTGTCAATTTCTTGCGCGCGCGAAGAAGTCCTGGCTTCCAAGTCGGCGATTTGGCCCTTGTATGACTCGATCAAGGGTTTAAAGGCGGCTACCTTGCGGTACTCCTCCTCTAGCGATGCGTTTTTATCAACCAGATCTGCATTTTGTTTCTCTAATGTCTTTTCAAGAATGAATATTTGCGGAAGGACGAGAGGGAAATCGAGCAAACCTTGACATGTTGCCGAAGGTCCGCTCCTTCCTGAAGCTTTTTCTTGTATTTCTCCATCACATTCTCCATCTTGCCTAACTTGTCAGCGGCGTGACGATATCTGAAGGATGTTCAGCATGTAAGATACCAGACAAATATCTCACTTACTCATCTACCTGATCCTTTAATTTCGTCGCTTCGTCTGCTTTGCTTTGTAGCTCATCGATTTTCTTTGTGAGATCTGTAACGAGATTCGTCTGCTTGTCTAGTTCTGATTCTGCCATGGCGAGATTGTCTTCACTCTTTTGGCTGTCAGGTTACCCATGAATCAGTCAGCAGAAATCCGTAGCCCATCGAACTCACAGTTCAGTCCGTAGTCTATCAATCTCAGCCCTCATCATTACGTCTGCTTTACTGTCCCCTCTGCTTCTATCAGCCTCCCTTCTGGCCTCTCTTAGCTGTGCCAGCGCATCCTCCTTCTCTGAAATTACATCGTCATGAGTAGATTGTAGCTGTCGATGTTCTTCCATTAGTGTCTGGTAAGCTTTCTCCACTGTTTCTTTTTCCGAGAGGATCTGGCTCTTTTCTGACTGAATGCGATAATAGTGATCATCTCTATCTCAAAATTGTTAGATATGGATATGGACAAGAAATGGATACGGACTCTGTCATACTAGCTTCACTGACGTCTTGTGCGCTTGAAGAAGTATTTATTCTGGTCATGACCTGTCATAGCAGAAGCCCTTACAAAAATTCTGGTGCCAAGAAAGCTATAGCGTACCTGTTCGATGGCCTTCATGAGGTAATGCTGGTCTGTCTCGCTCAGGCCCTGTATTTTATCAATAAACTCCTTGTTTTTCTCGCATTGCACCCCGATGGCAATAGTCAGCCTGCACATAATAAGTGTAGCTTGGAGTTGGTGATCTTTAGCCATAGCTTGCAGGTTGGGAACATCTAATCCGGCGGTCGGTTTCTGAAGCACGTCGGAAAAGTACTGCGTCATAAGACGGTAGAGGCGTTTGAGCGCGCCAAAGCGAAGAACCCAATTATCGGAGGGCTGAGCTGAAGGACGAGTAGACTGTCGAAAATAGTCCGTATCTCTGAACACGGTAGATAAGTCTGGTACATGAGGAAGGTGATAATCACGTACACCTCTGAGAGAATTTCGAAAAGTGCAGCACCATCGCTGAGATCACCGACGGTAGAAACCGGCCTGGTCAAGTTGAAAGTCGCGAAAAAATTGAAGAACGCATCAATTTCTTTGTGTTGAGAGGAGTCGGACATTCAGGTAAATCTGTGATGTTGTCGTTGCAAGACACGCTTAAGCTTGTTGCCGCTTCGGGTACATAGCCACGCCTTTCCAGTATTCCACCTAGTCCTGGTTTACAGGACAACAGAACTGATGGTCACTGAATCCGTTGATTTGATGTTTCTAGATTCAAATCCGGTTCCAAAATGTGCGCAGCCGTCTACAACTACTATGTATAAATGACCTTGAATTGTACACAGCAAAATTTGGTAAGTCTTCAGACAGTTTTTCCATTGAAACCACGTTGTAGTCTTCACCTCATGCCACCGACCATCACTCCAGCTACCGGATTCTTGGATAAGGATCTCGAAGAAACCTTCAATTCACTTGAACACATTCAAGCGTAGCAACCCTTTTCCCAACCAACTATGACCCAATATCGAGCTAGAAGGCACATCCCACGTATCCTCGCAGGAGTATGTTCAGAACGACATCTCTCTTTCTTGAGGACTGTCCAAAAATCAGCTTTGCCCAACCCACACACTCTATTTTGTATTATTGCTACCACACTGCTGGTTCTGGTTCGTCTTACCCTTTCGATTTTGTCTACTCTTGCGGAACTTTTGACATCTTCAAGGTTTCTCTATCTTCCCCAATCTTCGACACCGTCTTTTTTCTGGGTCTTAGCTTCGACGGAAACCGCACCGACTCCATAGAACGATATGGACTATGGGGATACACAAAAAATACACGACACCATCTCAAAATTGGTTATACGTTTCCAGGTTTTGTCGCCGAGTAAGCCTCATTTTTGGAACTTCTGTTAAATCATAACGTCTCAACTAACTCCAGCGATACATTTTACAACCACCTCACAAAGACCTTCGTTCTTCACCCCGTTGGTGCGCACCGTTGTTGCTAAAAATTTGTGTACTAGACTCAAAAACTATCCCGCTGTAGCCGCAGTGTTCTCAGGACTGGCGGTTCTGACAGCCAACAGTAACAACCGTTTTGGCGCCCATACGACTAACTTTGCGACCATCGCATCTTTAACTACACTTGTGGCTTGGATATTGGATATGGTTGTCTTTACACTCATGCGAAACCTATACCGAAATCGGAATATTATTGCGGAATATGGCAATGGGTTATGGCTCACACTAGGCGCATTTTTGGCGTTGTTGCTAGGCGTATGTATTGGTCCAGACTGGAGATCTACACGGCACGAGAGGTTATATGATAGAAGAGAACAAGATGCTGACCAGGAAACAAAAATCAGAGGGATGTGATTGAAGAAACGAAACCATCTTTCTAGGCTACCCCGGTGTACCTTATACTGCCTATTAGTACTTTCATATGTATTGTCTGTAAGAATATATGAGATCAACAACTCATTCTATTTCTATCTGAACTTCTGAACCAAGTTGTTGTCGAGCAGCCGAATTCTCCAAGTCACTAGCCCAGAGAGCTGCACCAACATTCGAAGTAAAACTGAAGAGGGGTCCAATGACTGGGACAAGTTCTAATGCAAGGGAGACGGATCCGAAACTGGCAAAAGGTCAGTATTGAATGATATATGGGCAAGAAAGAAACCAACGCAGTATATGCAGCCCGTCTTTCGTCGATGAATGAGTCCCTATCCTTCTTATCCATACGCTTGAGTTGAAAATAACGCGTATGATAACGAGGGCCAGATTTCATTCCTAGAAAGTAGTGGGACAACATTGTTGCAGAAATTTAAAGAAATCCTAACCATTATAAAGTAAAAATAATATCGTCCCAACAACCGGTACGGAGTTTAGTGGCAAAGAAATGATGTATCTGACCAGGCCTTCTTTGCTGAATCGGTCCAGAGGTTTTGTGAGCGATTTCCCCATCGTTCTAAAGCCAGAAGATTTTCCACGACTCTTGACTTGTCTCGATTGCGCGACTAGCTCCTCGTGTCCTCGCTGCAGAAGCACAGCATCGACTATGAAAATAAATAAAATCAATGATGCGGCATTTTCATTGGCAAAGGTGTAGGCCTACATAATTTATCCTGGGCATCCTCCAAGAAAAACATCCTCATCACCAGCAGAATTAATGCATAAGATTCGCCCAAAACCATGGTAGCTGCCGTGAGGAAAGCAAATGGACCCAAAATGGCGCAGAATGCGACTTGTGGCAAGTATGTAAAGAAGAACATTGCACAAGTAATTCCTGCTGAAACCGAGAAACATCTTAGGAGAATAGGTGCGATGACCTGGTAAAGCGAAGGGTAGCGAATGATATAATAAATGCTTTGGAGAGGATAAAACCAGGTTCCACTGAGTAAAGCATCTTTTGCGAGGCAGGTGTACTCGGTCAAGAAGGCTTGCAATGAGTCCATGATGAAGTGAGAGAGCAAGTTGCAACCGTGTTAATGACATCATCATCTGAGTTGACAGATCTAGCTACATGTGTCTACTTATCACTTGCAGGGGCCACGTCAGGGTATACGTCGAACCGGCGCTGTCGAGTTACAGGGATACCTGCTCGAGTGTCAATGAATGTTTGGGGGTCAATTTCGGATGTGATGATCTCTTCTCCATCTTGTGCTTCACTCAAGACCTTGCCCCTGTATAGATGATTTTAGTTTCTATACTAAAGAATTGGATTTCCCAACTTACATGGGATCTACGATCATAGAATGTCCCCACTACAGTGTTATTTAGCTCTGTATTCTATGTGGGCCCGGGCTTGACTTACCGCATGATAACCAGCTGTAAGATCTCTGGCAGGGCTACACATTGAGAAGAAGACTTGATTATCCACAGCCCGTCCCCGTTGCAAAAGCTCCCAGTGCAATGGCCCTGTGGTCATGTTGAATGCCCCAGGGTAGATAAGAACGTGGCATTCTAAGTTTTGTCAGGATTCACCGTACACGATTTTGTGAGGAGGAACATACCTTGACGAGCCAAGATCATTGCTTGTTCTGGGAAGCGTATATCGTAGCAGATTCCTAGACCGATACGTGCAAATTCTATGGATATTCAGTCTCCAAGAAGAACAATAGCCGTGTAAATGAAATCTACCGGTATCAAAAAAGTTGATGCTGCTTCCAGCTGTCAAAGTTTCACTCTCCTAGAGAACGTAAATATGACAAGGCAATCTCGACGTAGATTCTTGCCTTGAACGTGATCTTTCCAGGGATATCGATGTCGAACAGGTGCACTTTCCGGTGCAAGGCTATTAGGTCTCCTACAGAAAATTAAGATAAACCATCATCCTGATTTCTCTATCAAAATTACCTTGCGGGTTGTACACGGTACATGTGTTGTACATCTTATCGTTATCGCGTTCGGGTATCGAGCCTATTCCTTGAATTTGAGGGTGCTAGTATAGGTGAAGTCGAGGGCAATTACCTCCGACCAACCAAGTTCCAATCTCTTTTGCGACAGCAGACAACATTTTGACAGAGTCACTTTCACTTTGCGCAACGTCGTAGGGAGCTCCCGGGACAAATCCAATCTTTTCGGCATATACAGGGAAATGAACATGTCCGTAAGGAGAGTTGAAGCATTCCTGTAAAAGGCGTAGTAGAGACCTTATCACCTGGAACAACGAAACCTTACAGGAAGGACGATGAGATCAGGTTTCTTCCCGGCAGCTTTGAGAATCATTTCCCGAGCATGCTTGAGGTTGTCAGCCTTATTGGCACTTATGCCACCCAGTTGGATGAGAGCCAAAGTGAATGGCTTGAAAACAGGTGCCTTTGCCAATTTAGACATGAGAGTTGTCATCAGAGAAGTAGTATCAGCTTAGTCTATGTACATAACACAGCTTGCCGCATAAGTATCGTATTCAACGGGCGAAAAATAAATTATCTTTGTATCGCGTCTCTGGTCCTACAATCATGATGTTGCTTCTGCTTTTACAGCCTGCGCTTCCTTGGTTCCTTCAGCGGCCTTTGCCTCGGGGGACGATGTCGTAGCTTCGACCGCAGGAGAGCCGTCTTTCCCTTGTGTGCCCTTGGGAGCTGACCCTCTTCCGCGTCCTCTGCCTCGCCCTCTTCCTCTGTTAAAACCACGGGGACTGCCTCCTCGCGTCCATTGACCTTCGGGCTGGGGTTGGGATACTTCCTCACTTTCCGCCGCCTCTTCCGCCTCTACAACTTCTGGTGTCTGTTTTGGTGCCTGGCCCTTATTTTTCCAATCCGAGGCAGGTTTCCCGGAATCCCATTCTCGACTCTGAACCTTATCCATCTTCCTTTTGGCATTTTGCTCGCGAGCATTGTCGACAGATTCCTGGATTTTGCGGTTGCGCACCTGTTTGGCCTTTTCTACTTCTGAGGTTTTCCGGAAAGCATCTTCATCAGCTTGGACATCCTGTAGTTACGAGTCTGAGTTTCGAAAGTATGTTGGCAAGTCAACACATACGAGTCGACGTTGTTTGATTTTTTCGTTCTGCAACCTAATCCTTTCCATACGTTCGGCCAGTTCCTCTTCACTAAGTTTATCCTAGAGTAGAATAGCATACTTATGACGCGAAATGTCTTGTGGAGCAATTCAAGGCTTACCCGTTGTGCACCGCCAGTTCTGACGCGTTCCGGATTCACATATGGCTTCTTCCGTTCCTTTCCTTCAATGCCAGGTTGATTGGTGCTGGCAGCATCTGCGGGGATTTGCTCTGAAGATGGAGATTGAGCTCCCGAAGGTTGGGACTTTGATTCTGCAGTAGGAGGCGTAGTTTCCTTGGAAGGAGAAGGGTTGGCATCTGGAGAATCTTTGTTGTCAAAGTCGAGACCAAGGGAATTAGCAGGATTATCCTGCATTATGATTGCTGGTGCCTGAGGTGCAGAGACAGAAATGGAGGCGTCACGTGATTACTAGACTTGGTTGAACGCCCGAGGACTGAGCTGGACTGAAGTATGCGGTGCATCCCTTCACTGCGAGCTAGAACTACTGCTGCGTATCCTGCATTGACCTGAACAGAAAGGCCGGGTCCTCAATCTGGATCCTCTGCCTTGTCAAGATCGTTGTCACTGCCCCGGGTCCATACTGCGACTTTGCTTCAAACCAGCTCTGGCAGCTCGGGCTTTGTGAGACCCAAAAAATGGACAAGATCCGCAAAAGAAAAATCATTGGTTGCGCCCCGTGTGCCTGAGAGATTCAAGACCTGCGTCATACCAGTCATGAACGTCATCTTTCTTCATTACTCCAACTAGACTCGTATAAAATAGCTCTTTTCCCTTCGCGTCATTTTAGTATTCACCGCCCGCCTCTTTACGATCCATCATGCCAGCTTCCCCAGCCATCCCTGGACTCTTCCTATGCTTTGCTGCTACAGTGCTGTTGGTGTTTGTAAGGTGTTTCTTTTTTTACACGCAGAATACGAAGGCTGATGCTGCCGTCTCCTTAGGTCTGTGTGTCGGCCCCAACATGGGAGCGGATATCTTTCCTGGATGTCGGCACTGGTAGTGGCACTATCCACTATGGTGTCTTTGGATTTACAGGCTCGGAGACTCACATTGGTTATGAATTCGTCAATCCCGCTCAACTTGGGTTCGAGTGAGTTTTTGTATCAAGGTTTGGTTGACTTTTATCTCATTTATTTTGTTCTCTGTAGCAATACACAACTCAACACTAGAATAATCCATAATCTTACCAAGTCTCTGATTCTACACCCTATTGGCAAGTATTCGCTTTGTAGTGAACGTTACCCTTGCTAATCCCTTTGTAGCTGCCGGACTTTCGGGTCTTGCCGTTCTGTTCGGACTTTGTGGGGCGGGATACCACCGTGCAGGAACCGTAATCATGACCCTTCTCGCCGCTCTTGCCACCATTGTCACCCTCGTTGCTTGGGTCTTGTCTATGGTCAGTTTCTATATTGCTCATTAGTCCATCTTTTTTTTAAAAAATTTTTGTACGTTCTCAGGCGTTGTTCGGCATTGCTCGTAACCGTTTCAGGGACCAAAATATTCCTGCTCAATATGGTAATGCCAACTGGCTGGAACTCGGTGCGCTTGTGGCTCTACTGCTTGGAACTTGCGCTAGTGGATGCGGTGTATTTGGCCGCTATAGGAGAAGGAGAGATGCGTACTAAATCGACGCGTCTCGGTTCAGAGCTTGCAAAATTTGAATGTTCGTTCATCCATTTTTCAACGAATTGTAATGTCCGATGCATTTTTTACGTACCTACGAACTTTTAACGCTTACTGTACTGTTGAACAATTCGTTGTTTTTGTATCTTTAAATATGCAATGATTATTTGTGAATCTAAATTTTGGAATATATACTGTATCTAGCTAAGCTTTCCATGCTTTGCCCATAATACCCATAACCACTGCAAGGATAACAGCAAATAACCAGAAGATACGTCCCGAGTGAGACTGATCATCGCCTGACAAGAGTTGTTGCAGAGGTAGAAAGAGAAGGCTGACAGCAAAATTGGTTAACCAGTTGAGACTCAAGGCAATGGATGATAACGCAGAAACGGCCTAGTGGTGACTTGTACGTGAGATATTGATATTGCAGGACACTTGGCCATTACTTACGTAGAATGGAGAGACCTCGGGTATCATAACGAAAGGGACTGGACCCAGCCCAATAGCGAAAGACATGACGAAAGTGAGAATAAAAACGCTCGATACAGTCACCCAACCGTTGTTCAGACCGATTCCGACCATAGTCAAAGAAACTAGAGCGCCGATAACAGAGAGAGCCAGGAGAGTTTTGCGGCCAAGTTTCTATCCAGAGGTCAGAGGATATCATTATGTTTCACAAAAAGCATATACCTCGATGAGAATGATCGGAGGGAACGCTGAATCAATTACTAGTGTCAGGAAATTTGAATATTTGAAACGTACAGACTCAACTCATCAACACGTTGAAGACGGTAATTCCCAGACTGACGTATTTCCCGAGGTCGGGAAGAGATTGGGAAAGAATGTCGTTAGAGTAATATAATACAGCGTTGATACCTGTGTGCCTCTTTTAAATCGACAGACCAACCGACTTGGAGCCAACAACATTACCAGAGATTTGTTGACCTAGCATAGCACAAGAAATGATGAGCAGCGGTCTCCGAACCTCTGCAGGTGGTTTGAAGAGGACTTGTGGTATGGAGAGAGCTGGTTGTGAATGCGATTCTGGAGCTGGCGGATGTGCCTCTGGGTCACGTTCGGGTAAAAGAGGAGAAGAGGAAGAGTTGTCTTCAAGTCCTTGGGTATCAAATTGAAGGATAGACAAGGAAGCAGTTTGCGTACCTTCGTCAGACGATGTCCAGATCCTTCGTTCAACTTGCTTTGCCTCCTGGGATGTTTGCCCGAATTTGCTGCGTAGGTAACGAGGGCTCTCCACGATTGCGGGGCTTGCAAGGAATTGGATGGCGCTGAGAGCGAAGGAGAAGAAAAGGACCATCCTCCACGATGTCGGAGTGGAAAAATAAATTCCGAGGAGTTGAGTAAGGAATATACCTAGCACGATGCCAAGTTGGGTGAAGACACCAACGGAACCACTGATTTGCTTGGGAGCGATTTCCGCAATGTAAATGGGACCGAGGCATATGCCTATACCGGAGCCGACCCCTACGAGGAACCTACCAAAGCCCAAAGTGAAGACTATAGTACTAAGACCCATCAAAGCGCAGCCAACTGCAACTAGAGCAGCGCTGAGCCTGGCAGACCCTTTTCTGCCATACTTTTCCATGAATATATTTGCTACGGCACTCCCAAGGAGACCACCAAGGTTGAAGACAGAGGTGACAGCAGAATATGTGAGTTTGTCCATCGGAAAGCATGACGGAAGCTGCGTAGTTGAGACGGGGTCGCATGCGATAGCAGAGTGAAGCTGATTCAAGACACTGATGTGGTAGCCATATTGGAAGGGGATGACTGAAGGAAAGTTAGAGGAGCATGAGGAGCAAGAAGGAGATTTACCCAGAACCCACAGACAAGTCAGCCAGCCTTTGAGTGTAAAGGCCATTTCAAGTAGTTGTAACCCTAGTAAACCCTAGCTATAGCTGATCGGACACAGCACGTCTGCTCCACAACGCTCGCGGAATTTACCAAAAACGCGTTGATATGTTTGCAATATGTTATTTCCCTCTTTTGACAATGGTTTCAGTAGTTGCTCGTCCTAGAGATGGGTTCTGGATCCGAGTTATGAAACGACACAAGCGATTCTGATCAACCGTGCATGTGGCCAGCTGATCATCATGTAGTCAGCCTCAATTTTTCAAGAGCCGGCTTATTCCTCCAGCCTTCTTCAACCCACGCCTACTGCTACAGGCTTCCCGCCTTACCTTCAAGCCCCTCCTTTCCCCCGTCGCTCTTTTTTCTCCACTCGTTTACGCCATGTCCTTCCCCATCCTCTGTTCCTTCTTTCTCGCAGTCTCGCTCTTCATTCCCAGCGTGCATTCGGCCACTGCAGAGCAATGGCGCACACGCAGCATATACCAGTAAGTAACTCTCATCTCGTCTTCTTTTTAATTCAACACGTTTCGTAGAATTATCACCGACCGTTTCGCCCTGCCCGCTGGAGCCAATACCAATAACTGCGACGTAGACGCACAGACATGGTGTGGAGGAACATGGAACACGTCTGTAGCTTTGACTTTTCTCTCTATCAGCGTCCTCATCTCTTTTCAGAATACGCGAGAATTTGGACTATGTCCAAAACATGGGTTTTACCGCTATATGGATCTCGCCCGTGCAGCAAAATTACCAAGGTCCACGCACAGCCTATGGGGATCCCTACCATGGTATACTGATACTGTCCTGTTCCGAACAGCACTAATGGACTTGCGTATAGGTTATTGGATCCAGGATTTGACCAAATTAAATGACAAGTTTGGCACGTCCGACGACCTCAAAGCCCTGATCGCAGAGCTGCACAAGCGCGACATGTACGTCTAGCTGGTCCCACTCAAAGTGTTCTGACCGAGCTCCTCACAGGTACATCATGGTGGACGTCGTCGTAAATAATGTGATGGCCACTAGTACGCAACCAGACTATTCCCGTTACATGTTCAACGACGTTGTACGTAAATAACCCCTTGGCGGATTTACGGGCACACTTAATCTTAAATTACTTCCCCACAGTCGTTCTATCACCCCTACTGTCCAATTCAATGGGGCAATACCACCTCGGAGCAGGACTGCTGGCTCGGTGATCTTAATGTCACTCTCCCGGATCTCGATACGACCAATCCCACGGTGACCAGTCGTTACAACGCCTGGATCAAGGATTTTGTTCAAGAGTATGAAATTGATGGACTTCGCATCGATGCGGCGAAGCACGTTGACAAGGAATTTTGGCCCGGTTTTTGTGGTAGTGCTGGTGTGTTTTGTATTGGAGAAGTCTTTGGCGGACTCGAAGTAGAGGATGTTGCTCAGTGGCAAGGTCCTCTGGACTCTGTGCTCAACTTCCCTCTATACAACAACCTCCTAGAGGGCTTCAAGATCCCCGGCCCCGGGAACATCACCGCTGTCACCGATACCCTCACCCAAAGCAAGCAGTTATTCAAGGATACCACTGTCCTTGGCAACTTTTTGGAGAATCAAGACGTTCCTCGCTTTGCTTCGCAATCAGTTGACCCTCAGTCGATGTAGTAAGTCCTTTTCCCGTTACAATGTCAACGATGACAGTTGCAATCAAATGATTATTTACTCGCTTTTGTTTTAGCAATGCTATGACTTTCACGTTCATGTATGATGGTATTCCGATCGTTTACTACGGGCAAGAGTTTTCGTTCAACGGCGCCGGTGATCCCGTACGTTCCTGATCTTGATATACCGGTCGTTCCCGCTAAATCCGTCTGCTGTGCACAGAAAAACCGTGAACCTCTCTGGCCATCAGGCTACGTTTCCACTGGAGCATCTGAAATTATGTCCAAATTGAACCAGCTGCGGAATTTCCTTGTTAACACTACGCAATGGGCCACATCGGAAACGACAGTGTTGACCGCGAGCCAATATGGAATTGCTTTTGTAAAAGGCGATGTGATTAGCATCATGACGAACATTGGTTCTCCTGTAAGTTTGCCTCGAGAGAGTAACTGTATTCTAGCTCACATGTATTTTAGCCGCAAAATGGCACAAACATCGCAGTTCCCTCTCCCTACGACCCTAACACCGGCTTCACGGATATCTTCTCTTGCAAACAGTGGGTCACTGGTTCCAAGGGTTTCCTCGACGCAGAGTACACGCTGGGTGGCAAACCTATTGTGCTTGTGCTTAGCACTTTGTTGGACCAATCTCCGTTGTGCAAGGGTGAGCTGATAACATCGCAAGGCTTGGGCGCCAACAACAATGGGGCTGAGGCAAGTTGGTCGCCGCGGTGGTCAAGTGCAACCGCAGCTGTGAGCTTGCTGTTGGCTTTGCCAGCTATGTGGTAGATTCTTGGTTTCCGTTTCTTTAATTTGCTGGATTCTCTTCTAAAGGATGACTTTAATACCTGATTTTTTTCGTGTGTCTGATTAGTTCATGCGTCGTCGATATCGGAATAGCTTGTACATCTATTTACATACTTTCGTTTTATTACTACTGGTGCGTTCATAGGTTATAGTGTAATAAACTTCAACGTATCCGCCAAAGTTGAGGGTAGTGTCGGCACGTTTCGGTTGTAAAAGTTGACGCGCCCCACGTGTTTCTTAAACTTGTAAATGGGAGCCTCTCAATCAAGGTCAGAACTGGTGGACGAAAAGGTCTTTCGGGTTGAACAGCCCATCCAGGTCTGTTATTGTCTTTCTGTTACCATCCATCTGTTCTTAAACGGGTTCTTGCAGTTCTCTCCCGACGTCGTCGACCAGCTCAGTGACCACACCGCTTCATCAAAACCCTCTCCAGAACGGCAGTCCACTCTTGACGAGCATGTTCGGTCTCGCATTCAGAATGAAGTAAAGCAGCTGCGCAAGGAAGAGGAAGAAGTTCAGAAGGCTATCCAGGCTGCGCTCGAGAAGGAAAACTTGGACCGGGAAAAGGCCATGGCTGGTGACGCTGTAGAGTCTGGAGAAGCTGGAGCGGGTACAGTGAAAAGTAGTGCTGCACTATTTGGAGACTTGGAGGAGATTCGCTCGAAGATTGAGCGGTTCCAGTCTCGCAAGGATCTCAGTAATTATCCTGAAATAAAATCATCCCAGGCAGCATTACTGTCATGTTACAAGTGTGTCATTCAAATTGTGTGCTCGAACAATTCGCTGACTCGTACGCTAGAGCACATCCTACTACTGTCCTTGATTGCTGGCGTGAGGTCAGCAAGTTCAAGGCATCTGTTGCACAGTTAGAGCAGGTACAGATTTGTGCATGTACGTTGAGGTTTCTACTGACTTTAATTCTAGGAGTCCTTCAAAACTTTCCAATGATTCTCGATTAGATTTTATTCACTTCTTTAAACCGTCCTCTATCGCGATCGCGTAAACTAAAGTCCTTTGGGTACATGCAAGTTTGGAGTAAGTATATGGCGTCCAATAAAGTCATGGTTTATCAAACTACTCGGATATGTATCAATGTCTGTTATCCATCGGACCTATCCTCAATGTGCAATTCCAACCACGCTCGACTGCGCATCCGACTGAGAGTATGCTGAAGTGGAAGTGGCCTGAGAGTATCGATTCTGTGTCCCTCGAGTACTCCTTGAAAAGAGTGACCAATTGGAGGTCATCGACAGTCGATTCCCGCTCAGTTGCGAAGTTCTAGGAGGATGTTGGACGGCGTCACTGCTGAAATTCCCTAGCGCTGCCACAAGGGAATGGAAAGGTGACTGTTTTGACCTTTCTTCAGCGCTTTCGACAGAGTAATAAGTGGCTGTCGAACTGATGTTCGAAGGTTTTGGGGAAAGTTGGGCGGGCGCCGGAGCTTTGACTTCGTCCGTGGCAGGGATTTCGACTTTGGAGGTCTTTGAGGCACTGGAGGAGCGCAAGGGCTTTGGCCTTGAAGGCTTTGTTACTGGTGTTTCGTGGGGCATCTGTAGTATCAGCCCTTTGTTCTTGATACTCGAGTCGCCTGGAGTGGCAAACTTTACTTTCGTTTCTGAAGGAGGCCAAAACAAAGGTTTGTAGGAATACGAATGCGGACTGGAGAATGTGTATGCATTTCGCAGTGTGTTTTGCTTCGTGATTCGTAGTGCATCCTGCAGGCAGTTTGAGTAAGGGAGAGTTAATGAAAAGGACTTTTGCTCACAGTTTCTTTCTTCTTTTTGGCATCAGATTGTTTGATCGACCTCCCCCAAACCTTCCATAGCCACAAAATGACAAGCGCTAATACTACACCTGCTACCGTGCCACCTGCTATTGCTCCTGCAGGTATCTTGTTTCTATTGTCAATTTTTGAGGTCGAGGCACTAGTAGGCTCAGTGATAAAGACAGTGGTGGTCGACGCTCTGGCTAGGACATTGACTGGGGACATTGTGAATGGGAACAAGGCTTGCAGAATCCTTTATGTTAAGGGTTATAACTTTTTCTGCCTCGTGTCAAAAAGGCACTGCACGTAAACCTTGAGGCGTGCATCATGGATCAATCTCGTCCAAATTGGGCTTAAAATAAATATTCGTCCCTGTCGGATGCAAAGAAACCTCAGAATATGGGATAGTGAAGTACAAAACAAGTAGGACTGGCTAAAAAATCATGCTTCTACCCCTTCCATCGCAGCCAAGTGTGCCTCGTTCAGTGCCTCCGCTTCGGCCATCATCTTGTCCTCCAATACGGCTACTCGAGCTTCTGCATCCTTCTTTTCGGCATCCAGCTCCGCATAACGCCCCTGTAAGAGCCTCTCACGTCGTTCCAAGTGCTCGACCTCTTCCTTCAACGCGGCAACACGCCGGGGTCCCACAGCCGTCTCGTTGGCCTGCAATCGGGAGAAACTCTGATATTCGTGCTGCGTCTTTTGCAGTTCGGTGAAAGCATCAGTGATTCGTTTCGACAAGGCCTGAGAACGAGCCTGATAGCCACCGAGTGTAACCCCTAATTTCTTCTCTGCCTTGGCCACTTTATTAGCGTCCTGTGTCATTGTTTCCCTTGTCTCGTTAAGTAGGGCAGCATAACCCGCCACACGGTCCTCGAGTGAAAGACTCTGAGGACCGACCCATGTCTTGGATTTGGCATCAAAAACGAGGTTGCGACGAGCGAATGCCCATGAGTGCTCTTCATTGATGTCATCAACGTTGGAAAGTGCCAACAGTCCCTGTCGGACTTGCTCTGGAGGCGCCTGTGGGTACCCTGTCAATGAGGCGAGCTCATAGTGGATCAGAGATTTCGCCAAATCAATCGCTTCGTCATCTGGCATCTCGTAGAAGGACTTGGAGCCGCCCGGTCGAGAAGTTCCAGGAATAGGGTGTTCAATGGAATCATGTTGCAAAAGTGTGGCTAATTCCAGATCGACCAATTTTTGAGCTTCTTGCAAAGTATCGTCACCGTCATTTAGACTAAGTTGCTCCAAAAGGCCAGTTGGGTCTACATTTGGTGGCCTGGGAAGACCAAGACGAACTACTTGCGACCGACGAGCGAGGATGCGTTTCTGCTCCTCTTCTTGCGCGCGCCGTAGTCTTGCATCTCGCTCAGCAGCATCTTCCTCTAATGAGACTCTGCCTTGCGCCGTCTCCTCATCTTCCTCATCTTCCGGGACAAGGAGCTCAAAGTTGTTCTCCGGCTTTGGAAGATTCATGAAACTAGCCTGGAGAGCACGCTTTGCAGAGCGCTGCTCCCTAGGTGTAGCGCCAGACTGTACGTAGTTATCGGGATTTATAGACAAGTTATCGCGCATAGGTGTACGGAGCGGAGTTGCCGAGGTTCTCGAATCGCGAGGTGTAGCTGATACATCACCTCCAGAATGAAGTGGTGTGGCAAGGGGATTTGGTGTAAATGCCGCTTGATGACGAGGTGTAGCGCCTTCAAAACCAGTGCCTCCATTTGCTCCGACATGCATGGGGGTGTTCTCATCTCCAAGCAAGGGAGTCTGAGCGATAGTCATATTCCGCAAGTTACGGGCTTCCATAAGGACATTGTCCTCTAGAATCGGACCGTAAGAGACTATGTCAGTGAGAGCATAAACAAAAAACTCACGTTGGGGAGCGGTTCTGGGAGTGCGGGCCATTTTTGCATTTTCCAGGCCCTCATAGTCGCTGAGGAGCTTCCCACTGGCGTCATTTCCACCATTAACCAAAGCTTTCGCGTTTTCCCCGGCCATCCCAATCTTCACAATGTCTTCGAGTTCAGCTTCTCCAACCTGTGCTGCCGGTAATGCCAGTTTCCTCCTCCTTCCAATTGACTCTGCTTCTTTCAACTTTTGAATTTGGGCGTCTCGAGCGGCGACAAATTTAGTTTGGTGACCGGGACCTTCGCTATCCTTTCCATTCTTGCGTTGGCGCTTCTTTCTCTCTGCTTCTTCTTCATCGGGTTTTCTTTTGTTTTCGAGCCTTCGGAGAGTTTGGCCGACAGGGGGAGCAGTGACACGAGCTTGTTCTTCTGATGTATCATAAAAGCCCGGAGCAGGTTTTTTCTCAAAAGGAATGTCGGCATTATACTGGAAAGCGCAGAATCAGTGAAGAGTCCAACAAAAAAGTAATAGAATACCGACATCCATTCCTTTTTTCTTTGTTTTGTGTCGCATACTACACGGAACGTCAGCAGTAACTAGAGACACAAGATAAAAGCACATACATGATTCCAGCGGCTTTCAACTCTCGCTTCTTCTGCAAGACTGCCAATCGGCGAGCTTCTTCGAGTTGACGCTCGCGTGCTTTTCGTTTAGCTTTCTTGCCTTGAGTGTTGGCTAAACGGGCGCGTGCTTCCGATAACATTTCTTTTTCTGTGAAGCGTAAAGTTTAAGAGGGGTACAAGGCAAGCGAATGAAATAAATTACCGTCTTCATCCATGTCTATAGGATCTGGACGAGCAGGCTTTGTTTCGGGGTCAGGGTCTATTTCGCCAGGTCGAAGACGGCGGACGTCATCTGCGCTCGGTCCTGCATCACCATCGGGGCCAGTTAGTCCGAGCTCTTCGTTCTCCTTGGCTTCGGCCTCGTCCAAGAGTTTCTGGTAGCGTTCGAGACACTGTGTTGCAGTACGACCGACAATGGGAGCGATGGTCCTCCACTGAGTGGGCATGAGTTTTGCGAGGTGTAATAGCTTTTCATCTTCGGTCTGGCATTCGAGTTGGATAGGGCAGTAGTAGGATACGAGCAACACGTACCTTGGACCATTCCGTCTTTTTGATAGACGGGTCCAACCACTCGTACCAGCGCGCCTTGCATTGTTTTGGAGTTTTTCTGACGAGAAGAGACGATATACGAGCCCTAACGGAGGGTGAATGCGCGTCAAAAGGAGAGTAGTGAGAGCGAGTACCATTGGTTTTTGCCATACTTGGCTATGGCGGCCTTGAGGACTTCATCCTCTGTATTCTGGGGAGAGTCAGACGAGCTATTAATTGTAAAATGTGGGATTTACCTTCCATACACCTGGAAAGGGCAGTGAGACAGGAAGCAAGACAGAAACGGCAGACACGCACCTCCTTTGATGATAATTCTGACCATGACTTGTGGTAGTCACGTGAGAAAGTCTACGTTGAGTGTGACAGAGTCACGCAGTCACGCAGCTCCGGTGAATTTGAGGGGAGTGTGCAGATTGGAGAATGGGATTGATTTGAGACTTACTCCATGTTGGGTGCTGCGTGGCAAAAGACTAGTGTCCGAAATGCAAACTTACGCAAAGGTCCGGTATGTTGATTTATTTGAACGCCGAGAATCGAGATTTGGTAGGGTTAGGTTCGGCGATTCAAATAGTACTCCAGGACCAGTTCAACCCATCACACTCTTAAACTTCTCTCTGCTGGCGTCGCCCCTTCTTCGCCTCCAGAGTCTCTTCTTCTTCTTCCCTCACACCCTCCTCCCCTTGCAGCTCTCCCAATTCTCCCTTTCCTCCTCTCACACAGGTCGTCTCCGGCCTCTTTCTCTCCTCTGCGTCTTTTTTGATCACCGTCGAAAAATCCCCGGTTTATAAAATGGATGTCCAACCCGAACCCACCTCTGACATCAAGTCTGCGTTCGTCCTTGCTCTTCTTTCCATTTCTTTCGTCGCATTCATGTCTCCATAGCCCGCCTGCAAAGCCGCCTGTCGTTCGCGGTGCCCGTGCTTGCACAACCTGTCGTGCTGCAAAGGTAACTGCTCCTTGTTTCTTTATCAACTCCGCTCTAACCTTCTCATACAGATGAAATGCGTTGGCGCAGAGGACGGCCAGAAGCAGTGCCAACGTTGCAAACGTGCTAACGTCGAGTACGTCTGTCCCGGTGCTGCGTTCCTCGAGCTTACCATGCTTTCTTCAGATGCATCTTTGAAAAACACCGGCGAGGCCGGAAGCCCGGTTCAAAGTTTGTGCCCTGTTCTGTCATATTCTCTTTGGGCTGTCGCTGAATATACAACAGACTCTCCGAGGCTTCCAAGATGCTTCGTCGTCTTGAAAAAGGTCTCAATAATGCGAAATTGAAATCACAGCAGTCTGCTGAAGCAGGCCTCCAGCCACCCTATTCAGATGTTAACCCTGTCTCACAGGACGCACGCTTCAACAATGGCAGTCGTGGAGACATGTTCTCTCCTGGCAGTCGTTTTTCCTCAAATCAACTTCCCCCTCTCAATCTGCCGTACAACGGTAGTGACTATACAGCGTCTAGTACCAGTTCCCGTACACTGGAAGGTGAAGGCGACGACGACGACGACGAGCATGAGCGCACTGAAGACAACATTTTCCCTGCCAAACTGATAAGACGCGAGAATCGTCGAAATTCATTCTTCCGCACCATTCTCAACCCTCAGGAAACACCTGGACCAGAGCCCTCACCTGCTCGGTCTTCATTCAGTCCACCTCAGACATCGGCTTCCTCTGGTCCTGTTGATCCTGTCTCGGCCGGTATCATGGACGAGGAACAAGCCAAAGTTCTTTTTGATCTCATCTTCTTACGCCTTAATCCTTTCATCAATCTTTTTGATCCTTCGCTTCATTCCGTCCATTATGTTCGCTCAAAAAGTCCTTTCTTGTTCACCGTCCTCCTTATGGCAGGATGCAAGTTTTTCAAGCCAGATCTGTTCAAGCCATGTCAAAAGCTCGCAAACGAGTTTGCTACCAAGGCTTTTAGCGAAGGGTGGAAAACTGTCGAAGTAGTCCAGGCTTTCGCATGCCTGACCTACTGGAGGGATCCGGATGACAACGTAATTATACTGTATCCTTTTAGTTTGCGATCTTGTGCTCATTCTTCATCCTTTGACAGCGGACATGGACATTTATTGGTTATGTGAGTCCTTCCGACCTCAGCGGCCCCCCGGTATCTGATCATGGATCTTTTTCCAGGCATGCCGTATGGCTGTCGAATTAGGTCTCAACCGTTACGTAGCCCATCCACCCCCAAACGAGAGCGAAATACAGCTGAGCGAGCGGCGGAACAGGGAACGAACTTATCTGGTCCTGTTTGTTCATGATCGCAGTCTCAGTACACAAACCGGCAGAAATTGGATGTTGCCCGAAGACGAATTCATTCGTCATTCGGCAGATTGGCACAAACAAGGTGGAAGCACCATTCGCCCTGAAGATGTCATAGTGGCGGCCTTTGTGCAACTTCGTCATATAGCGGCGAGTCGACTTTACTATTCTATATCGTTCTATCACTCATGACAGGTGTTTTTAATTTCACAGGCTGAGACCACCGAGATTTTCCACACATCGAGCAATGGAAGTCCAGGCAATGACATCAACAATGAAGTTGTTCTCCGCAATTGCAACGGAAAACTCACTCAGTGGATGGAGACCTGGCACAAGGAGATGCAACGGGCAGGAGGAGAAACTTTCCACTTTTCCTTCCTGAGCTTCTTCCGACTATACGTTCGGCTATTCACAAACAGTTTTGGTATTCAAGATTCCATGTCATCGGTGAACTTAATTTGTATCAATCTATCTCATTCCCTGATCTGACCGGTCTCTTTTAGTCAAACCGTACTAGCCCAAGCGTGTCTGCGCTGTCAGCGTGTTACACCAGTGCCATTGATTCTTTGCGGATCGTTTCCAAAGAATTCGCTTCCATGAGCATGCTAGTCAGTCTCTTTGCCGCAAATCAATGACATATGCTGAAAATTTTTCGTAGCGATATGGTCAAGATTCCATCACCACAATGTCAGCCTATTCGGCGGTTTTTCTATTGCGAGTGAGTTGTTTATATTGTTGGTCATGCTTCCTGTCTCAAATCGGACTCTAGCTTCTCCGGAGCGCTAGCACTTTACCACAGTTACACGAAGGCGCGTCACATGAAGTGCATGAAGTTATCTCAAAGACAGCAGACGCCTATTATGAGGCGTCTGTTCTATCACCGGCATCTACTTCAGCGGCTTATCATGCTCGCTTCCTCCGGAGTTTACTCGCCAATGACATCTTTAGATCCCGAAAGCCCGAGAAAACGCGGTTGAATAACGGCGGCATGCTTATAGATCCCCGGCCACAAGGTATGATTGATCTTATTCTCCATCTGTCCAAATGGTGTTGAAATGTTGTGGGATCAGCGCCTGGGATTCAAAAACCCATTCAGTCGACATCGTCTCCTCCGATATATCCGCAGAGACCACAAGACCAGTCTTTCCAATTCACCAGCTCGCCGGCCATTTCTCCCCTTAACAGCGATTTCAGCGAGTACTCGGGAGACAGCCCAGTTCGACCAGGCGTTCCATCAATGCCTCCTCCTGTTGGTCACCATCAAGGTTTTATGCCACCCGTCCCACAACATTCGTCAGAGATGGACGCCCAGTACTGGAAGAATATGTTTTTGGATCTTGGCTTTGGAAACGTTGAGCAGCTGCCGATTGTTGCTGATGAAACGAGACATCAATATCAGAACTACCCACACATGCATTCAAACCCTCCAGCCGGTTATAGTCACTGACATTGCTATAGCATAGTAGATTTCACCGATATATACATTCCTGAATCTTCACTGTATCATTCGAGTCATCAATCAAATTTCTGCCGCAGTTTTGTATTGTACTATAATCCTAATTTTACTTGTGTTGTTGAAAAGTTACAGCGATTCAAGTTCTTGGCTCATTTCGCGACTCTCTGTACCAATAGGAGAAACCAATGCTACAACTACAACTAGTAATGCCTGAGGTTCCAACACTGAAGGGGCCAATGTCGAAGCGCTGTAAGGCTGTGCATGCACTGATAAGTTTTATATCTGGATGATGGCGCCTTTTAACGGGGACTGGGTGGATATCAGTATATCACACCACCCAAGGCACACACGAATATGACAGGGTGTATGGTTTGAAAGCTGAATGAATATACCGGAATTTGTGACTACCCTGTGAAATGCAGCAGGGTAGTTTATAATCCTGTTAGATGTTCGATGTCAAGGACAAGGCAGGCGCAATGTTTGATCACATACGTGTCAGCGGGTCCTTCAGGTCAAGCGACAGTCGGACAGGTGGAGTGCAAGTGAGGTCTGATGGCGTGAATGGAAGAACAATTTGGGCTCAAGGCTCTCAAAGTCCGTAACGTTTTTCATAGAACCTTGAGGGTACAATTCCTGTAGCGCTGTTCATCTATTTCAAAAGATCCTGGGTTGTTTGCCCATGTCTTCAAAGGATTTCAAGCGGCATATGTTCAAATTTCCCACTTGGTAAAGGTCTCAAGCTCAAACCAAGCTAACATCAGATTATGCCTATACATCCTTGAAAGTGTTTTATTCTAGTTCTACTGAGTATTGCATTGCTTCACTTCTACAGGATGTATAAATCAATGGTTTTATGGTTGACTTTTCTTCTGAGTCTGCATACATCTTTCTATAGAGGAAAATACATTAGCAAAATGTACATCCGACTTTTTGAGAACTTATTTAGATGCGGACTTTTTGCGAACTTTTTTCATGAAATTTATCTGGCATTATATTTACTGACTCTATTCAACAGACCTGCCATCTCTTGCCAGAATTCGGTTGAACAGTAAATACCGACTGAATTTCTGAATTCTGAAAAAATTCTTGATATGTGTAAAACTTTTTATGCAAGTCCCTATCTTCGGAACTGCAATTTCTTCCTGCCTCGTTATCAACCTTACCTCCATGAACAAGCAGAGCTAGCACACCAAGCATGTATTGATCACCAACGTGCTCAGGGCTTACCACAGCCCAAAAAAAGCGTAAATAGTATTGATATTACGATATTGCTTATAACAAAACAGTATTCTGTCTGCATTCTTCAATGTGTGAACTGAGCCTATATAAACATACACAGATTCAACAATGCACTACAGTGCAACACACTGGTACTATTGGTGCTATCGGTTGCTACCGGTACTCCAGAGCCCTGACGCAATTCTATCGGGTTTGGTATATCTTGGCTGTCTTCATGATAGCCGATTATTTTTTCCTGATGTATTTTCCCCAGCCATAGTAGTACTGTACACATACCAATGTCATAGAAATCTATCTTGATATCTTCCCCAAACTTATCAGATTGGTACACTGTTGGATTTGTCTATAGTACAAGACAGACCTAGTGTTAAGTCTGGGCAAACTGGATCTGAAGTGGATCTGAATCAGGTGGGGGTTTGGGTACAAGAGTGGATGGAAAGAGGATAAGGGCAGATCTGAAGGGATCCGAGCTGAAGTTTAATTGTACTGGATGGAACCAATGTACAACTTTGATGATTGAGGAGTTGGACAAAGAGTCAGACAAAGTAATATAGTATGGGTCTGGACCAGACCCAAGGTAACATGTTGTACAATGTAGAGAAAAATATAACATATATGGAAAACACTCAGTAGATCATCATCACATGAAAACCCTTGTGACAATAAAAGAATACATGAGAGGGTCATGAGATTGAACATGAGGAGAAACAAGTAAAACATGAGGATTCAGAATAAACAGAATATATGAAATAAATTGGAATAGTGGATCCAAGCCAGAACATCGTCTTGAATAACAAATGGGATGCAAATAAAAGTTATACAGATCTGGTGGATCTGATGCAGAATGGTGTGGATGTAACACCTAGTAAACATTGTTGTGGTGACTTGATCTTGGGATAAATATGACTTGGACCAACTGGAGATTGAACCCAGAACCTAGGCATAACTAGTGACCTCGCTCTAACCACTGAGCCATCAGTCTGTGAGTGTTCAACCAAGTGTGTGTAGTGACAAGTGGAGGGTTTTATTTGCACAGTATTGTAACTGGTTACAACACACCCCCTCAAGTAATAACCTCAAGTATCACTTAGTTGGGCTATCAGAAGGACCAAGCATACTCAGAGCCCAGGCAGATAACACCTAACAGGTTGCTGCTACCATGTTGTTCAATCCCCAGTTGGTCCAAGTCATATTTATCCCGAGATCAAGTCACCACAACAAATATGTATAGGATATTGTACTGTGTTTTCTTTCTTTTAATTAGACCCCTATACTACTAGTATATATAGTTACTGTAGTCACTGTCACACCTCAGTGTTGTCGCTTATTGCTTGCACTGAGCTTTGGTCTATTTCACTTTAGACCTCAATCAGTGATGTTATATAATTCTACAGGTTATGGGCCCCACATTCCACTAACCTTAGAAGATCAAGCCCCAATTTATGCTCATTACTTTGCTTTACCCAATCCTATCACTCCTTATCACTCACATTCTCTCTATTCAACAAATAACCCCTATCTAAAACACCATGTCCTTGTTGTACTTCTACTCTGCCAAAGAGAACTTGGGTTATGTGGGCCAGTGGACTGCCACTGACAAGTATGAGTCCAATTATTATAGATCAAATATTATTTTCTCACTGGGTTAGAATCAAATCAAAAATCCCATCTACATTATTTTAAAAATTTTTGGCCTAACTTCAGATCAATTTCAAAATAATTCATCATGTTTTATATAAGCTGCACAAAGTGTTTATCTTCATTCTGCACATAGTACCACTTTGTTGTAATTCAAAACAAAATATTTTGGAAATTTTATTGATATGATCCAATATATCTCTTCCTACCACAAAAATCACTATATGGATCATTGGCATCAGTGGTTCTCAACTAGTGGCTTTCTGCAGGTAAATGAAAGTAGATTTTTTCTTATAAGTTCTATTTATTTATGATCATAATTCATGTTTATCAGTGAACCATGATTAAACCATGGGTCTGTCTGGCTTGTTGGCAGTACAATGCATACTTCATGGGAAGGATAGTGGTATTACAAAAAAATGAACTGGAAATATGTTCATAGTGAACATACAGCAAATGTACTTCCTGTGTATTTGTTCCTTGGATCAATTTGAAATACATCAAACTCATGCATTTTTATTTCCAGAAGTAGAAATCACTTACTGAGGTCTCAGATATTTTGGCAAAGGAGAAAGATTGGTTGTGAGAATATGATGCTTATTTGCTGCAGAAGTCAATATTTATAGAGCCCAATATTAGAAACTTGAAAGAAATACCAAGAATCAATAGCATTTAAGTAATTACCACATACCCAGATACCCATATGTATCTGCAATTTATACTCATCTTGCTAAATTGAATTTCAGTCATTAATTGGCTTTGCTTCAGGTCTGAATTGAGCTACAAAATAGAGGATATACCACTAGCAGAACTTTGTTGTATATCAGGTTGAAATATATCTTATTGAAAATATAATTTCTCTCTGTTCCATTTTGCTTGGCCATACAAGTGCTTATCAGTCTATAAGTAAATGGATTGTACAAATCTTCTAAGGTAGGGGACAGGCAAACCCAACCAACCCCATGTGGCTTTATTTGGTGCTCCTATATGGTAAGCTCTCATTCCAGCTTGACACCAATACCACATCAATCTTCATTACCTGCCACCCAATGGACTATGGGACAGCTTCCTCAGAATATGAGTCATGACCATTCTGTTCATTGTCCTGACAAGTATTAGTAGCAGGATTGGCAGAATCAACCCAAATGCCTCTGAAAATGGCCAAGGTTGCCACCAGTGTGAGCTAGGAGATTATTAACTTTAACCTTGCAATTAAAGTCAATGAGAATAAACTGAATTTGAGCACAAGAGCTCAAAAGTAAATCTTAGAGTTTGGAAGACTTAGCACTGACAGTCTAGCAATGAGAACTGTAGCCAAATTTGACAACTATCTAAGTACAATGTTCCTGCTTTTATACTAGTCAGGACAGCTATTTGTAATTTCTGAAACTTCTGAATAGCTCTAGAAATAAATTCTCAGATATAAGGGTGTATCAGAAATATAAAATAACTAAGTCAAAATAGCAGGAATGGAAGCAAGCAGTCAGAACTGTTACATCCATACCTTCCATCTGGATCTGCTTTGTCTGAATTATTTTCCCATGTCCTATTCAATCCCTATTCCACTTGGATCTACTCCATCTGAAATATTTTCTCACACTATTTATCATCCTTTATCATCTGCTCAGATCTGCTCCATCCGAAATATTTTCTCACACTATTTACCATCCTTTATCATCTGCTTGGATCTGCTTCATCCAAAATTATTTTCTCACACTTCATTCCTTCATTCACAGATCCATCAGATCTGCATTTCCCATACTTCTGTTTTCTTCTGACTTCTCATATTCCTTCTGCTTTGCTGTTCCATATGTTCTGCTTTCACATCCACATGTTTTACTTGTCTCCCCTCATGACCTTTCCTCATGATTCATGTGCTGTGCACATTTCTCCTTATATCATTTTATTCCCTTGCTATTGTTTTTTTCTCTACAATGTGTTTTATTCTGGTCCATCCCAGATCTGTAGTATAAAAGCTAGATACTTTTTTGTATGTAGCTTAAGTCAAAAATCAACTAAGCTGGTCTTTTATTATCTCTTGCTCATTTCTAAGCCAACACACTAGCTGATCTGGTTCCAGCCTGGTAAACATTCTGACTTTGTCCTCTCATTTCTTATTTCACTGGATCCACTCCAGATCCTATTTTCTATTTAGTGTTGAAGAGACCTCCACCCAGGCTCTGGAGCTCCAGATCTCTATCCCCTAGCTTTGGACTTGCCTGGACCTAACAAGAACCCTGTTTAGCATTTATAGTCAAATTGTCTGAAACTGCCTTTTAAATATAAAATTTAGAAACCAAAAATTACCTGGTGATTAATGGTGATGCCATGATATGGCATTAAATTTACGGTGGGCCTGAGAATGATACTGTCCCCAGTAGCTCATGCAGACTCATTATAAGAATAATCCAACAATTCATCAATATCAGGATCAAATATTTCTTTGGGCATATCAGTCTTGAGAGATTCATCTGTGGGAGGTAAACCAGAAGCCAATTGTTGAAAAGTAGGACTAGTTCTAGAGATATATGGCAAGAGTCTGGTTGCAGCAATGCCTTGCCAAGAAATATTTCCATTAAGTTCTCTGATAATATAAGAACCATCTTTTGTTCTTCAGACAATTGCATATGGGCCTAACCATTGTGGTTTAGATTTGCAACCTAAATCATGAGCAATATGTGAATTTTGAACTAATACCAGCTGATCCTTCTTGTAATGATCTTGAAAAAGTCTTTGTGCATGGTGTTCAAATTGATCCTTTAATTTAAATCTGTTAGCATGCAAAGTTTCAGCAACCTTCTGCATATCTTGAGGCTGAGATTCACTGGGTGCAGGTTAAAATAAAACATGGTGAATTATTTTGAAGTTATTTTGAAGTTAGGCCACAAAATTTTAAAATAATACAGTTCTAAATTTTTTGATTTTATTTTAATGGTACATCAAAATAAAAGATGTGTTATATACTGATGTTATTTTAAAGTTAATTTGATCAAGATGTGGGCATCAATCTAAAATATAACATCAAAATAAAACAACGTGATTTATTTTAATGTTATAGGCAGAAAGCTAAGAAGTACTGATCAAAATAAGTGTAAAATAGTCATGAAAATAATGCATCGCATTTTATTTTAATCCTTGTATGTATCAGGCTCTGGGCTTTCAAAATAAAATCAAAATAAAGTCAATGAAATTATTTTGATAAAATAGTAACTGCAACAAAAGTCATGTCAACCTCTATGCCAAAAGGTCAGCAATGCTAACTGAAGTTAGCATTGTGAGATCTACTATATATATGTTATGGACTCTATTACATGGTCACCAAATGTGATGTGGGCTCATAGTCACTTCCTGTAATAGTAACTGTATTATATCAATTTCTCATAGATTACTATCAGCCTAAAGATCATAAAAGTATAATAATAAACTATCTTTCATCATTTTAATGATAACTGATTATCTGAAGGGTTAGATTACACCAGATTATGGAAATCCTTGATATAAAAAATTAAATACTTCAAGCACAAGTTTGTGAAATGGATTTGCAGATATAACTTGAACTGTGAGCTTGAGACTAGCAGAGACAGGTACTTTTGAAGTCTGGCTGGAAAAGGTCATACAATGTCATGCTTTTCATTTCTGTTTAAATTTTTATTATTTTTGTGAAGTTTCATGGCTTTCAAAGTATTGCCAGGACCTGTCTCAGTTGTACAAGTTAGACCTAGCTACCCAAGTTAATGAAATGGGAGTGGGCAATCACTTTGTGTGGCAGGTACAACACTGTAATCTGATCTCAATGTGCCAAATGTTGCTGAGGATGTGAGATTCACAAGAGATTACAAGCAGCAACAATCTGATCTTGTAATTGTGATATCCAAAATGGGAGGTGTACATCCATTTCTCCAAATAATGGCTCTGCTTGCTTGGTCTACTTTTGCTGTTGTCAACAATATGCCATATTTAGCTACTTTTGTCCATTTTTATCTGACCTATGCTTTTCTTTGTTTGGTCTACTTCTTTCCAGAATATGCCATATTCAGCCACTTTTGTCCATTTCTATCCAGAATATGCTCTATTTAGCCACTTTTGTCCACTCCAAACAATTTTTCTGCTTGCTTGGTCTATTTTTGTGAAAAAACTATTAGCCCAAAGCATATATGCTTTTCTGCTCACCCGGTCTACTTGAGTCTAGAATATGCCATTTCAGCCACTTTCTCATTTCTCCTTAAAATCACTTTTTGTCCAGAATGTGTTATCCAAATTCTTTTTTGTTAATAACCACTTTTGTCACTATGCAAGCAGTGCCTTTCTGCTTATGGGGTCCCCTTCTATGCAGAATATGCCATATTTAGCCACTTTTGTCCATTTCACTCCAAACAATTTTTCTGCTTGCTTGGTCTACTTTTGTCAACAATATGCTATATTCAGCTGCTTTTGTCCACTCCAAACAATTTTTCTGCTTGCTTGTTCTACTTTCATTAACAATATGCCATATTCAGCCACTTTTGTCCATGTCTATCTGACCAATGCTTTTTCTGTTTGGTCTACTTCTTTCCAGAATATGCCCTATTTAGCCACTTTGTCCACTCCAAACAATTTTTCTGTTTGCTTGGTCTACTTTTGTCAACAATATGCCATATTTAGTTACTTGTTTCCATTTCTAATTTGACCTATGCTTTTCTTTGTTTGGTCTCCTATCCAGAATATGCCATATTTAGCCACTTTTGTCTATTTCACTCCAAACAATTTTTCTGTTTGCTTGGTCTACTTTTGTCAACAATATGTCATATTCAGCCACTTTTGCCCATTTCTATCTGGCCTATGCATTTTCTGTTTGGTCTACTTCTTTCTAGAATATGCCATATTCAGCCACTTTGTCCTTTTGTGTCCAGAATATGCCCTATTTAGCCACATTTGTCCACTCCAAACAATTTTTCTGCTTGCTTGGTCTACTTTTGTTAACAATATGCCATATTCAGCCACTTTTGTCCATGTCTATCTGACCAATGCTTTTTCTGTTTGGTCTACTTCTTTCCAGAATATGCCATATTCAGCCACTTTTGTCCATTTCTGTCCAAATATTTTGTCTATTTCTGTCCAAACTATGCTTTTCCACATACTTGGTCTACTTCTGGTCAGAATATGCCATTGCTGTCCAAATCATGCTTTTTTGCTTGCTTGGTCTACTTCTGGCTGGAATATGCCCTATTCTGCCACTCTTTTCCATTTTTATCCAAATTATGCTTTTCTCTCACTTGGTCTGCTTCTTTCAAGAATATACCACATTCAGCAACTTTTTACATGTAACTCTACCATTACCCAGAATATGCCATATTCAGCTACTTTTTTCATTCCTACTTAAATTATGTCCTTCTGCTTATCTGGTCTACTTTAGCAAGAAGATGCCATATTTGGCCACTTTTATCTGTTCCTATTTTTCTCCAGCTACTGTTGTCCAGATTATGCCATATTCTCCACCTTTATTATTTCTACCCCTATTATATGTATTTGACCCACTTATGTTGTCCAGATACATATTCAGCTATTATTTTTTTTTTCTAACCAAACTGTGCTTTTCTATGGACTTGGTCTACTTCTGTCCAGAATATACTATACCCAGTCATTTTTTGATATTTCTATCTAAACTATCTTTTTTGTGCACTTGGTCTGCTCCTGGCCAGAATATGCCATTTCTGTCCAAATTATGATTTTCTGCCTGCTTGGTCCATTTTTGGATAGAATATGCCATATTCAGCCACTTTGTTTGTTTCTATTTGAATTATGCTTTTGTATTTCATCCAAAATATGCTGTTCTACACACTTGATCTACTCCTAATACTGTGTTATATTTGGTGACTTTTTCTGTTTCGCTCCAAACAGTGCTTTTTTGCTTGGATAGTCTACTTTTGCTCAGAATACACTATATTCAGCTGATCCAAATTATGCTTTTCTGCACACTTGATTTACTTCTGGTCAGAATATGCCATTTAGTGCCTTTTTCCATTTCATCCAAACTATATATCTTCTGTTCACAATATACCTTATTCAGCCACTTTTTTCTAATTTTGTTCAAACTATGCTTTCTTGTTTGCCTAGTCTACTTTTGTCTACAATATGGCATAATTCTGTATTCAGCCATTTTTTCCATTTCTTTCCAACATAGGCTTTGCTTGCTGGCTAGAATATGCCATATTCAGCTCTGCCACCAATGTTTCTTTTTTGCTCACTTGGTCTACCTTGGTCAACAATATGTCATATTCAGCCACATTTGTGCATTTCTATCTAAAGTATGCTTTCCTGCTCACTTGGTCTAATTCAGTCCAGAATATGCCATATTCAGCCACTCTTTTCTACTTCTATCTAGTATCTGCTTGAGCTTGCTGAGTCTACATCTGTCCAGAATATCAGCCCCTTTTTCTGTTTCTATTGAGGATATACTTTCCAAGTTGTTTTCTTGTCTTTATCCAAACTATGCTCTTTCGTGAACATGGTCTACTTCTGGTTGGAATATGTCATTTCTGTCCAAAATTATGCTATTTTTTTTGCTTGGTAGCCAGAATATGCCATATCCAGCCACTTTATCTGTTTCTGATTGTGTCATATTTAGCTGCTTTTTCTTTTATCTGCAAACAATGCTCACTTGGTCTATTTTTAGTCTAGAACATCCCACATTCAGCCACTTTACCATTTTATTGAAAATATACATTTTGCTTCCTTGATCTACTTTTGTCCATGATACACTGTATTCAGCCACCTTCAAAGTAGAGTTTCTATTCAAAGTATGGTTTCTACATGCTTGGTCATAAGACTGAATAGAATTTTTCTTGAGTAATATGTCTTAGTCATCATGCTTCATTTGTGAAGACACACTTCTGTCAGGCTATTTTGATATCAATTATTTGAAAGTGAACCATTGTTCCAGGCAGGCAATGTAGCATAGCCTAAACTCTGCCACCTGATAGTGAAGGCTCAACAGATATGACAAATTCAGCAACTTTTTCCCTGTTCTATCCAAATATGCTTTTCTACTTATTTCTGTATAGCTAATAGCTTAAATACAGATTATGGCCCAAGTTTCCTTGAAGTACAATTGCTGAATTTCCCTTGGCATTGTCAAATCCTTTACAAAAAGGATGAAAAGTACCACACACCATTATGCACAATTGAGTAGTACATGAGTATACTTGCAAGCTAATTGTCATTAAAATAAAGCATATAATTTTTTTTGACCTTTTTAATAACATCAAGTGGTGTGATATACTATGTGAACTGCTTATTTAAGACTAGTTAATTCAATATGTCTTTGGTTTTTCATTCTGAGGTACTGTCACAAAAATCTTTAAAAGATAACTTCAAGATTTTTCATCTTCAATTATTTTAATTGGAAAGGATCTGGTAACATGATAAGCTTTAAAATAATCAGAACTGTTTTACTTTGATGTTTTTTAATGCTTTTAACCCAATTTATAGTTCATACACAAACACTATTAAAATAAAATGAGCTATTTTATTTTGAAGAAACCTTGAAGTTAATTTGATTAAAACATCAGGTGTATTATATAATAACTTCAAAATAAAATCATGTTAATTCTACTTGTGTTATTTTAATAGTGTGTTAAAATAAAATCAAAATAAAACACTTGTATTATTTTAAAATTTTGTGGCCTAACTTCAAAATAACTTCAAAATAATTCACCATGTTTTATTTTAACCTGCACCCAGTGATTGGATCTGCTGTGTATGTAGACAACAATTCTTCATCAGTCATTTGAGTTGACCACCCTTCAACTAAGAAGGATGCTTCTGTGAAGTCAAATGACAGAAGGGAATGTAGACCATGTAAAACATAGTAAGGGGAAAATTATTAAGTCCGGGCAAGTCCGAAGCTAGGAGAGAGAGTTCTGGAGCTCCAGAGCCTGGGCAGAAGTCTTGGAAACACTAAAAATAGAAATATCAGATCCGAAGCGGATCCTATGAAATAAGAAATGAGAGGACAAAGTCTGAGTATTTACCGGGCCAGAACCGGATCGACGTTTGCGTTGGCTCAGAATGAACACAAGAGAATAAAGACCAGCTTAGTTGATTTTTGACTTAAGCTACATACAAAAAAGTATCTAGCTTTTATACTACAGATCCGAGATGGACCAGAATAAAACACGTTGTAGAGAAAAGACAATAGCAAAGGAATAAAATGATATAAGGAGAAATGTGCGCAGCACATAAATCATGAGAAAAGGTCATGAGGAGAAACAAGTAAAACATGTGGATGCGAAAGCAGAACATACGGAACAGCGATGCGGAAGGAATATGAGAAGTCGGAAGAAATCGGAAGTGTGGAAAATGCGGATCCGATGGATCCGTGAGGAAGCGATAATGAAGGAATAAAGCATGGGAAAATATCTTCGGATGCAGCGGATCCGAGCGGATAATAAAGGTGTGAGAAAATATTTCGGACAGAGCAGATCCAAGCAGAATAGGGATTAAATAAAGTGTGGGAAAATAAGTCGGACAAAACGGATCTGGATGGAAGGTATGGATGTAACAAAAATCCAGTTTGCTGATGGAAAGTGATGTGATCAGCAAAAATTACAATTGGCAGCAGGTCAGGCCAGTATGAAAGATGGCCTTCACAAGCTTTAATTAATGATTCCTGAATTATAAAGTGACCATGTTCTACAACACCATTTGCTCAAGAATTAGAAGGACTAATCCTGATCTGAGAGATATTCAATTTGCACAGTAATATTGCAAATGCTTTGGTTTCAGGACCATTGTCAGTGACAACTTCTCCAATAGCTCCATATCTGCAGTAAATCTGTTCCCAATAGAATTTTGCTAAGGATTTAGCATTATTCTTTCTCAAAGCCCTAGCTTCACAAAATCCAGATAAATCATCACAGGCAGCAACAATGAATCTGAAACCTTGGGCCTTTGGCATATACATGACATCTACATAAATTTTCTGAAAAATTGAGACTGGGGTAGATGGTTATAATGGGATGTCAACATGCTGGTGGGAATGAGCTTGACACTGGTGACAAGATTTAACATAAGATTGGATATCCATACACATATGGGGCCAATAAAAATGCAAGCTGACTGTATGAAAAGTTGCATCAATTCCTCTGTGACTCAGTCTATCATGAGCTTCAGTCATGATTCATAGGTGAATCTGGGGGTCAAGAACAACTCTTTGTGGAAGGTCCAAGCCATTGCATCTATACATTATACCAGATTTGGAAACATAGTATTTTTAACAGACTGTAAGAATTGCCATTTAGACCAAATTCTTTTCCTTGGATCCTCAGGAAGTGGTGGGAATTCAAGAGTTGTTAAAAACTTGTAAATTTGATGTAGATGCTGATCAGCTGGAGAAAGGTTATATGAATATGCCTGTCCTGTAAATGTTGACAGCAGAAAAGATGAAGCTGAGATCAAAGGACATTTTGAAAAATATAAGGAAAAGAATTCCTTTATTTTTGGGATATGTTGAGTTAATGGGAAATGCTTGATATGCAGAGCTAAATCATCCAGCCAAGAATCATCATATTCTCCATTAGTTATTTCATCTTCAGCAGGTTCTCTCCTAGATAGTGCATCTGAACCCTCATGTTTGGAAGCAGGGATATGAATCAGTGTGAAATCAAAAAGCAAAATGCCTTGAATCCAATGATTGATAGCAGCATTGGGTTGCATATCAGGATTATCAAGCATGCCAGAAATATATTTAGCATTGACTTCTACATTTAGGTTTTTAACCCCAATGAAAAAATAGATGCCATAGCCTAAGTGCACAGAAAAGGCCATATATGTTACAACAGGAGTTGTACTTCATAAAAAAATGAGGTTCCATTGACTGAGGATCAAAGCTGATCAGTTGTTCTGCCCAACTGAGAATCAAAGCCTATCAGTTGTATCACCAGCTGGAGATCACAGCTCATCAGCTGATCAGGGTCCTTGACTAGTCTTTCAAGTCAAGGGTTTGTCCAGTTCTGTAATGCACCAATGCAGTGTCCGATGCAAGTCTGACTGTATAGATGTACATCCTATACAGGTTCTGTAACACAGAGGCCTAATCCTCTGTGAGTTCCAGGGTCTAAAGATGTAAGTCTTTAGAGGTTGTTCAAGCACTGGGTGCAGCTTAAAATAAAATATGGTAAATTATTTTGAAGGTATTTTGAAGTTAAGCTACAAAATTTTAAAATAATACAGATCCAATTTTGTTGATTTTATTTTGATAATCTTTTTTACTATAACAAAACATCAAAATAAAATCAACAAAATCAGATCTGTATTATTTTAAAATCTTGTGGCCTAACTTCAAAAAAACTTCAAAATAATTCAACCTCTTTTATTTTAACCTGCACCCAGTGAAGGGTTCAATAGACCTCTTGGGGAGAGGTTTGAGAAGATTTGAGAGCACGAGGTTGTTACAAAGTAAGACTTGTTGTGTATTAACAAGGTCAAGCTGAGGATTTAGCTCAAGCTGGCTTCTACTTAAATACAGAAGGGACGTCTACATATGGTCTGTACTGCTCCATGTACTACATGTGTAGAACAGAAGGTAAGTCATTCATAAGTAGCATGTAAGTAATGTACAACATGCGGTTGAACACATGTTAATAGAAAGTACATGAGGGATTGGTGAGGTGATCAAGGAATGCATGTATGAAGCAAGGAAAACATATGGCATGCGTGAGGTAGCCATGTGTTAGAGAAGTATGAAATGCATGAGGTTGATTGTGAAGTGATCATGAAATGTTCAGAATGGAGGAATAGACATCGGAAACATGAGGAGAAAGGGATGGTGAATATAGGGAAAGAGGGTGTCCCTGTAGGAATAGGGAAAAGTTGTAACAATATAATTCTAATTTGGGTTGTGAATATTGAGACTCCCTTTTATTGAAGGGAAGAGACCCAAATCAAGCAGGGTGCCTATGACTATTTTCATCAAGTTGTGATAGAATAAAACCACATCCATACATGCTTGAGTCAACTGACATATAAACTGATAAGTTAGATAAATAATCAATTGGGCACAAAGCAGGAGCAGTAGGGATAAGCTCCTTAACACTGGGGGCAATAGCCAGCCTAGCTGAATTCATGTTGGGTAAGACCCAGCACAAACCCAGCATGAAACCCAGCACAAACCCAGCACAAACCCAGCATCAAATGCCAGGCCATTTTGTTACTTCCTTTATGTCATTGATTCTTAAACTGGCTTTGGCTGGGTGTCAAACCTTAATTTCAACTTTGACAAATATTAGTGCACATGTATTTGACAGTGATCCTACTCTGAGTCTCACACTGATAGTGTATGCATTTGCATCCAAATAGTGGTAAGTACTCAAACAACACCTTGCTAACTTTCAGTTTAACATTGCAATATGTTTGTATTTAAATTCCAGCTACTAATCAGATTTAGAATTCACCAAGAGTCATGTGAAAAAGAAATTTTCAATACTAACCAGATTCTTTTCTGAAGGGGGGGAGGGGGGGTTCTTGATCACTGATTGATCATGCCAGCCAAGTGCCAGTCAACTATTTCTCCTACTGTACCAATACTGTACAACTTGTGTATGACTAGACTGGGTCCATTTACCTACTGCCAAAATGTATAATCGCATCCCTGAATGGTAAGATTCAGTACCTGACCTCAATTTGCCCCACATCCTCTTCCATGACTTCTACCAGTCTTGGAGTTGCCTCATCTACCCTTTCTACCACCATGACCTCCTGTAGTACTAGAAATCCCACTTGTCTTAGCTTGCTTGGCTCCTGACCCACTAGCACTGTTCTTGGCACCTGTATCATCAAACTCCTGCTTCTTTCCCTTTGTACTTCTCTTCTTGGCAGCCTTCTTAATCCAATCCAACTCAAGTTGCAGACCATCAAGCAACAGCATCATCATTCTGTGTGCAGGAATCTCAAGAGCCTTCTCCTCCTCTGGAGGTAATGTAATATGCCGAGCCAGATTTCAGGAAGTAGAGCTGCTGCTAATGTACTTGTTTGGTGAAACCCAAATATGAGCTTTATGAATGATTATTGTAATGCTTCATGAATGAAACAACACAAAACAACACAAAATATAATAATTGAGTGAGGTGGTGTGGGGTGTAGGAACACTTCTTGATAAACTTAAGAGATATCTAGCTCAAGAACAAGACACACAATGGTTCAAGTCCAATTTCAAAGTCCAATAACAAATCTTCCCAAATGACAAGTTCTTTCTTCTTCAAAGTTCAATAACCAAAGTTCAAACAATGACCAGGTCACAATTCTTATGTACACAATATGATTGCACCAAAATCAAAGTCTTTGTTAAAGGTTCTTAGGCCTTTGTCCTGTAGGTAAGGGTAATGTAGAGTTTCCTTTGACACAATAGCTGGCCTGGGCAAGTGGGGTTTAGGAACCCTCCAAGAGACACCAGGATCTGCAGCAAGTGCTACTGTACTACTCTGTCATCTACCTATGATTACATGTCCTTTTATACTCTAGAAACTAGTAACTGTATAGTTTTAGATTTTATTTAAAAGTCCAATAAAAAGATATAAAGAAATACAAGAGTAAAAGAGATTGACACTGAGAGAGACTATATCAGGAAAGATGATTACCTATAGAGGTAGTAGGTCCATGAAATATATACAAGAAATGAGAAAATATGGTATATCTTCTTATCAGTGTGATCCAGTCACTCTTGGGTCAAGGGTTAGTACCCTCACATACCTTATGGATGATCCCATCCACAGTCTTGCATTCAGGAATAACTAGATTCCATTATATGCAAACAATTCCACATGGGTTGCACAGTTACATGTAACCTGAATCCATATGGTCTTCTTGATATTGGTATGGAGATACCGGTGCACATCTTAACCATGATCTGATAGTCCTATCAGCATGGATCAAGATGTAAGGGAATTATCTTTAATAGTGTTGCCTTGCAATGAATGGAATACCCCTATATGTGTAAGTTCTTGTCCTGTTTCACGTAAGGTCATCTCATGTAGGGTGCTTTGTGTAATGTCATGACTTTAGGTCTTCTGGGTAGGATCGATCTAGTTCTGAATATAGACTAATCCCTAGTTGTTATCAGTAATCCTGATGTCTTCTTTGTATCATCTTTAAGTCCAATAAGTTGTTGTCCCATTGAATCATGAATTATGGATTATGCATACTCAATGTCTCGTGTGTTGCAACTTATTGTCAAGAGCAGTGGATGTGTACTATTTGCACTGCATGCATATTAAAATATTTCACTCATGGAATATTTTAATAATGCATGTATTATTTTGAAAATAATTTGGTTCTGAAATATTTTCAAAATATAATCTGAAAATTTAAAATATTCCACTTGTGTAATATTTTAATTTGCATGCAGTGTTGTGAATGACATATTATGTGAGACATAGTATTGTACCAAGCATCAATCTTAGTATCTAGCATACTTAGTTCAGTGCATGTAGATACTTAATTTTATCCTTTTGCCTTTGCAAGCATAATCATAACCATTTTGACTGATAGTTTGGGCTCACTTCAGTCCTCTTTCACCTGGTTAAGTATACATAATTGATATATACATTGTTCTTTATGTGAAAATTGAAAAGTTGAAGTTGATTTTCTCATGGTGTATCACCACTTCATTGATACCTGGAAGATGGTACTCTGGGTGCTTTGTGGTGATATGCTGGATCATATTGTATCTCCAGACAGCAGGATGAGGGACACTGGGGCATTCTGGTACAGGATGAGCACAGAGATCACAGATGATGAGGATATTGTGGCAGGGATTATTTTGTGAACCTTTGTCCACTTGTCCATATTGTATTTCGAAAAAGTATGGACACTCAGAATGAAGATTGTTGTGGTGACTTGATCTCAGGATAAATATGACTTGGACCAACTGGGGATTGAACCCAGGACCTAGGCATAACTAGTGACCTTGCTCTGAACCACTGAGCTATTGGTCCGTGAGTGTTCAACCAAGTGTGTATAGTGACAAGTGGAGGTTTTTACTTGCACAGTATAGTAACTGGTTATGACAAATATGGACCA
This sequence comes from Stygiomarasmius scandens, assembly GCA_037954225.1. Taxonomy (NCBI): domain Eukaryota; kingdom Fungi; phylum Basidiomycota; class Agaricomycetes; order Agaricales; family Campanellaceae; genus Stygiomarasmius; species Stygiomarasmius scandens. Next base: position 250,641 of record JBANRG010000069.1, read on the forward strand.
TTCAATTCTGGGTATTGCCACTGAGAGAAATAGAGACTTCACAGTTGCAATGTCCAGAAGAACCACAGAATGCACATGGGTCAATTTCTCCAATCTGATAGGAATATGTATGTGAGAATGGATGAAAGAAAATGTGTGTTTACTTGACATACTGGCTTCTTCAGATCATCTTCTTTGACACCTCATAACATCTTCAATATATGCATTAAAATATGGGTCCAATAAGGGCCATTGATCTCAGCTCTGCAGTACTCACATTTTGTTGGTATTGTCAACAAGTTTCCCTCAGTAAGTAAACTTGTCGCATTCACTGATACTAGTGAGGGGAGCTCTGCTGATAGGTAATTACTATCATTTGAAGTGACAGGAAAAGCAAAGAAAACTTACCTATAACAACGTGTCTGCAAATTGTGAATCAAACATCCTTCCTACAGCTGTGATAGGGCTCTTTGGTATCCAGTGGTTTTGGACATTTGACTCTTCAATCAACTCAATTCCCCACAACAAAATTTGCTTTTTGACATAGTAACTAGTGCTCTGGTGCATGATTATACCTCTCTTTTTGATTCCATTTCTACCTTGTCTTCTTTCTGGCCAGAACTGTAGTTCTGTGCTCAAACACGATTGATATCATGTTTCATTTATACTTTGCATTTTACTGCAAAACTCTTTACTTGTTCTAAGCACTGCTCTCTGCTTAGGATGACTATTATGTCTGGTATCAACACCCAGATTATCAAGAGCCAGATGTTATAACACATCTTCTTAATACCATCTTGTACAACTTTAGAGATGATCCCACTTTTATCACCAATTCTTCATTGGCCTCGTGCATGGTTCATTGGAGACACAAGGACTTCATAGAAATGGTTGACAAGTGGCTCAAAGACAGAGTATCTATTCCAAAGGACTTTTTATGTTCAGCTCATCAGAGTTCAGTCCCTCTTTGCCCCTCTCTCAATTGTTATACCACCAGATGACAATTTTCCAAACAGCTGGTGTACTCCAGATGTATGGGCTGGGTTTTATTGAATATGCCCTGTGAAGAGACAGTGGTGTACAAAGCTCCTGTGCATGTTTTCTTTTGTTCTTCTTATATCCTTCACATTCATATTTATTGGCGTTCAGAATAATGCCAACTTTCTTCTGTTGGGTAAAATCCCTCCTCAAGTCCATTGGAATCAGTTTGTTAAGTCTGATGACCTTGACAACAGTAAATTGCTCTTCCATTTCTATCCTCTTTTTGTGTCTCAAGTTCTTCTACAGATTATCTCACCATGGTTAAGGTTGAACATGCACAGCCACCAGCTACCCCATCCACATTGCCTTCAGTTTCCAATTCTTTTTCTGGTGCTGCCCCACTTCTCCCTTGTCCCAAACCAACACTGAGGCCTATACCAGGTCCTGTGTCAAACATTGTTAAACCAGATAAAGGTAAACAAAGAGCTATCCCTAGTGAGTTGGATGTTGTTTGTTTCTTTCTTCATTGCTAAATTGTCTTAATAGTGTCTTGTCCAGTGGTATCCTTATCTCAAAAGTGTAAAGCTTCTGTTGAAGTTGCTGCCCCAACAAAAGTTTGAAGGACTCAAGATGTTCAGGTTGTCTCTGAAGCTCACTGAGAGACTTCCCAAGCCATTGATACCAGTGAGTTTTCATGTCTTGCTGTCATTCCCTTTTCTTAGGCTTCTCTAGCTTTTCCTGGCTCTGGGCCCTGTTGTAGCAGTTGCACATGCAAGACTCTTCACAAATTCAATGATCCCAGCCTCCTAATCCTCAACTTGTATTGTAGAAGAGAGAGTAGATCCTAAGGAGGATAGAGACAAAGAGGTCATAGAAGCAGAAGGAGTACTAATCATAGTATATAATTGTGCATGTATACAGCCACAACACAGTCTATGAATAGAGTTTGATCTGAGTTGAATAGACTTGGATAATGGGATATGCGTGAATGAGAATAGAAAATATAAAACTTAGCAGCTCTGTCATTGTTGGACAACTCATTTTGTTGAAAAGGGCTCGAAAACTTAGAGATCAAGGTCATGGTTGTGAGTCAAGAGAGGACTGGAATTTTTGGGGATGTGCCCCAACAGATACAAACAAGCAAAACGTGACTACAACCTAAAGTAAGTAAATTAAAAAAGCATTGACCTTTGGGGTACTCCCAAGTTTTGAATGAAGTTGGGTTTGGATCCGGTTCCTATCATTGGTCCTGCTGAGTGTGTTTGACAAGAGAGAGGGTGCCCCAAACCCTTGTGCTTGCTCAAGGCACACTCGGAACTGCATACATCAGCATAAATGATTCAAGTCCCCTTCACTCTACCCTCTTCCATTCATAAGTAAGTTGAAAGAAAATAAGTATGTGTAAAAGTCGGACCAAATAGAAGCACTGCCAGATAAGTACTCGGTTATTTTTAGAGAGATAAGAGAGTGAGAATAGAGTATAAAGAAAATATTGGAACAACAAGAATAAAAGAAATGTAGAGAAATGTATGGTATACTATGTTTTATGTTGTTTTTGAATGATTAAAAGGAAAGTTGAGATGTGGATGGAACAGACAAGATAAGGAAATGTGTGAATGGACAGAATAATTGGTGACTCAGTGTTTCTGGTACCAAAAGTACTGAGGAGAAGTTGATTGGAAGTCAAGATTGGTGGATGCGCCTTGAGGAAGATTGTCATGTCCTGGAAAGGAAATAGAGATAGGAGGGGCTAGCCACAAGTGTGCCAGCTAGCCCTTCCACAGAGAAGGAAAGTTTGAGTGTGACCCCACACTCATCAGGTGAAGCAAGGTGCAAAAAGAGAATGCAGATAATACCTGGGGTCAGTATTCAAGGACCAATACAAACATTGTCTAGCCATTCGTCCAAACTGTTAAGTCCAGGCGAAGCGGACCCGGAGCGGATCCGCGACGGGTGGAAGTCTTGGAAAGGAGAGGAGTATTGAAGGAAGCCGAAAGAATCGAACTGATCAAGACAGATCCGGAAGGATCCGAGACGAAGTCTAATTGTTCGTTGGACGGGACCAACTTACAACTTCGACGAGTGAGGAGTCGGACAAAGTCAGACGAGGAGAAGATAAAGACCAGCTAAGTTGATTTTAGACTTAAGCTACATACTACAAAGTATAGAGCTTATATACGAGGGTCCGGAAGCGGACCCGAATAAACATGTTGTAAGTAAAAGATAATAAGAAGGATATAAAGGGAAATGCTCAGTACATCATCATCGCGTGAAAACCCTTTTACAATAGAGAGAACACATGGGGAGGGTCATAGGAACATACATGAGGAGAGAGGAGTAAACATGAGGATAGATAAAGATGATAACGGACCGAGAGTTTAAGCGAGGATGTAATAGAAAACGGATGCGGAGCGGATCCGATTGAAGTTGATGAAGTTAGAGTCGTTATATGAAGGATGAAGGATCCGGACGGATCCGGCGGATGCGCGGATGTAACACAAACATGGCAACATCATCCACATATACCTTTCAATTCACTCTCAAATAATAGACCTGTCAATATATACTACAAACCCTTGCCTCTGCATCTACAAACCAATATGCCAATCTTTCCATTGCTATGTTGACATATTCCTCTTCTGACACAACTCTCCCTGGATCAAGTCCAATAAACCAGATGTTGTTCTTTTCATCCATCAGAATGCTCTCCAACCAATCTGGATCATCATGTAACACCTTCTGAGATCCTTTCTCAACCAACCACAGATATCCTGCTTTCCCTGGCCTCCTCAAGAGACAAAATCAACAAATGATATTATTAAAGGACTCATGAGACATCACTCCTCTTTCCCTGACTGAATATCTCAATAGTTTTCCAACACCATAAATGCTGTCACAAATCTCTCCCCAAGTCAACTCTGGATCCATCCAAAATACTCTTTGCACAACCGGTACAACCCATTCTCCATTCCCTAAATCTACAACCATCAGTATTTCATAGGTGAAGATTTCAGCTATTTTGACTTTCTTGAATGAGTTTATTGGACAACAATGGACTTTTGATGCATATGCCATTGGCTCATTTCGAAAAAAATGACAATTTGCAGGACTTTGGAACAACGGATTGTTGAAACAGAACTCAGAGAGAGGATGAAAACCTGTGATATTGTGTTTAAGGGAAAGGTGTTTGAAAGGAATCATTTGGTCAACAAATTCAAAACCTTTGGATGTCTAGGGAGAGACCATGAAAAGAAAGGAAGATTTGATTAAACAGCAATAATAAAATTCAAGCTCATCTTCATATGCAAGCCTATCTAGAGATACTTGACAATTTGCTTCTTCAGATGGAAGCTTGAGCTTGAGCTGTTGTACCTTCCAGTTGTTTTCCACAAAGTCTAAAACATTAGCATCTCTTGCAGGGGACAGAAAAGTGTACAAAGGCATGGTGTAAGCTTGTTCAATAGAGGAAAGGAATAGAAAGGAATGGAGGTACAAAGAAAAGCTTGAATGTTCTGTCTTAAATAGTGCATACCAATGGTGGGGCTTTCAGTAAGGTAATAGAAGGGAAGTGTTAAGTCCGGGCAAGTCTGAAGCTAGGAGAGAGAGTTCTGGAGCTCCGGAGTCTCAGAAACACTAAAAATAGAAATATCAGATCCGAAGCGGATCCTATGAAATAAGAAATGAGAGGACGAAGTCTGAGTATTTACTGGGCCGGAACCGGATCGATGTTTGCGTTGGCTCAGAATGAACACAAGAGAATAAAGACCAGCTTAGTTGATTTTTGACTTAAGCTACATACAAAAAAGTATCTAGCTTTTATACTACAGATCCGAGATGGACCAGAATAAGACACGTTGTAGAGAAAAGACAATAGCAAAGGAATAAAATGATATAAGGAGAAATGTGCGCAGCACATAAATCATGAGAAGAGGTCATGAGGAGAGACAAGTAAAACATGTGGATGGGAAAGCGGAACATACGGAACAGCAGAGCAGAAGGAATATGAGAAGTCAGAAGTGTGGAAAAATGCGGATCCGATGGATCCATGAGGAAGCGATAATAAAGGAATGAAGCATGGGAAAATATTTTCGGATGAAGCGGATCCGAGCAGATAATAAAGGATGCTAAATAGTGCGAGAAAATATTTTGGATGGAGCGGATCCGAGCGGATCTAAGCGGAATAGGGATTTAAATAAAGTGCAGGAAAATAATTCGGACAAAGCAGATCCGGATAGAAGGTATAAATGTAACAGGAAGTTGAGATTAAGCCATATAAAGAAAGAAGTTTGGTGTTCAGCCATACACCCCTTTGAGGGAAGTTTCAACTGAACATGCAGGCAAGATAGACGTAAAATAGAAGATAACAAGTCAAGAAAAAGTAATAGAGTTGTAGAACACATGAAAGGATTGATCCATCATTGAATTTGCTGCCTGTTGTTCTAGTAGCTTGATACAATTTGAAGCAGAATCAAAATCCCAATGTAGCTCTTGCACTTTAGGTGTACAAATGTGTGGTCTAGAAGGAATTGTGGCTTGTAGAGATTGATGGTTAGGCCTAAAAATAAATAGATGAAGACGTTGAGCATGCACATGTCTGGGTAAGATAGCACTGCTGAGTTCTCTAAGAACAAACAAGCCAGTGCCCCTCTTCTCATGGATAACATATGGCCCAGAGTATGTTAGCAATCCTTTTCTGCCTTTGACCTCATTTAATTGCGACTCCCAAAGCCATACGTTAAAGCACTAGTTTTTGTTCAATAGGTTAAGGTGGGTTGAGTGGGTTATGTATAAGTTGAACTGGTTTTGACAGAGTTCAACCAGGTAATTTGAGTTCACACGTCTTCAGTACCTCAACCTAAGTCAAATAGTCGCTGAAAGTTGTGAGTGGGCTCGGAGACAGAATCCTTTGACAAAGACAGTCCTTGTTATTTGACGTCTGAAGCTCTACAAAACTAGTACTAAGTTCATCAAGCCTGTCTGACTTTCTAACTAAGTCTAAAGACTCCAAGATAAACGTCTATGAACTGATGCTCAGGTATAGTAGATGGGTTATATATGGTATATACAAAGTCCACATGGATGAAAGACTTAGTATAAGGAGATTGGGTCCTCAGGCATGCTAACACACTTGCTAGTCACTCAAGAGGTTTAGTTTATCGTCCTAAGTCACTACACACACTAGGTAGCCAAACCCCAAGACAGTTGATTTGGTCAAAGCCAATTTAGTTTTACTTCCTAAGTCACTGCACAACAGACAGCCAAACCCCAAGAAGGTCGAGTCGAACAATTTAGTTTTACTTCCTAAGTCACTGCTCAACTGCAGCCAAACCCCAAGAAGGTTGTGTTGGAACTTTAGTTTTGCTTCCTAACTCACTGCCCAACCGACAGCCATACGCCAAGAAGTTTAGTTTAACGTCCTATTTTACTGCACACAGGGCAGCCAATCCACAAGACATTGTGACTAGGTATAAAGCCTTTTAACCCTATATACCAGACCACTCAACAGCTAACTAGCAATCAAACTGGCTCAAGGTAAAATAACTCTCAAGTGTGCACGTTATAGATACACAAATAAGATCAATTGAGTGGGGTTTCGAGCTTCAACACGTCGAGACATCACAACAGACTGGTTTCACCAGGTGGCTGCTAGTCAAAACTAGGAGGGTACAGTGTTCCCCAGGCTACAGTTATGTCCTTGAGCAGGTTACTCTAGGTTCACTACTGTACTATGGTTTTTACATGACTATTTATACTGAGTAGGGTTCGGAGTCCAAAATATACTGAAGAAAACAAAAGAAACTAGTAAATCAAGGAAATCTGTCACAGATATTGTTACACTAGGCTGGATAAGCCATTTCTACAGGGTATATGGGGTGGTTGCAGCTCATTCGGTGCTGGTTTCCACTGATTCAAGGTGACTCATCGTCACATTGCCTGACTCATTGTGCCTAGGCAGCAAGATAGCCCTGGCCAGAACATATTCAACTGCCTGTACAACTGATCCTTATGGCTCCACAGGTGTTCCCATGTGCTTTCCGCTGATAGGAACTATCCTATGGTGCCTCAATGATTCAGCCAGAACAACAGTGCTTTACTTCCGTGTCTAGACCAGCGGAAGGACTTCCAAAGCTCCACTTCGTACCTGGTCCGGTTATTTCTGGTCAGCTGGTTGTCCGATGAAGGACTAACTTGCTTCCCAGTCTGAAACACCGATTCATCGATGTCCGAAAGCTAAAGCCTTTGTCGCCACAGGCGGCAACTCGGTAACTGATGTTTGTTTATGTCTCCACTACGTTATACAACCACATTATACAAGATTCTGCCTTAACAGTCCTTCGTCGAACAACCACTGGGTGCAGGTTAAAATAAAAGAGGTTGAGTTATTTTGAAGTTATTTTGAAGTTAGGCCACAAAATTTTAAAATAATACAGATCTGATTTTGTTGATTTTATTTTGAAGTTTTGTTATAGTAAAAAATATCATCAAAATAAAATCAACAAAATTGGATCTGTACTATTTTAAAATTTTGTGGCTTAACTTCAAAATACCTTCAAAATAATTTACTACAGTCATCCACTGGCTGGTGACCCAGCCAAATTTAAAAAGTTCATAACCACTCCATATTACATTCTCTGTACTTAGTGACTATCTCAATAAGTAATATACATGCATAGTTTTTTACTGAGGTATCATAAGCAAGGTAGGGTATGTACAAGAGTAACAATAGGGCAAACAAGAAAAAGTAGGTTAACCGAGTGGAATCAGCCAATGACCCAGTCACGTCACGCTTGGATCACAAAAGATAAGATAACGGATTACTCCGAATCTCTCTCAGAGTCACTGCAGTTAATATTTCCTTCATTTCAGATACCTTGCGTCGCTCCAGGGTATCTGAGGTAGCATGGCCTACCATAATATGAGGAGCAGTGGGAGAAATGCGTCGAAGCCAACCGCATTGACAATATGCTGACATTCCAAAAGGAGATATACATCATTGATGTGACATCTTGTGCACGCTCCTCCGAAGGTCTGAAATTTAGAAACAAGCTGGTTTGTCTACTGCTGCAGGCTTTTAGCTCATTTTAGTGTCGGGATCTGTGGTAATAGGGTATATAAATACTACAAACAAATTTCAGAGCTGTAGTGTATGTATTTCCTTTGCTATTCACGAAAAGAAATTCAAAAGATGCTGTATTTCCAACTTATTTTGTTCTACGATATTGTATAGCACGAAATTTGACTCCGGCTTCACATGTCTTGTGTATTATAGGTACTATAACAATACTGTAGCTTCCTAGATGGTCCACGACACAATAATCATGCTGCCAGCTGGTTTGGGTCATTGGCCGGTTGATGACTGTATGTTTTATTTTAAGCTGCACCCAGTGAACCTTAAGTTGTCTAACCCAGTGCAACTGGTTGCAATCATTGAATAGAGTCCGATTAACAACCCTTGAATTGGGATTCAACTTAGCTCAAATGGTACATTTGGATTATGAGGAGGTGACGAGTCTCAAGATTCAGAGATCAGGTCTAGGTATAGTATTCAACTCCCCAGAAGTCATAGGAACTGGAATCCTTTCGATTCAAATCCTCAGTTACTTTACTCCGCTTTGTTGACTACGTTGAGTGTGGGTGCTCCTCACACATCTCTAATGAATCAAGTTGGTTTAGAGCCAGTTGAAACCCTTTGACTAACAGCTGGGTTCTCACTTTAGTCCTTTAACCCATTAATACCATATGTCCTATAGGTTATTTGGCATATAAATGCGCAAAAATAGCCTTTATACAGTGGTAACCAGTTTGCTGGCGCATTAACATACATCCCAACTTCATATTCAATAATCGAACAACCCTCCATTCTTCTTGTACATGTCGTCAATAGCCCACTGCCTGGACTTACAAATGGAGTCATAATATTGTATGCTTGTTAGAGAGCCGGTTCTTGTCACTGTAACTGTAGAATCTGTATTGCTATGAGGTCTACATGTGTTTTGACATGATCCCAATCTAGAGTTTGCCAAGTATGGTCAGTTACATCAAAAGACAACACTGGATGAACACCATAAAGAAGGAAATAAGGTGCATAGCCCATAGATCAAGAAACTGTAATATGAGTTGCAAATAGAGCAGTAGAAAGGTAGATTGAGAAACTGTAATATGAATTGCAAATAGAGCAGTAGAAAGGTACTCAGGCCATCTTCCCCATTTATCTCCACACACCTTGAAAATTGCTTCTACTAATGGTTGATGTGTGTGTTCATTTGCTGTGTTTCCTTGTGGATGATACACAGTCAATATGATCACAGTACAATTGTACAACATTGAAAGTAAATGTTGAACTTCAGCTTTGAACTTGGATCCCCCATTCATTGAAATGACAGGAATGCATGCAAACCTACAAACAAGTTCAGTATATATGGACTTCACAATGATACTGGCCTTCAGTTTCTTGATAGCTTTTGCTTCAGGCCAGAGTGTGTTGGGCTCAAGAGCTTGGATAATGTAGTTCATACCCCCAGTCCCTGCTGGCATATGTATGCAGTCTAGAGTGAAGTGTTGAAGCATAGGAGATTGCCATGATATGTTGTAGGAAATGACTGGAAGCAGTTGAATAACACGCTGACACTTGATACACAAGTGTACAAAGTAGGAAATGGATTCATACATCTTGGGCCAAAAGAAATGATCTGAAAGCAGATGATAAGTAGCATCTCTTCCTCTATGCCCTACCTTGTTATGTGCTTCAGCCATGAGTTCCCCCCACTGCTGTACTGATTGAATTACCAGTCATAGAAGCTGAGCCAAACTCTTCTTTGGAGCCAACCATAGTTTGTCTGCATGTAGGAAGAAATGTAAAGCCTTCTTGTGAAAGTGTAGCTTTTGTCTATCTGAAGTATAATGAGTCAGTACAATACCTGACGAATAGAATGCTCTCAACTCTCTCCAAAACTCAAAGTCTTCTTTTGTCTCCTTACCACCAGCTTTCATCACGTCTCATACCTGTACGTATGAGAAAAATTCAGTAATCTTGAGGTTGTACACCTTGTCACCAAGCAGCACCTTACATTCCTTTTGAACCTGTGTCAATGGTTCAAGAAAATTGAAAGTCAGCTGTGAGCCTTCAAATTGTAGAGTGGAAAGAGAAACATGTGAAAAGAAAGGGATTGGGGTCTAGTATCTTATCAAAGATAACAAGAGAAGCAATAGGTTCTGATAGCACAATTGGACATAGAGAATGGGAATGGTTGTCATAGACAGAAGAAAAACATATGTGGAGAGCATCCAATAAGTACTTAACTGAAGAGTTCCAACTTGTCCTCACTGGAGCAGTAAGTTTCAAACCATATACCATATTGAGGAATGTGTATAGAAACTTTTCTTGTTCTTCTGCCGTTTCTACTGATTCTCCCGGTGTTTGTGGATGTCTTGATAGCCCATCTTTGGCCTTGTGAGAGGTCACTGATACATGACAGGTCTCGAAATTGAACAACTTGATGTAAGTTACCCAACAAAGAATAGGAGTGTTTGGTACATCGTCCAGTTCTCTAATCATTTTAGCCAAGGAAATCACATTTGTCATGAAGATTAAATACGAACATTTTATTCTGATTACTAATATTCATTTTTCCTTTATTTTCAGACATTTACATTTGTATGTTCTCGTTTAGCATTTCCTTTAACCTTACTTTCAAACCTTAACCTTAACTACGTAGTGCATGCAGCCTTATCGCTGCCTCGCACCTTTACACTCTGTTTACACCCTTCTTTCATTTCCCTTTCGATCATACTTATCCATAGCCTTTCCATAGCCTTACCAGAATCTTTCCATAGCCTTACCATAATCTTTCCTGAACATGTGTTAGTAGTGCTGTAGACCCTTAGCCCTAGTTTCACATTACCAATCCCTGTAGTACAGTATTTAAACTCTTCATCCTGTAACCTAGTCCTCATCTTGACCTCTTGGTCTATTTGGACTAGGTATGCTTTGTATCTCCTTACTATTCTAATCTAACTTGGTCTATTTGGACTAGCTCGTACTCGTAAGAACTTGTCTCATTCTCGCTTGCTCTCTCGTTGTCGCTTCTTTGCGACATTAGGTCAAGATCCTTTACTGCACCTGTCTATCAAGAGACCCGTGCAGACACATCACGCTCGCTGGTATCCTGTTTCCCTTCCTCCCATACCCCTAAGGGCCCACAAGCCTGTCAACTCTAGCCTGTGTGAGGAGCCTCACAGGTGGACAGGTATGAACAGTTCAAGGAGCTGTTGTGTAAGGTCATCCCCTGTCTACACGAGCTTTAAAACATAATTCCGGACTCCCTATAAAGGAGTAAGGTGGTTGACCGTCCTCGTAATTGTAACCGACACTCAAAACTACCATGTCTGATGATTGTGTAAATCTACCCCATGGACTAGACCTCTACACGACCCATCACCTTCACATCAGAAACGACGGGAAGTTCTGGAACTGTGCCGAACAGGTGTGCCCAAATGCAGCCTTAGTATCCATTGCCGCCGAAACTACCCTTGAAAAAGACGGAATCCAACACCAAATTATCCCAATCCCAAAGAAACCCAGAGACGACTCCCTGCCCCCACCCAGAGACCAGAACATGGATGACTTATCAAAAGACGACCTCATCAAGTTCCTGATGAAACAACAGCTTATGCTCCAGAATAAAGTCACTTGCCTTGCCCATTCCATCAGAAGGGCCAATATCACTGAGAAAAAGGACAAGAAGAACGCAAATGCTAAACCTACACCATTCACAGGGAAGAGTAGTGACGTTTGCACTTTCCTCACGTTCTTCCAGAACTGGGCTAGCAAACAACAAGGCATCCGAACCTCGTACAACTGGATTGCCTCCACCCTTTCCTACATGACTGAAGACACAGCTGATTGGGCTGCACAGTACGCCGACCAGATCTTCCGATCCTACAGTGACCCTAGTGTCAAGTTCCCCTTCAACTGGAAGTGGGACGACTTCGTCAAAGAATTCAAGACAAGGTTTGGATCACTAGATGAGGAGTCGGAAGCCAGGAAACAGATAAAAGGAATGAAACAGGGAAAGTTGACAGTCGCCCAGTTCGCACAAAAATTCCAAGACATCGGATCTCAAACTGGATTCTCCGACGCAGATCTCATGGAACAATTCTGCAGCAGGCTCAACCCCAGTGTCAGGCTCCATATGGTGAGCATCAACATTGCCCAAGGAAAGCCCAAGTCCTTGTCCCAAGCCGTATCCAGAGCCATCGAGATCGAACTAGCCCTACATGACCCCACTTACAATGCTGCCAGTGGTAACCGAGCCGACCCAAATGCTATGGACATAGATGCCACCCGAGTTGGAAATGGAGGGGGAAGGGGAGGAAACTGGAATGGAAAAACACGAGATGACTTCCTACAAGAGATGAAGGGAAGGTGCTTTGGCTGTGGAAGCAAAGAACATGTTCGAGCAAATTGTAGCTGGAAGAACGAGAAATGCCGATACTGTGCCTGAATGGGGCATATGGAAAGGATTTGTCAGGACAAATATATGGGCTTAGAGAAGAATAGGGGAGCAGGGAAAACTGGAGGAGGAGCTCGAGTATCTGCCAGCACCGAAACCCCATTTTCACTCTTCAACGATACGCCCCCAGTTGCCGGTCCCCCCTCCACTCGCATCAACAACTCCAGCAGTGAGATCCAAGCCTTGAAAGAGGCCATGGCTCAACAGACTGCTATCCTTGCCACATTTATGAAAGAACAAAAGGATTTTTAAAGCCGACACCCAGTTCTGAAGTGAGGGATGCCGTAATACCTCCTACAGGATTGACATTCTCAGAGAAAGGAAGGATAAAGAGAGAAGTTATGGACATGATCAAAGAAGTTACAGAACCACTTGAGATGAGGATGAAGGCTTCAGAAACAACAGTATCTGAGTGGATACAGAAGGCAGAAAAGACCAACAGCAAACAATTTGCAGGTCTCAAGCAGGAATTGAGTGGACAGTTTGAAGGGTTTAAAACCTGGTACCAAAGTCAGAGTGCTTCGCAGCCTCAACAACTGATGGGAGCATGGATGAATACCTTCGTTCCTCCTCCTCAAATGTACCAGCCTCCGACGGCATACCACCAGCCTGCGCAGCAGTATCCACCTTATAACCAATATGCTCATCAACAGATGGCTCTGATGGCCTCTCAGAATAACCCTCCGATGAAGACAACAGAACATGAGACCACCCCGAAGTGGGCCTACTAACTGGACGCAAGGAAAAGATATGTCGCTGAAAGACCTACAGTGCTTTTTCTGTTCGCTCATGGGCCATATGAAAAGCAACTGTGAGGTTAAACAGCAATACATCAAGGACGAGTTGTGCTATTACGACGACAACAGTTATATCCGAATGTGGGATGGAGGAAGAAGACCTTTGCCTATCACACCAGGAGTCTGAGTCCCAATGAAACAGAGAATCGATGAGTATCTTGCAAAGCACCCGAAGCCAAAGTCGACCCCTTTGTTGAACCCTAGACAGGGGACCACTAATCAAGACAAAGTGTACTATATCGAACAAGCTAAGGAACGGCAAGAAGCGAAGGAAAGAGAAGACGCCAAGAATCAGTACTTGACTAGTATTCTGGTACAACATGGAATCGCTATCCCCGAAGGGTATGCTATGCACGACAGCAACCAGCTCCAAAATGGAATGGCAGCTTCGGATGCGGCCTACTACATGCAAGGATCCAGCGAAGCCCCTATGCCAAAGAACTAGCAAGCTTGATGATGGTGGGTACACACAGTACTGCCAGGCTGGGCGCTGTGAAGAAGCCCCTTGAGAGCGGTATTTTAAAGGCAAATAATAATAATAAAAGCAGTATAAAGAAGAAAGTGGTATTTGATGGAGTAGAGCTACCAAAGTCGAAGTACATACCACCACAAAAGAGAGCATCAGACAAAATCATGACAAAGACTCCTATGCAAAAGAAGGTAGCCTCCGATATCGAAGAGGTTATTGTTGAAAGAAGAGAAGAAATGGAAGATGACCTGCGAAGGGAAGCTATCTCGCCACTTCCACCTTGGGCATCATTTCCAGCAGCACCTTATAAAGGAATAAAGGATGTCAATTTTCCAAAGGCTAATCCTCTGAAGGAGAAATCCTCACTGAGTACCCATCAAGGACAACAAGAGGTTAACCCAAAGGAGAAAGATGACCCTATACCTTTAGCGAAGGAAAAATCTCCAGCTTACCAGAATCAGGCTTCAGTAGAAGATGCTGAGCTGGTAGACAAAATTGTTGGAAAGATTATGGACACCAATGTCAGTACGAACATTGGAGAGCTTTTAGGAGTCTCCAAGTCTACCTGTAAAGAAGTCAGAAAATGAATAACGCAATGGCGTATTCCACTGACGAAGCAACAAGTGCACATGTTCGATTTCATTGAGAAGCTAGATGCAGAAGAGGTCACTGAGACCAAAGGACAGAAAGATGATCAAAAACAGGAAAGCTATGATACAACCAAAGGGACAGATGAAATGCCTGAGATCCCATAAGGAGATGTTGTTCGGATCGAAGACTTACCTCCGGTGGTGGCATTCAATCAAATTTCAGTTGAAGCCTATGGCAAAGGAAGTCAAATAACAGACCCTATCCTTCAGTATCTAGATTCCTTAGCACCAGGTGAAAAGCCAAAGCCTGTGCTGGTAGCAAAAGATACCACTTCTATTCAAGCATTAAATCCTTGGATTAATGCCAGGATGAGAGTAGAGAGTATCTATGACCCAGGTTCACAGATCATGTCTGCCTCAAGAAAATTTGCAGAAGAGTTGGGCCTTAGCTGGGACCCTGATATACGAATATACATGCAGTCAGCTAATGGACAAGTAGAGAAATCCTTAGGGATTGCCCGAAATGTAGCATTCAATTTTGACAGCGTTACCTTGTACCTACAAGTACACATAATTAACAAACCCGCCAACAAAATGTTACTGGGTAGACCTTTGGTGCTGATGGTTTATCCAGAAGACCAGCTCATGAAGGTGATGAAGAATATGATAATCCTGAAGACGACTATCACCACAATACAGCTCCTTTCAAGTTTGAAGTTGCCAAAGGGTCAAGAAACACCACTCTACCTTTCAAAGAATTCAAAGACGAGATAGATATTAGAGGAGGAGGCTATATGATGGAGTCTGTCGAATGCTTCGCAGATGTCATTGTGGAAGAACAAAGTTTAGAATACAAGACCAGAATTAAGATTGCAAGTACAGGACCGGAGGGTGCACAAATTGTAGCTTCGATGCTGCAGTTAATGTTGCCTACGGTAGACCAAAGTGAACCCTATAGAGAAAAGCACCATTCGAATAAAGCAAAGCGCCTGGATGAAAACTTACTGCTTGTCAGAAAATGGCTTAGGGACCCTACTAAGAGACCAGATGGCATGTCTGATGGACAGTATAGAAGTTTTACAGGCTTCGCAAGGAAATTCTTTTTTCATAATGATAAGATGTACCAAAGAGATGACCAAGGAAAACACAAATTGGTTGCAGCTAAGGCAGAACGAATGTACCTTTTAAGTGCAGCGCATGACAGCTTAGGGCACCGAGGGGTATTTGCTACAAAATCCTTGTTACAAGAAAGGTTCTGGTGGCCCAAACTAGAAGCCGATGTGAACTTTTACATCAGGCATTGCCACATCTGCCAGACACATCTAAAGGATTTTGTAAAGATGCCTCCGAAGGTAACTCCTATGCCTTCGCTATTTCAAGTGATGCACACAGATTTGATGCACATGCCTGTGGCTTCTGAAGGGAAGAAATACATAGTTCATGGCTGATGTGCAATGAGCTCTTGGATGGAAGGCAGGACACTTGCAAAGGAAAATCAGAGAACTATCAGAGAATGGCTATTCAAGGATATAATTTGTAGATGGGGTTGCCTTGCTATGATCATCTCAGATAATGGAGCAGCTTTAGCGCCTATCTGGAGAAACGCTACGGCATTAAAGGTATCCAAATTACTGGTTATAATTCTCAGGCCAATGGAAAAATCGAGAGACCACATTGGGATGTTTGGCAAGCGCTGTACAAAGCTACCAATGGCGATGTCAAGAAATGGGCACACTTTTTCATTTTGATAATGTGGGCTGATAGAGTGACCACGCAAAAGTGGATGGGATGTTCCCCTTACTACACAGTAACTGGAGCTACACCCGTACTCCCCTTCGATATTGTCCAAGCCACCTGGTTAATTCAAATTCCCGGTAGAACTCTTTCCTGGGCGGAATTAATCAGCCTTCGGGCTAAAGCTTTGTCTCTTCATGTAGCTGAAGTGGAAGAAATTATCAAGAAGATAGACGAGAAAAAAATCAAAGATACATTAGCGTATCTAGACAAACATGCAGCAAAAATTAGATATTGGGACTTCAAACCAGGTTCCCTAGTCCTTGTCAGGAACACCGCTGTAGGAAGTTGAAGCCTAGGTTTATTGGGCCTTGCATAGTCATTCAAAGGACCGAAGGAGGTGCATATGTATTGGCTGAAATGGATGGTTCTGTTTTACAGAATAAAATAGCTGCCTTCCGAGTTTATCCTTATCATGCACGTCAACGCATAGCATTGCCTTCGAATCTGTCTACATTGACTGGTCTAACCAAAGAAGAACTACAAGAAATTATTAATGGACCCGATCCCAATGATACTCCACCAGTAGAACTCCACACCGAAGGCACTTTGAACAAACTGCCTGAGGTAACCGATGAACAAGTGGAAGAAGTTCTGGGAGGAGCAGAGAGCAATGCATCTGATGAAGAGGAAACTTAGCAGCTTTAGTGGGGGGGGAGTGGCTTCGAAGGAGACACTTACCACTTTGCTTTAGCAGACTGCTTTGCAGTGCGACTGTAGAGTTGGCGCTCCCTATGAGCTTCACCTCTGAGTGTTGCAAAGATTGGATCTCTGGTCCTGCCAACAGCTCCGCATTCTCACCCAGGAGATCTTGCAACAAGGCAATGGACCCTTGCAAGTTACGCATCTGAATGACTAGTTCGAGTGTGGACATTCAAATCCTAGCCTCCAACATAGAGATTGCCTCGAGGACCCTACAGGTATCACTTGTCCCAGTAACCAAAGGTAACAGGGCCTCTTGATACTCCCTAGCTAGGTGAAGAACAGTGACGATAGTGTCAGACAAAGGCGAAAGATCACCTACAGAAAAGTCAATAATGAAGTAAAACCCAAAATGTAATTGTCTGCTACACACGAAGGATGGCTTGAACAGCACCAGGATTGATAATGTGAATTTGTTGTTGCAAGTTAGAGACTTCCTGAGTAATCTCTGCAAAAGCCCCTTCTGCTTCACTTTGGGATCTCTTGCGACTGACTTCTGCACCGACAGTTACGCTATTCTTAGCCTGCAGCGACAGTTTTAAAACGACACAGTTTAAGAGAGAAATGTGCGACGCACCCGATCCACTAGTTCTACTGCGATGGTTGCAGCTTCCTGTACCCGTCGAAGTATTTGGATGAGTGTGCTTCACATGAAGTTCATTGACAAGAGAATAATCACCAATTCACAATAAGGACAAGGTGTATCAGGGCGGCGAATGCTATCTGCAACAACCTGCACAGGGGGAAGCTGATCGATCTATTCAGTATAACCTTCAGAAGAACTGGTTTTAAAGACAGTCCTCACCGATGACCCTTCATCCTCAGTAGTGGCACCTTCACGCTTCTTATCCTTTTTCTTTTTGTCTTTGCAGGGTTTCTTCTCTTTTGGCTCCTTTATAAAAGAATAATTAAGACAGGATGGAAGATTGATTTTGAAGACTCACTGGAATGGGGTCGTCTTCCTGCGCTTTAGGATGACTACCATTGCCGTGATTGTTGCCAGAAGCATCTACCATGACAATGTCCTCATTGGCAATCCGAACACTAGGCAGTGCATGATAAGAACTATTGACGCTTCGGTTGATGTGTGGTACACCACTGTAGCTGGTTCCTCATCCAGGCCAAAGGATAGTCCCAGTAATAGATCTGTTACTAGCAGTGTCCTGCGGAAGAAAAGAACAATTAAAAGATGTTGAGTTGGGAGTAAACACTTATCCTGTACGAAGGCCTTCAGTTTTCTTGAATATCACAGAAGCGTCGAACGAACAATTGAATGTCAGAGTGGGACCGAGGCATGTCCAGACCGAGAGTATTGAAGACTGATTCTGCCATGCAACAGCGAGGCAGAAATTCTCCATTCATGAACTCCAAGTCATGGATCAGATCATCAGCTTCGGCAGAATGAGCGATTGCAGACTAAATCTGCTCTGAGATTTCAAGTTGAATTCAAAGGAAGACGCAGACATACCAAGAGGTTCATGACAGCTTTGGCGTCACCTGCATTTTGATAGTTTGGACTACCATGGTTGTCTTGCAGGTGGTTCTGTAGATCAACCACACAGTTGTGTAGCATCCTACGGAGATTGTCAAGTGAAGAATTGTCAGACATAGAGCAAAATTTTGTTTTTGGGTCTCTAGTCCAAAGGGGACAAGCATTTTATACCTCACATCGCCTATGCGTATTCCCTTTTGGTTGGGGACAACCATTTTTAGTGGGGGAGGATATGGTAACCCATTGCCCTAGGACGAGTTTCGCACAAAGATTTTGTCAAAGCTCTAGTAGCCACTCCTCATGGTTTCAAGAGAAAGATCTGCCAAAGGAAAACTTAACAAAGAAACAATAACGATTTTAAGATAAACCCAAAGTGTACCTGCCAATCATGACCTACTCACGGAGATAACTTAAAATCTAATCAGAGATCACTGATCCGAAGACAAGACCAATGTGATTAATCTGAAGGCAGGACACTTAGAATTCTAAGTCACATGAGAGAAGGGAAAGCAAGGCCACAAAGGCCACAAAAACAAGATGGATTTAGATGATACAAGTACTGTAAGAGTCCATGTGAATTCTACTCTAAGAGTAAATGGCTCTAATTCTACAGGGTACTGTATATCTATAGGACAGCGGCATGAGAAATAAAAAGAGATACAAAATTGTGTATGGCGCTAAGGCCGAGGGCGGGATTGGAGACTGCAAGAATCAACAACGGCACAAAGGAGGTCCCTATAGGTCTGCAACCTAAGCATCGCACTAATAAAAAGAAATGACTGGAATAAGAAAAGAGACAAATCATAAGATAAAAGACAGACTCACTTTGCGCTTGGAGGACCTCAACAATGATGCTTCGGATTAAGGGTTAGTTGACCATTCCGAAGGCAAAGAACCTTTGCCACCCTTGCCCTCGAACCAGTCGACAAGGCTCTGGCTCAACTCAGCCCAGACATTCTCATCGAAGACGACATCAGCAGAGGGCACAATATCGTACTCCTCCTGTCGCACCTCAAGGTCAACGCACAACGCAGGCTTGTTTCAGCTGTGGAGAGATGTCGACGTTGTCTTGAAGATGAGAAGTGAACCCTTCGGACGCTTGATTCGCAGACGTGAGAGCTGAGGTCAATTTGTACCGACAGGTGTGATATTTGTTGATGTCGAGAAGAGCACTCGCAACAGACAACTCCATTCATTGCTGGGCAGAGTACTCATCGAGGGCCAAGGAATCCAAGTCTATAAGAAAGCAGATATTCAAAATAAAAATAATAAAACGGCAACAAAAGACTTATGAGCAGTCGAGAATTGTGCTATGCCATCAGCGTGGTCGGCAGCATTTGAGAAATTGGCACCAGAAGAGAAGTTGCACCCAAGACCCAACTGACAGCAGTTTAAACAAGACTTGTCACCGGTATGAGGGAAGCAGACGATACCATGGTGACCACAATTTTCACAGGGGCTGAATATAGGCTAAGAAAAATGAGTAAAGGGTACAAAGAAGAAAGTAGAAACAAACTCACAGCAAAACTTGAGGAAGTAGTGTAATGGGCAGAAACCTGCCTGGCATGCATTGTCTCCCGAATTGACTCCGTGTGATGCTTGACGCCATAAAGATCAGAGGGAATGGTGAAATCACCTAAGATACGTGGGGGAGCCAAGTGAAAAGTGGGTGTAACAGAGGAATGGATTGAATAACCTGCTGGTACCACAAATTGTTTGGCTCCCAAAGGAACCTTGACAGTCTCAGAGGTACCAGTTGGCACCTTAACCAGTACATGACTAGTAGGAGCCCACCGGGTATGCTTGGTCTTCTTGACCACGATGCTTTCCTCAGGTTGAGAGACAGCCGATGTTGGCTTCAGACAGACTTGGTCTTTTGAGGAAGGGACGACAGTCTTGATTGGACTAGCCAAAGAAGGAGCGGGTGTTGTTGAGCTTGTCTTTGCTGGTTCAACTGGTTGCAGAGGAGACTTGCGAGGTTTGACTGGGTTGACCGAAGAAGGCGCTGGGGTCATAACGACAGCTGATGCTGGTTCAGCAGGCTAAATCAAAAGCTCACAAAATGGTGCTGCTACTTCTTCAGAATCAGAGTCAACGACCATAGAAGTGTCGACATTGGGTTTTGGAATAGAGATCTGGCGAGGATGAGAATAATAGCCGGGGGGTCTCTCTTTGATGGGGAATTCCTGCTGCACTGTGACTCGAGAAGAGACCGAAGCTAGAAAATGAAATCAGTTATTATTTGCAATGATGCAAACCTGGCACCCCAAGGATATGAAAGGAATTCCATACCTGCAGGAGTACTGGGAGATGTGGTCTGATGGGGTGAAGGCACAAATTCGTCATCCAGAGGTTCATACGAGTCAAGGACTAGGAGGCTAGGATCGTCGAGTTTATGAAGCGTCTTGTGCACACAACCGCTGCGACGGAGCCCAGAGCCAGAAGGAGCTAGAAAAGCCTAAGAGAGAGGAATGCCACACGAGACGTAAAAACGTACAGGTATCATGGACTTGGGAGGACTCTCGACGAGCTTTGGAGACCACCTGTGTCTCTTGAGTCCGTCGGACTTTTGTTGGGGTGACATCTTCGACAGGAGCTTTACATTTTTGAGATAAAGATACCACTGGAATAGAAGCTATTAAGACATATCAGCAAAGAAGATGGAAACAGATGGCTTCTGACTCACTAGGAATAGCTCTTTGTTTACCCTTATCCTGCCTAACAATGTTCGACATAGGACACGGTGTAGGCCTTGGCATTGGTTTGGGACAAGGAAGAATAAGGGCAATACCGGAAAAAGAATTAGAAACTGAGGGAGAAGCAGGAGTGCTTGCTGAAGGCGGCACACGCTTGACCTTGACCGTGGCAGGATAGTCTAGAAAAGAAAACTAAGACCTAAAACGAGACGAGAAGAGAGGAAGTACCCACCATCGTCGAAGTCGGACGACTTGACAAATTGACTCCAATAAAGCCAAGGAGGAATCTTCCCTGGCTGGATGAAGTTGTCATTTTTCTACAAACAAAAGAGGTCCTTAATACGGACACCAGGATTTGATGGAGAAGACCGAAGACACTTACTGGGACTTGATAAACTACGGTTTCGTTGCCAGGTGTGTCCAGATAGAAGCCAGCCCAGATGTCAGGTGTATGCCAACCATTAGGAAAAATGTCATCTGGGGGCGTGACAATTGGCAGAGGGGTGAAGAGACTTTGAACTTTGGTGAGTTGAACGTGAAGGTTGGCAGGAATGGCCTTGCGACTCTCACACCACTCGTCCACTTGATCAATAAAGTCTTGATGTCCCCAATGCGATGCACGAGGAGCGAGAGACACCGCTGCCAAGAACCCAGGGTCTACTCGAAAGTTGTACAGAATGGTGTGGAGTGTGTGTTTGATGACTTTGGGTTCCTCATAATCGGGATGTTGATACCATACATAATAATCATCCTGCCCAGAACAGAATTGGTTAGAAGAAACAAAGAGACGTTAGAAATGATGGTAAAAGAGAGACGTGATGGCAGTCATGCTCGAACTCAGAACTACAGTTCTGGCAGAAGAACAGAAACGAAAATGGAGTTCTTGACACATACCAATACGCTAGCTACCATATCAAAAAGCAAATTTTGCTGTTGTGAGTCCAACTGGTTGAAGAGACGCAAGTTTAAAACGGCAGGGAACCAGAGAGCTAATAACATCAAAGGTCTCCACGGTGTGAACGGGGTACCTATCACGGCCATAGGATTGACATTGGGGACTTGACTGGAAAAGACATCGTCAAATTGGGCTGGGACTTCGAAGATGTCGTATTTTTTGGGGAGGTTGTTGACTTCAGGAGTGGATTGAGAACGAGACATGGTTGTGACAGTCAACAGGTGAGTATGAGACTAAGAGCAGGGGTTAGAAAGAAACGAAGTTGAACTTATTCATATGGGTACTTATAATCCCTATGAATAAGGATGATCAATGCCACATCACTGATCATCAAGAAGGAAGAAGAGTGCATCAATTACCCTCTTTGGGGGAGAATTCCTCAAATCCATCAGAGAAGTCTTTATGGAATGAGACCCTGCAAAAGAATACAGTCTATTAATTCCCTTATTCGAATGAAACCTAAAACTATACCAGGTTTGTGTTTGAATCTATAAGGTCTTGAAGAGTGAAGGCTTGAAGATCTGAACACAAAGCCGAAGGTAGCACTCTGCATTGCCCAGGAGGTTTTAAAAGCTGTGGCGGCGGTAACAAAATAAAGTTTGTGCCGAGGATGCCGGAAAAAACCGACACAATGGTAACTAGTGATAAAGACAGGCATTTGAAGAAGTTGCATAAGAAGTGCATCAACACTTGACACTGCCAAAGCGACCTTAGAGAGAGACTTCATCGAGTTTTTAAAATGCAGGCATAGCTACAATAGAAGCACAATAGCTACAGGTGAAGTGGACTGGTGAAAACTGTAGCCAGGATGAAATTTCTCCGAAGCGCTCTGCTGGTTTATTTGATCACATAGGCGAACCTTATTTCGCGTCTACGGTGTTCTTATGACTTGGGAAAACTGTACTAAGGATGACCGAGGACGGTCAATATTATAGTGGGGTGAGATGATATTCGACATGAATGCAGATTCCAAGGGTAGGGAGCATTTTTGAAGGCCTCTGCACATAACAGATACCCTAGCAACAATTTAGACTCATTTGCTCCAAATGTCTTGATTGTTGCAAATCTTCTTATCTCTGTCTAATTCAACTTTGTTTTCATATTCCTTATTCCCCTTCTGCTATTTGTTTATAAGCCAGTCCCTGCTTGGGAAAGTTTATTTTGATGCTTTTCAAGACTGTGTACCATTTCTATGACCATACCCTTTGATTTAAGTCCACAATGCCTACTTACACTTTAAGCCTTCTTTTGATCTCATTTGATCTCATTTTTGTTTTGTTTACTGTGCTCTTAAAACTTATTTATATGACATCCCCTGCTTGTAAAACATTGTTTACATGCTCATAAACGATGTATTCAATTCTCATGACCATACCTGCCAAGCTGCTTCCGCAGTGTTTACTTTCAGTTTCAGTTTCCATTTGATCTGATAAGACTTGTTATCATTTTTTGATCATTTTGCGTTCCTCTTTGTTCCTGTTTGTATTCCAAGTGTCTAGACTGCTCTAGACACTTGCTGTCCGCTTCCTGCGCATGCTGCGGTCCGATTTGCTTCGGATCAAGGCCAGATCTTACAAGTGGTCAAATGATCAGGACCCATGACCAGGTGCCACATTTATGAGCAGAGGCCTGGTGATGGACGAAGTTTTGATTCTTTGACTGCTTCTTGCTTTCTCCCATCATCTCTCCTCTATATCTTAGGTGAAAGCAAGCTTTGTGAGTACATCTGCAGCGCATTTTAGTGGTTTAGACCGCTCTAACCACTCCAAATCCAGTCTGCAGTCACAGTACAGTGTACAGCTCCCTTGTAGCTCGCTCTGTGTACACTCCAGCTGGTAAGGCTTCGCCTTTTCAGCCCTTTGAACGCATCTTTGACTTTGGAGCATACAGATATCAACTCTAGCCCTCGGAACTTTGTTCCATAGTGCTTGCTGGTTGGATATCTTGCTCCCAGTGCATTATCAAAGCCATCAGACCGCTCTACAGTTGTACTGATACTATCTTTTGGATATATTCTATAGATCCAACACCTTAGGGCGCATTTTTTTCATCACCCACCCTCCTCTCCCTGTCTTTGTATCTACAATCATTAGTAGTATATACTTAGATACATGTAGTTTATAGTACATTGACTTGGGAAAACTGTACTAAGGATGACCGAGGACGGTCAATATTATAGTGGGGGGAGATGATATGCCTGTTATAGTTTTACAGACTAATTTGCGTGTTTCCCCGGTCTAGTCTAGTTCCTACTATAATATTCCTAAGCAGTTTATAACTCTATGCTAGGGTACGCTATACTAGCACCCTATGCATACTCCATTCACCAAAGGATCAACTCTATAATGGTCATTACACTCTGAAGGCAATTGCTTGCACACTATTATAAGCTTCGGAAAGTCTATCCCTTTACAAATGGTTATCTAATGCAACACGGTTACCTGAAGGTGTCCACTCAGCTACGCTGACACGACCCATTGCCGAAGCGTGGTTTGCAACTGTACAGTTTTACTTATCTAATATTTCCTGAACCCATAAATACCGTAGGTACCTTAGCTAGCTTAGCCAGTCACCCATACGTACTCAGCTTCGGGATTAACTCCTAAGGCTATAGTTACTAGTGGTACTCTATAGTTGGTTCAGGGGGAAATACACAGAAGAGTCCAGAGCACAAATTACTTTGCGAAGCTAAGAAGTACAAAGTTTTGTCCAAAGCGAAGTGATGACCGAAGCCTATTTTCTATCGAAGTTCATACCAAAGCAAAGCAAAGTTTTATTTGAAGTCAATCCGAAGCTCTACTATAATCTGAAGTCATATAAAAACCTGAAGCTATACAAAAGTCCGAAGCTGTTATAAAAATCCGAAGCTATTACCACAAACCAAAGCTATTCCCTTAGACTTTTGTCTTTAAACACGTCCCACTCAAAAGAACTGTCTTACTAGTTTACCTTCAGTACTAGTTATTCACTCAGGCATTCACTCTGAAGGCTCAGTTTCTAAATTCACTACTCAAAGTATTTTTATACTTGAACACACCCGAACTACAAACTTCTTGTGATTGTTAGTTGGTTCTTACCTTCTATCAACTACACACCTATTAGTGTTTTATTCTGGTCCATCCTGGATCCGTAGTATAAAAGCTAGATACTTTTTTGTATGTAGCTTAAGTCAAAAATCGACTAAGCTGGTCTTTATTCTCTTGTGTTCATTCTGAGCCAACACAAACGTCAATCTGGTTCTGGCCCGGTAAATACTCAGACTTTGTCCTCTCATTTCTTATTTTATAGGATCCGCTTCAGATCCAATATTTCTATTTTTAGTGCTTTCGAGACTTCTGCCCAGAGCTCTGCAGTCCCAGATTTCCATTCCCTGGCTTCAGACTTGCCCAGACTTAACGAGGTCTAGTGGAACAATTGTGTTTTGCAGACAGGAAAACTTTGGATCCAATCAGAAACTCTGGTGCATCCAGTTGATGTTTGTTGGCTTGAAATTTGTAATGAGTTTGTGCCAGAGTGATTTTCCTTTGGAGGAAGGAATGGAGTTCTTCAAGATTGACTACAACATGTCTGGCTTTTTCAGATGCGAGATTATAGTCCAGATGGATTGCAAAATTCAGATGATAACCTTTGTTTGCAAAGAAGGGGGAAATACCAGTGGAAGCATTCGGAGCATTGTTATAGGCAAACTCTGCAATAGGAAGAAGCTTAGACCAGTTCTCTTTTTGGTAGGAACAGTAGATTCGGATGTACTGTTCTAAGGTCTGGTTAGCTCATTCCGTCTGTCTGTCCACTTCCGGATGATAGCCAGAAGTAAAGTGAAGTTCCATTTCCAAAGCTTTTCCTAATGCTCGGAAGAATTGTGAAATGAATTTGGATGTGACATGAGAAGGAATTCCATGTTTAGAAAAGACATGAAGGACAAAAAGTTCAGCAAGTTGTTTGGAAGTGATAGTGTCATGGGTAGGGATGAAAATTGCTTGTTTGAAGGTGCAATCAATAATCACCAGGATGGAAGTGAATCCATCAGACAAAGGTAGTTGTTCAATGAAATCCATGGAGATGAAATCCCATGGACGTACTGGAACCAGAAGAGGTTTAAGAAGTCCAAAAGGTTGGTGCCAGTGAGGTTTATTTCATCCACAAGGTGTGCAAGACTGAACATAATCTCAGATGAACTCTTGGATCCAAGGCCAAGTGTAATGATGTCGGATGATTTCCAAGGTCCAGTTCTGTCCGAAATGTCCTGCAAGAGTGTCAGGGGACTTCCAGTACAACACCTTTTTCCTTCATCCCATGCCATCATCATGCTTCCATACCTACATACTGCCCCATGATCACATTGTTACCTTGTACTCATTCCCCATCATTTCCCATTGTTTCGGTTCCTATTGTCTTCTTCCATTGTTCTCTTCCCTTGTTCTCCCTTGTTCTTCTCTCCATTGTACTTTCACTACTTCTTTCTCTCGCACTGTCATAGATAGTATATATACCCATCACCTGCAGTAGTTGTCCTTTGAGTTTTTCTCTTTGGATCCCCTGCAGGTGCATAGTATGCCCCTCATGTATGTACATAGCACTGACTATAGACTCTTTGGATCCCCACCTGCAGTTGTGTTGAGTCTTACAAAGAGGGTGATCATGATGATAGTGCAAGACCGGGAGCTGTAGATCTGAAGCATTCAGAACATAAATGCATCCATCAAGGCAGAGAAGTCCAGTATCAACAGTCCAATGAGAGTTCAATTTACCTTTGGCAAGTTCAAAACTGAGTCAAGATTTCTCTCTTCACTTCATCAATAAGTCTGGTGTGCTGCAGGGGTGACGTATTCTAAGTGCATTCAGTATTCGAATAGGGGCTCTCTGCCATAGAGTGTGTTCAATGACTGGGATCTCATAGTCTGGATAATACTCCTGACTAAAGAAACCCTTTTCCAAAAACTCGAAGGCAAAGGCTTTTTGTCTTTTATGCACTATCCAACAGAGAAGGTCAATCTCTTCCTCATTGAGGGTACCAGGCTTGATGTTTCCCAACATCATCTCCATGCATTCTAGGGTGACTCGATTGCCATAGGGAAGTGTACACCAGGATTGAAGTTTGTGTGGGAATTCTAAAGGAATTGGTGACAGGATAGGTTTGAATTGTTGTGCGACTGGATTGGGCATGTAGGAAGATACTGGACAATATTTGCAGTGAACAGGCTTGTATTTGGATCTTTTCAGCTTCGGTTGTGTTGTGTTTCCTATATCAATTTCAGTAGTAAAAGCTCGTTTAACCCAAGGACTGTCTGAGCCTGAAGGAAAGTTAGAGTCTTTCCTGGCACACCAGGCGTACTCTTTCAAGAAAATGCCACAGACATCACATTTAATTCGGCTCCCATATCTACCAATGCTCTGAACTTCTTCCCATTGATCGTCACATCAACAAAACCACACACCATAGCTTCTTCTCCTCTTCTTCTACCAATCCTGACTTGTTACATTCTCCAGCTAATACTGTTTCCCATCAAGGTCTCGTTCTCTCTCTGTACCTCAGGGGACTCAATATACTCAAAATCCTCCACACCTAGTTCCCAGGTGTCGTACTCAGTGCCATTAGCGTGTGCTTCCCCATCTCTCTTTCCATATTCTCAATGTGTCCAAGTAATTTCACTGAACATCTTCTATAGGATAGGACTCACCCCAATTACTTGATCCAATGGCAATGTAATCTGTGTTTCCAACACCATTTTGAAAACTTGTACTGTGTCCATTCTTTCTTGAATGCAACATAAAGATAGCTCGATTCCAGAGTTGACTTTGTCCCATCCTTCATCAGTACATCCATCTTTACCTTGTTTTGCAAGGGTAGGGATGCCTTCCATCCATCCGACCAATTGATTGGATTAGTTGGTTGAGGTACATTTGTTTTTAGAGATACTTGAGGCGGCGCCATACTCTTGTTCTCTTGATTAGGTTTTGGAGCTGGTGGCACAGACATAGGTGGTGGGTTGGTCATTGCATTACCTGGGATTCTCAGCATGGACTCTTGAGGTTTAGTTTTAGTGGTTGTTTCCCCTAAAGGGTTGAAGCGATTTGTATTCTTCCTGGAACATAATGCTGGTTCTGCATAACATTCAGGTCCCAGGGCAGACACCACAAAAGTAGTCCCATTGATTATGAATTCATCCCTGAGCGAAAGTGAGAGATTATTGAGGTCCCATCCCATAGAAGTTGAGGTAACCATATGCAGTGGTACATCCCTAGCCACATTAGTATTGGAAATATCCCTACTTTACCTTTCGTCCCCTCTGTTCGTCACTGTCTGTCTCAGAAACAAGTTTAGTCCACCCTTCCAGCCATAGGGAACCCTAGGTACGTCTTTCCTGTTAGGCAATACATACCAATTGGTGTCTGGATTGAAGGTAATAAATCTGAGAAGAATCAACTCTTGCATGTGAGGACACTTTGACAGATGTAATGGATGTGTTCTGGTTTCGCTGCACATCATGCAAGCTCTGAGAAGATTTGCCAAATTCCTCACCCTGGCCATAGCCTCATTCATACTTGTAGTATTTGCATTACTTTGAAGTGGATTCCCAGTTTGAGGAGATTGTTGCAACAAGTTTTGAGTTTGGCTCAAGAGGTGGAGATTGAGTTGATGCATTTGTTCCATCAGGATATCAATCGAGGTTTGAGATAGTCCTTGAGAAGTCCCAGATGACATAGTGTTCCCATGTGTAGACAAAGTAGGTGGTGGTACTGTGGTTGACGTTCTCAATGACTGTCGAGGCTCCTCAAAACACACAGTTTTGGGAATGGCTGCTTTTGTGGTATTCCACCATTCATAAGTAAGTTGCTTGGTATCAAACTTATGTTTGAGTATAGTGATACTCTCAGCTATAGTGGGCACAGAATCAGCTTCTCTATTCTCTTCAGGACACTTATGAATAAACCATTCTTTCCATTCCATCAGAATACCTGTAATGAAATAGTAATTAGCCTGACCCTGAATGATAAGCTTACGCTTCAAAAGAAATCTTTGTAAAAGCCTTTAGATACTCTTCAATATCTCTTATCAGAGTAAGGACTTTGCTGAGCCTGATGGGCTACAAACTCTCTAAGATCATCAAGGGTATAGTCAGGAATTGTATCTGAAATTTGATAGATAGCTAGGAGAGCCGCCTTAGTCTTATCCCAAGTTCGCCCTTCCACCTCTGTATCCATTTGAGGATCATAACAAATTGTTTCTTGTATTTCATTAGAGTAGTGATAGATGTGGTTCTCAACATAAAGCCAAAGACAGCCTCCCCTGCCTTGACCTTCTCTCTTCCAGACAACAAACTCACAACCACAGAGAAAGTGCTTAAGGCACAGTTGGGACCTAGGACTTTGGCTGGGACAAAGTGTAAATTAGACTCCTCATCATCTCTTTCTTTGTCTTCTCCTTGATTCTAACAAGGCTATGTATGGTCCCCTACTTCCTCCGCCAATGACATTACTCCACCAAGTATCCTTTCCACTTATTCTGCACCTCCATTACCATCTCCTCCTGAGTCACTGTTAAATGACTCCTCCATCAATACTACTCTCACTGCTTTGAAAGACTACATCAAAGTTGACACACCTTTCAATGTTGATTGTCTTGAGCTATTGCTTGCCTCTCATCCTAATTGTCCCTTTGTCAATTCAGTCATCCATTCACTTTGAGAGGGCTTTTGGCCTTTCTATGATGCAGAATGGAAGGAGGAACCAACTCAGCAGGGTATTGACAATTACTCTACTGAGCCTGACTTGGAGGCAATTCGAGCTCACTGTGACAAGGAGGTTGCAGCTGGCCATTGGTCTTCTGTATTACCTGCAGACTTTCAGCTCTTACCTGGCATGAAAGTCTCTCCCATGTTTGTCGTATGGCAGAAGGGCAAGCCTCGTGTTATCACAGATCACACTGGCTCTGGTCTCAATGCTGACATTCCCAAGGAGAAGGGGAAAGTCAAATATGATGACATGCACACCTTTGGACAGGTCTTAAATGATGTCCTCTCCTTATGAGGACATTGTTCTGTTCAAAAGTGATGTTGCCAAAGCATTCCTAAACTTGCCTTGCCATCCTTTGTGGCAGATCCATCAAGTGGTCAAGGTTGATGGTTGTTTCCACATTGTACGATGTTTGGTGTTTGGGACTCAGACCTCACCTCATTGTTGGTGTTCACTGTCCTGTCTTTTGTGCTGGTTTGGGGTTGTCAAGCTAGAGATTGCAGGACTCCATGTTTATATGGATGACTTTTATGGTTGGGACTTCAAACGCAACTCAGTCTTTTATCATGGCCAGATGTGTTCTCAGAGTCCTCCCACAATTCTATTCTCCTTGCAATTGCAGATATTGTCCTGAAGACAGGCACTGATCTCCATGTACGTCACATTGCAGGCAAGGACAATATCAGAGCAGACTTGCTCTCATGTCTTCTTTTTGATGACTATCGTCATGGCTCCATAGCATTGAATGTGTTTACTCATGAGTTTCATCTGGAAGACAAATTGGATCTTATTGTGACTTATCCTTGGGCAAATGAGATGGATACCTTCTTAAGGACCATTGAGATGACAAAATAGTGTTTTGAAGCTACTGTCCTTGGCAGCCAGATCCAATAGATTACATGATTAGGGGCAAGGAAAGGAGGAGGTGGAGTGGTGAAACATACACTGGTGAACTTATCATATACATTTTTTTGTCTGCTACACTGGTGACTGTACCATATATTCAGAATAAAGCTTATTGTTATTCTCAGTCTGCAGTTTTGGCTTTGTATTCAACACTCTTAGAGCAAAGATATACACAGGTGTTCAAAAGTCATGCACCTACCTAATGTGGAACAAACTATAAATTTCTGTGAACCCCACTAAAGCACAACAGAATTAACATTGTTTAGCACACTCCAGCAGCATTTTCTTTTATTTTTGAGCAGAGGGATGCCCAATGGGTCTAGATGTATTTTATATGCTGGCACCTTTCATATCAGAAAGGTGCATGACTTTTGAACACCTGTGTACAATTTCAGAATACACAGAGTGAGCTACAAGGGAGCTGTACACTGTACTGTGACTGCAGACTGGATTTGGAGTGGTTAGAGCGGTCTAAACCACAGAAATGTGCTGCAGATGTACTCACAAAGCTTGCTTTCACCCAGGATATAGAGGAGAGATGATGGGAGAAAGAAGAGGTCCTCTGCCAAAGCAGAGTGGTGTACTGGAGCAGGGGAAACTGAAGTCATTCACCCAGCAGTTGGAGGCAGAAGATGGTTGTGGAGCAAGGTGTGATGTGATGTGGCAGGTGGTGTGAGTAGTTGTCCAGCAGTTGGAGGGCAGCACAGTAGAAGTTGGTTGTGGACAGTGATGCACCTTGAATCTTGAGGCAGTCACCCAGCATTTGGAGGGTGGTGCAGTTGCAGTGGTGGTTGTGAGCAAGGAGTGGTGTAACGTGATGTGCAACATGCGCACTCAAATAACTGGCACTACCACCAATTCCTTTTGCCTTCTGAAGCTCTTGGCATACAAGCATGCTTGCCTCTTAAATCCTCAAAACCAAAAAACCTCGCAGCAAGACCATTTCTGGATTGCTTTGGATTGTCTTAGGCTCGTTCCTGGGGTTATTTTATTGCATTTTAACTGATTGTAAAGTCTCATGGCCATTGGATGTCTGGTTATTTTTCTAGGTCCATTTCTTCCCCTCCCCATCCCCCAACTCACCCTTCCCCAATTTTCAAGGGAATTTTACACTTCAAAGTGTTCCAACAAACCCTCCCAAGCTATGCAATCAAAACGAGGTCCCAACAATGCAAATCAACTGCATTTCGTGCTCTCTATGCCCATTTGTTCCTTCTTCTCCTCAAAATTGAAAGCTTTGCTGTGCACTTGTTCCTGGACTGTTTAGGACAATGTGATTGTTGCTCCTGGGGTTCTTTCTGCTCCTCTTTCAATTGGTATTATTGATGTTACAAATGGATAACACATTTGGGAGATGTGCTTATGTGTTCCTCCTAGTACCTAACTCTAAATGTACCAGGTGTTGAATTTACCTACTAGTGGTTCAAATCGAAATAAATTGATTCAAGCATGTGGCTTGTGCTAATGTAATATGCTATTATTCAAATGCAAAGTAGACTCTTCCAAATTACCATATTAAATACTACTTTCAAGAATCTGAATGTTCATGATTGAAGTAGAATGGCATTATAATTTATTGTGCATTGTACTAAACAAAGCGATTGATTCTATTGATACATTTGCAGCCCTCTGCATGGATTGAGATGGTGAGCAAGAATGCATCTATACTCATGCTTGAATTGCACAACAGATACCTTTGCAACAATTTAGACTCATTTGCTTCAAATGTCTTGATTGTTGCAAATCTTCTTTGTTTTCATATTCTTTATTGCCCTTCTCCTATTCATTTATAAATCATTCCCTGCTTGGCAAAGCTTGTTTTCATGCTTTTCCAGACTGTGTACAATTTCTATGACCAGTTTAAGCCTTCTTTTGATCTCATTTGATCTCATTTTTCTTTTGTTTACTGTGCTCTCAAAACACATTCATATGATATCCCCTGCTCATAGAACATTGTTTACATGCTCAAGAACGATGTTTTTAATTCTCATGACCACACCTGCTAAGCTGCTAGCAGGGTGTTTGCTTTCAGTTTCAGTTTCCATTTGATCTGATAATCATTTTTTGATCATTTTGTGTTCCCCTTTGTTCCTGTTTGTGTTCCAAGTGTCTAGACCACTCTAGACTGCTCTAGACACTTGCTGTCTGCTTCCTGCGCATGCTGTGGTCCGATTTGCTTCGGATCAAGGCCAGATCTCACAGGTGGTCAAATGATCAAGACCCATGACCAGGTGCCACATTTGTGAGCAGAGGCCTGGTGATGGATGAAGTTTTGATTCTTTGATTGCTTCTTGCTTCACCAAGATTTGTGTGCAGTCACAATCACTGCAATAGGATCACTGCTTTTTCTTAGGGTTAGGGTGGATAATGAGGATTTGGAGTGTGATTGTGAGCTACTCAAGGTGCTGAGGGTGTGCTGCCAACTATTAACAACTGGTTTACTTCTAACAGGTTTTTTTTTCTTTCTGCAGAGTTTGCAGCCAGACTTCATCAGGTCCCTGTGCATGACTTCAACCTTCCCATTTCCCTGCAACTTGATTTGTAGTAGAGTTCTGCTTGCCACTACTCTCTTGCCACTACTCTCTTGCCACCTCCTCCGCTGGATTGACCCAACACTTCCTATCTGCTCTCAAAGCAAGTTTGATTGGCTTCAGTGATCCTGTCTGCAGATAGTGCTGGCTCCTCCAGTCCATTTCAAACTTGGTTTAAGGTGATGAGTGCAAGTAGTGTGAACCCCAGTAGTAGGAGTTGGTTTCATAGAGCTACGCTTGCAGCTGCACTGTCTGCTCTTTATTTATTTTCAAATTGCAGCAGCTAGCTGCATGCAAGGCTAGGCCTAGACTTACTCCCATTACGAGCAGTTGCAACCTTATGCAGTCCTCATGGCTTCTTCATTCCTCTTCATTCCCTTTACTCCCTTTCTTATCACAAACTCTCCAATGAGCCACTCTAGAGCAATGAAAGCTCCCAATGTGGTCTGGGCTGAATATGCTCAATTTCTCAACTCTGGTTCGCAGTCTGCTGATCATCATCTGCAGTGCTTCCTTCACCCCAGAGAGACAGTGCTGGTTTCAAGCCCTGTAATTCAGACACTTAGGTGCAAGTATGCTACTGCTTTACAAACCTTGCCTTTCTGCCTGTGCCCTTCTTGACCAGTTTCTGTCTTGGGCAGGTTGCTGTCAAACCCAGTATCCTCACCTTGGGAAGACGCTGGATCAAAGAAAGACACTGAGAGCTCAGCACCACCAGCTCAAGAGAGCTCTGGCCGCAGAGCTCAGTATCAATGCGAGTACTGAAGCAGGAGAAGCTTGTTTGAAGAAGTTTGATAGTTCACCAGTCATCAGGGTCAAAAAACTAGCATCACCTTATCCTCCCCCAAACTTTTTCATTGCTGAAACCAAGCAAATACTAGGAAAATGGGACCAGCATCTGAAGGAACAAAAAATGCCAGACTCTAGGACTCACCGCTGAACTGCTATCTTGCTAGATGAAAGCAAGCTGCAGTATGAGCTTCTGGAGGACAAATCAGCTGTTTTTGTTGACAATGACACTGGTACAAAGCACTCAAGTTACATGAAATCTCATGCATTTTCTTGCAGATGCTCTTAATAGGGTTTGTGTTCTGCAATTGGTCTGGAGATAGTGATTTGGTCAAGTTTGTCAACAAAGTTGTTGTAGATGCTGTCAAGGTGTCTATTAGTGCTAGGGTGTGCTACTATCATTTCTATTCATCCTTGTTACCTGCTTATCTAGCCTTAGAAAGAAGATGCTGGTTCAGTTGTCATTGCTGGCTGGAGTGCTGGTGCTCACAGTGCTGGCTGCTTTGACTGGTGCAACAACTTGCATAACAAGTCCTATTCAAGTGAAGCCATATTCCAAATTTGTCAATGCCAAGTTGCTATGTTTGCCATCTTCTAGAACTTGGTACTTTCAGGAGTACCTGAGGAAGTTCTTGCAGATTTTGAGAGCTGGTGAAACAGTACACTTATCTACAATATGGATCCTGCAATAAAATGGGGTGAAGAAGAGGGATAAATTGTGGTGGAATACAAAGGAGAAACATTAACCTTTCACCAAGCTACAATGGCCCCTCCTTGTGGAGTATTTGCAGCAAACTATTCAAGGTGAGTAACTTTTGCTATCTGTAAATCCCAGACTGAACTTTTAAAAGGCATATCCACTACGAACAGCAGCTCCATAAATGGGGCATAGCCTGGACCACTCATCAAATTCCCAACCGCTTAGGTGGATCTTTTTATTATTCTGTCTATGGCATTCACATTAGGCCTGCCACCAACACTGTCCATAGATGGGAACCTTCCCTCTGGCATGGAACTGCCCTTCCTGATACAGAGCCTGACCCAAGCTTTGAATTTCCTGAGGTTGTGCAATCAGGACACTCTTTTGTCACCTCCAATCAGATTGGAATCATGTTTCAGAGATTTATTGAAAGGCAGATTAGCATTGATGAATTGGAAGAAGATTTTTTGAGGTTAGCAGCTGTAGGAGAGGACACTGAAGAAGAGGACATTGAGGATGGGAAAGTAGAGTAGCTTTGAGTATTTTGTAACCCAAAATTTCAAGTGGCAAAAATAAAGGTTATCCAAACTTTCTGCAACTTCAGTTGGTCAATAGAAATTATATGACTCTCATTGCTAGCTTTGCATATGATCCTGGTCTTGCAATATAGTTGGGAGTTGAAAGGTTATCCAAACTTCCTGCCAATTATGGGATTAAATGACCCTCATTGCCAGTGGTCTCAAAATTTGAATATGAATCTTGGTTGGCCTGCAATGCAGCTTATAAAGTGGACCAGATCCTTGAAAGTGGGAAATCTAAATGTTATCCAATTGGGTGATTAGCAGGTCCCTGATGATCCTCATTTCCAGTTGCTTCAGAATTTGCCTTTGAATCCTGGATGGCTTGCAATATAGCTTTTAAATTTTAAAGAGGGAATAATAAAGGCTCCTGCCACTTGAGGATTCATTGGTTATG
Source organism: Stygiomarasmius scandens (assembly GCA_037954225.1). NCBI lineage: Eukaryota > Fungi > Basidiomycota > Agaricomycetes > Agaricales > Campanellaceae > Stygiomarasmius > Stygiomarasmius scandens. The sequence goes on from JBANRG010000069.1 coordinate 286,244, forward strand.
TGGTGACCCTTATTTCCAGTTCATAATTTGCTGGAACATGGTTCATAAATATGAATAATAAATCAGAGACCATATTTGGACACTCTTGAGATTAAAATTACCTCTTCTCAGGTAATTAATTGTAATTGGTTAAAATAAATTATTAATTGATTTTGCACCACAAAAAGTTTTTTTGAAATTGGTGGCTTTCATTTTACATGTCCCAGGTCCAACCAGTGATGCAGCCAGAATGTTATCTGTTCTTGAAACAACTCTCTCTTTGACATGTGATTGTAATCATCAAAGATACCCTAACACCAGAAAGCAGAGAGTCTTTAAGATGCTTTTACCATCAACATGTTCTAGGTTTGCAACAGAATTTTCCAGGATTTTTTATTCAAATCTATAAGTTTATGGACTACTTTAGCACAGTAAGGAATTGGTGGGCTTTTTTTTTCAAAAGACTCATTGAACAGCTTCAGAGAATACCAACCATATCATTGATATGGCATCACATGAAGTGCTTTCATCTCTGTGCTAATATATAACATAGCTCAATCTGAGAGAATAATCCTCATGAGCTTCAATAATGGTGCATCATATTCTAACAATGGCTTCTGCACTCCAATTGTCCTTCACTTCTTGCCTACTTCAAACTTTTGGATAAAACATATTCATATGTGAAGAGGCTATTCAAGTGAACACAACAACAGTGAGGATGAAGATGAGTCCCATGGTTTCATGAACCTGTTTCTGTGACCTCCTGGTGCTACACTAATATAAGTTATTAGTTCAAATTTGGGAGAAAGTAGTTGTTTGACATCTTGGCAGCAGTGGCCATGCTACTGGGGCTGAGAATTTGACTGAGTGGGTTCAAGTGACTAGATGACTTCCAATAAGGATTAATTGTCAGAAAACATGCAATTTTTCATTATGACACCATTTGCTTCTCTCACTTGTGCACTTTTCAGCTTGCAATTAAAGGAATTTGATTTTTGAGGCTTGTTCTAAATCCTAGCATCTAGGGAGGCCTACCAACCCCTCTCTAGATTGGTTTCCTTGCAATTTTTATGTCTACACAATGGAGCTATACCTATATTTGGTGTCTTCCTCATGGTGCCTTTGGACAACTATAAACTCTCAAGAACAGTTTTGTTAAGTTTTGTCCTGGCCATTATCCTACCCCATCTCTGTAGTGTATATAGATGCAAAGAAATAAACCTGAGGGTTTTGCCTGGTTATGGTGTTGCAACATACAGGCAATTTGAGTATCCCAGATATACCTTTCTGTCTTGCTGATAGGTTGTTGATCCACCTGCTCTCTGAAAATTAACTAAAAAAGGATGCCAGAGATCTATACAGGTCTACAACATAAACTGTACAGGATCACGAGCCTGAAGTACAAGTAGAGTAAAATTATAGTAGCTTTTCCATTAACAAAAAGTTAGCTAGCCTTTCAACACAGTGCTTATCATATCATGTCCTCTCCTAATCCTAAAGATTCTCCAACCCCAACTCCAACCCCAACTCAAAATCAGATGCTGCAAGTGCAGCAGAGTCAAATCAGCCATTACCATCCTTTGAACTCATACCCTCAACCATCAAGCACAGAATCAGCAGCTGGCTCAGCCCAGCTTCCTTGGATTGGGACCTATCTGGATGAATGGAAGAGCACTGTTGGCCACACTAGATCATGTGTATCACTAGCTTCTCAACATAAGTTAACTTATACATACACTGGGTGCAGGTTAAAATAAAACATGATGAATTATTTTGAAGTTATTTTGAAGTTAGGCCACAAAATTTTAAAATAATACAAGTGTTTTATTTTGATTTTATTTTAACACACTATTAAAATAACACAAGTAGAATTAATATGAATTTATTTTGAAGTTATTATATAATACACCTGATGTTTTAATCAAATTAACTTCAAGGTTTCTTCAAAATAAAACAGCTCATTTTATTTTAATAGTGTTTGTATATGAACTATAAATTGGGTTAAAATAAGCATTAAAAAACATCAAAATAAAAGAGTTTTGATTATTTTAAAGCTTATTATGTTACCAGATCCTTTCCAATTAAAATAATTGAAGATGAAAAATCTTGAAGTTATTTTAATTTTCTTTTAAAGATTTTTGTGACAGTACCTCAGAATGAAAAACCAAAGACATATTGAATTAACTAGTCTTAAATAAGCAGTTCACATACACAGGTGTTCAAAAGTCATGCACCTACCTAATGTGGAACAAACTATAAATTTCTGTGAACCCCACTAAAGCACAACAGAATTAACATTGTTTAGCACACTCCAGCATCATTTTCTTTTATTTTTGAGCAGAGGGATGCCCAATGGGTCTAGATGTATTTTATATGCTGGCACCTTTCATATCAGAAAGATGCATGACTTTTGAACACCTGTGTAGTATATCACACAACTTGATGTTATTAAAAAGGTCAAAAAAATTATATGCTTTATTTTAATGACAATTAGCTTGCAAGTATACTCATGTACTGCTCAATTGTGCATAATGGTGTGTCATACTTTTCATCCTTTTTTGTAAAGGATTTGACAATGCCAAGGGAAATTCAGCAATTGTACTTCAAGGAAACTTGGGCCATAATCTGTATTTAAGCTATTAGCTATACAGAAATAAGTAGAAAAGCATATTTGGATAGAACAGGAAAAAAGTTGCTGAATTTGTCATATCTTGGACAAATGTTGAGCCTTCACTATCAGGTGGCAGAGTTTAGGCTATGCTACATTGTCTGCCTGGAACAATGGTCCACTTTCAAATAATTGATATCAAAATGGCCTGACTGAAGTGTGTCTTCACAAATGAAGCATGATGACTAAGGCATATTTCTCAAGAAAAATTCTATTCAGTCTTATGACCAAGCATGTAGAAACCATACTTTGAATAGAAGGTAGCTGAATACAGTGTATTATGGACAAAAGTAGATCAAGGAAGCAAAGTGTATATTTTCAATAAAATGATAAAGTGGCTGAATATGGGATGTTCTAGACTAAAATAGACCAAATGAGCAGAAATGCATTGTTTGCAGATAAAAGAAAAAGCAGCTAAATATGACATAAACAGAAACTGATAAAGTGGCTGGATCAAAAGTGGGCAAAAAAGCATATTTTGGACAGATGTAGAAAAAAGTGGCTGGATATGGCATATTCTGGCTACCAAGCAAAGAAAATAGCATGATTTTGGACAGAAATGACATGTTCCAACCAGAAGTAGACCAGGTTCATAAAAGAGCATAGTTTGGATAAAGATAAGAAAACAACTTGGAAAGTATATCCTCAATAGAAACAGAAAAAGGGGCTGATATTCTGGACAGAAGTAGACCCAGCAAGCTCAAGCAGATACTGGATAGAAGTAGAAAAGAGTGGACTGAATTAGACCAAGTGAGCAGAAAAGCATACTTTAGATAAAAATGCACAAATGTGGCTGAATATGACATATTGTTGACCAAGGTAGACCAAGTGAGCAAAAAAGAAACATTGGTGGCAGAGCTGAATATGGCATATTCTAGCCAGAAAAAGACCAAGCAAAGCCTATGTTGGAAAGAAATGGAAAAAATGGCTGAATACAGAATTATGCCATATTGTAGACAAAAGTAGACTAGGCAAACAGAAAAGCATAGTTTGAAAAAAATTAGAAAAAAGTGGCTGAATAAGGTATATTGTGAACAGAAGATATAGTTTGGATGAAAATGGAAAAAGGCACTAAATGGCATATTCTGACCAGAAGTAAATCAAGTGTGCAGAAAAGCATAATTTGGATCAGCTGACAATGGAAACATATCAAAATAATCCATTGTGAAATATTTTAAAAATATAGAGATAATATTCCGCAAAAAATCAAAATAAAATCTGATAAAATATATAGAAAATATTTTGATGGAAGATTAAAATATTTCATAGTGGATTATTTTGATAATATATTATGTAATATTTTGATCCAAAAGTGGATTGCCAATTTATTTTTAAAATATTCACTTTTTATTCACAAGTGGTTTATTTTGATAGTCAACCACAATCTGCTATGTAAATGAATCAAAATAACTTTCTACAACATATTATAAAGATTATATTTTAATAGCCAACAATAGAAAACTTTCTGATCTGTTGCCAAGATATGCTCAAAATACTTTTATGATAGTAATCTATGAGAAATTGATATGATACAGTTACTATTACAGGAAGTGAATATGAGCCCACATCACATTTGATGACCATGTGATAGAGTCCATAACATATATATAGTGGATCCCACAATGCTAACTTCAGTTAGCATTGCTGACCTTTTGGCAACATGACTTTTGTTGCAGTTACTACAAAATAATTTCATTGACTTTATTTTGATTTTATTTTGAAAGCTCAGAGTTTGATACATACAAGCATTAAAATAAAATGCATAGCATTATTTTGATGACTGTTTTACATATTTTGATCAGTACTTCTTAGCTTTCTGCCTATAACATTAAAATAAATCATGTTGTTTTATTTTGATGTTATGTTTTAGATTATTTTGAATTGATGTTCTGTTACATCCGCGCATCCGCCGGATCCGTCCAGATCCTTCATCCTTCATATAACAACTCTAACTTTGTCAACTTCGATCGGATCCGCTCCGCATCCGTTTTCTATTACATCCTCGCTTAAACTCTCAGTCCGTTATCATCTTTATCTATCCTCATGTTTACTCCTCTCTCCTCATGTATGTTCCTATGACCCTCCTCATGTATTCTCTCTATTGTAAAAGGGTTTTCACGCGATGATGATGTACTGAGCGTTTCCCTTTATATCCTTCTTATTATCTTTTACTTACAACGTGTTTATTCGGGTCCGCTTCCGGACCCTCGTATATAAGCTCTATACTTTGTAGTATGTAGCTTAAGTCTAAAATCAACTTAGCTGGTCTCTATATTCTCCTCGTCTGACTTTGTCCGACTCCTCATTCGTCGAAGTTGTAAGTTGGTTCCGTCCAATGAACAATTAGACTTCGCATCGGATCCTTCCGGATCTGTCTTGATCAGTTCGATTCTTTCGGCTTCCTTCAATACTCCTCTCCTTTCCAAGACTTCCACCCGGTGCGGATCCGCTCCGGATCCGCGTCGCCTGGACTTAACAGTATTTTAGACTTTGACAACTTCTACGCTGAATAGTCGACAATGTCTCAGACTCAAACTTACTACGGTCAGCAGTCCCGCACTCGTGTTCCACCTGCTGCCCCTTCTCCCATTCTCCAGAACATCTATGGCGATACTTTCGCCAATGTCAATCCTCATCGCGGTTCTCGTCGCTCTTCCGGAATTTTCTCTCTACATGCTTCGGACCTGAACATTAACTTTGGCGGTAGTGACAATCCTCCCGAAACTCCGTCCCGGACCCGTCGCACAATGGCTCCGGCAGCTCTTCCGGTCCAAGAAGAAGATGAAGAAGACGATCGAGAAGATGATCCGCCTCAACCTTCACCTAGAGGTTCTGGTGGAAATCCGCGCGAGGACTCTCCTGAACATCCTGTACCTTCAGGAGGAGACCCTGATCCTGAGGACGACCCATCTGGTCCTCCTGGCGGTGGGCCTCCTCCCAGCCCTCCTGGCAGTCTGGAAGGACCCGCTGGCGGACGGCGAGAGGAGCCTCCCGACTACAGCCGCGAATTCATGACTACCTTTAACCGCTTCGCAGATGTCCTCGAAAGAATCGGTTCTGGTGACAGTAAATCTAAAGTCAAGGAACCCAAACCTTTCGATGGCAACGACCCACGTAAACTTCGAACCTTTCTCGTCAATGTGCACCTTAACCTTAACGATCGTCCCAACATGTTCCGCACGGATGCGAAGAAAATCGCGTTTGTTCTTTCCTATCTCACTGGTCCTGCACTTGATTGGTTCGAACCGGAAATTCTCGATCCGGATCCGGCGAATCCGCCGGCCTGGAGCGTATCCTTTCAACATTTGATCAAGGAGCTTCAGGATAACTTTGGGGTCTACGATGCGGTTGGAGATGCGGAATCTAAGCTCAGTAACCTTTACATGAAGGATAGTGACCGACTCAACAAGTATACTGTCAAGTTCAATCAGTATGCTGCTTTGGTTCATTGGGACCATGCCGCGCTTCACTACTTCTTCCGCAAAGGTCTAGCTCCGCGTCTCAAGGATGAATTGGTACATGTTGTGGAAGCGCGCACCCTCCGCGAGCTCCGAAAACAGGTATCCGAATTGGACAATTGCTACTGGCAGCGTCATTTCGAACGCGCTAGAGAGCAAAAATCGCATCCTTCTTCTGACTCTAAGTTGAAGAAGTCCAACCAATCCTCTAACACTTCCTCTTCCTCCAATAACAAATCCAACTCTTCGAATTCCTCCGGTGGATCCGGCTCCGGAAAACCGCAGTCCAACTCCAACTCTGGTGGTTCTAACAATTCTTCCAACAACAAGAAGCCCTACGCTGACAAGCTAGGCAAAGACGGGAAGCTTAACCAAGCTGAACGTGATCGTTGCAGGAAGAATAACCTTTGCATGTTCTGCGGAGGTAATCATAAGTTGGAGGATTGCAACAAGAGGAAGAAGGCTCAGGATGCACGAGGACGCGCTGCATCCGCTTCAAAGGATGATACTTCCAGTTCCGCTAAGGAGCCGGAAAAATAGTCTGCAACTCTGATGCCTCGGCGCGAGATTGGAGTTGCGTTGACCAGTATCGTGCCATTACTGAGGTTACCCTCAACGCAGCCGCTCTTTCCTTACGATCGCTTATGATACCGCTTACTACGCACGTATACGGATCCGACGTACCTTTATCATTTTCTGCTTTATTGGACTCTGGTTCTTCTGATTGCTTTATTGATTCTTCTTTTGTTACCAAGTATAAAATCCCTACCATTGCAGTTCCTCCTGTAAAATTACGCCTATTAGATGGTTCCGTATCTTCTGTTATTACGAAAATTGTGTCATTACCTATCTCTTTTTTGTCCGGAGAACTCTTTACTTTTGACTTTTACGTCACTTCTTTAGATTCTACTTGCGAAGCCGTTCTCGGATACTCATTCCTTTCCCTCTACAACCCGTTGGTTGACTGGACCAAAGGAAATATTACATTCCGTGACACTAACCTCGTAGTTTCTCCACAGTCGACTCTACCTTCGGATCCGGCGTCTCCGGTCCAAGGTACCTCTCATTCGGATCCGACATTGGACCACTCTGCGACCGCTGTCGCTTCCCCATCTTCATCTACTATCAAACCTCGCAATCGTTCTCGGACCCGACACAACAAATTCCCTACCGAACCTATCTACACTTATCCTACTGTCACGCAAATGGCAGCTCAACTCGACAAGAGCCATATTGCGGTCATCGGCGCAGCCGCTTTCATCTGCTGCTGTAAAGAAGCTAAACAAGACCCACTGGTACTCATACCTCGGTCCGCATCCGAGGTTACTGGAAAGTCTTCATCACTATCTTCCAATGTGCCTCCAGAACTAGCTGATTTCGCTGATGTTTTTGACGAAGGATTATCAGATCAACTTGCACCCCATAGGCCGTATGATCTCAAAATCGAACTGGAAGAAGGCAAATCGCCTCCGATCGGACGCGTCTATCCCGTATTCGACTCGGAGCTAGGCGCCCTCCGAAAGTTCATAGAGGAACACTTACGCATTGGATTTATACAACCATCTTCTTCTCCCCACGCAGCCCCTGTCCTTTTCGTCCGCAAAAAGAACGGAGATTTACGTCTCTGTGTCGACTTCCGCGGATTGAACAAGATCACCAAAAAGGATCGCTATCCTCTTCCACTCATTTCCGAACTCCTCGACACTCCTCACCGTGCAAAAATATACACCAAGCTCGATCTTCGCCACGCTTACCATCTGGTCCGCATCGCGGAAGGTGACGAATGGAAAACAGCCTTTCGGACCCGATACGGATCCTTCGAATGGAAAGTGATGCCTTTCGGATTGACTAACGCACCTGCCGCTTTTCAGCGCTTCATCAATGACGTCTTTTCAGACCTCTTGGACGTTACGGTAATTGTCTACCTGGATGATGTTCTAATCTTCTCAGACAATCCCGACAACCACAAGGAGCACGTCCGTGAAGTCTTCCGACGGCTCCGCGCGCATGGGTTATTCGTAAATCCGGACAAGTGCGAATTCTCTACGGACACGGTGGAGTACTTGGGTTACATTCTCTCACCTGAAGGGCTCAAAATGTCGAAGGATAAGGTCAAAACGATTTTGGAATGGCCGGTACCTCGGAAGGTCAAAGACATCCAATCCTTCCTTGGTTTCTGTAATTTCTACAGACGCTTCATTTACAACTACTCCGATATCGTTGTTCCGCTTACGCGCCTCACGCGCAAGCATATCGAATGGAAATGGACTAAGGCCTGTGATGAATCCTTTAATTATCTTCGCGAATGCTTCACTAAAGCACCTATTCTTGCTCATTGGGAGCCAGGAAAACAGATTATTGTCGAAACCAACGCATCCGATTATGCTATCGCAGCTATCCTTTCTCTCCAGTCCGACTCCGGCGAAATCCATCCGATCGGGTTCCACTCTCGGACGCTCCGCGGAGCCGAATTGAACTACGACACCCACGATAAAGAACTTCTGGCCATCTTCGAAGCCTTCACTGTCTGGCGACACTACCTGGAAGGTTCACCCAAGCCAATTGACGTGGTGACCAACCACAAAAACCTTGAGTATTTTTCTACGACCAAAGTACTCACTCGCCGACAGGTCCGATGGTCCGAATATCTTTGCACATTCAACCTTATTATTAGGTTCCGTCCTGGAAAGCTCGGAGCCAAACCGGACGCGCTTACTAGACGATGGGACGTCTATCCAAAAGAGGGGGATAGTGGCTACGCCATGGCTAATCCTCAGAACTATAGACCTGTGTTCACTCAAGAACAACTTTCCACTTCACTCAGAGCCACATTCCTTGAAGCACCGACACTCCGTGCCAGTATCATCATGAACATCGACAACCTTCACGCATCCATTTGCAACTCTTACGCATCCGATCCGGACGCATCCGCTGGCATCGAACTCACTAAAGGATCTTCGGATTCGCGATGGACCATCGATGATTCTGGTTTACTTCGCCTTGACGGACGTATTTACGTTCCTAACGCTTCAGACTTACGGCTCCAGGTCTTACGTGATCATCATGATCACCCCCTTGCAGGACATTTCGGACAGAACCGAACACTCGAGATCATCCGACGCCATTATACTTGGCCTCGGATCCGAGAGTTCGTCCGAGATTATGTTCAGTCTTGCACCACTTGTGGACGTAACAAGCCTCGCCGGCACCGACCTTTCGGTTTACTCAAACCGCTACCGGTTCCGACGCGTCCGTGGGATTCGATTTCCATGGATTTCATCGAACAGCTTCCTACGTCCGACAGATATACTTCTATCCTGGTGGTTATCGATCGTGCTTCGAAACAAGCAATTTTCATTCCTACCCATGACACTATTACTTCCGAACAACTTGCAGATCTCTTCGTTCTTCATGTCTTCTCTAAACACGGAATCCCTTCGCATGTCACTTCCGACCGAGGATCCGAATTCGTCTCTCAATTCTTCCGAGCTCTAGGCAAAGCGTTGGAAATGGAACTTCACTTCACTTCCGGCTATCATCCGGAAGCGGACGGACAGACCGAACGAGCGAATCAGACCTTGGAACAGTACATCCGCATCTACTGCTCCTATCAACAAGACAATTGGTCTAAACTTCTCCCTATCGCTGAGTTCGCCTACAACAACGCTCCGAATGCATCCACAGGAATCTCTCCTTTCTTTGCCAACAAAGGTTACCATCCTAACTTCAGCATCCATCCGGATTACGATCTCGCATCCAAACGGGCGCGACATTTTGTGGTCAACCTTGAAGAACTCCATACTTTCCTACGTGAAGAAATCGCACTCGCCCAGACTCGTTACAAGTTTCAAGCTGATAAACGTCGCTTGGACGCACCCGAATTTCCGATCGGATCCGAAGTTTTTCTCTCAGCCAAACACATTCGTTCCACTAGACCGACTCCCAAGTTCTCTGAAAAGTATCTTGGCCCTTTCAAAGTCATCGCCCGTCCCAGTTCACTTTCATACACCTTACAACTTCCAGACTATCTTCGCGCTGTTCATCCAGTTTTCCACGTCTCTCAACTCGAACCATTCCATTCAAGCTCGATTCCGAATCGCACATCGGACCCGCCGCCTCCGGTCGAGGTCGACGGTGAAGTTGAATATGAGATTGCAGAAATTTTGGACTCTAAGGTTGACAGACGCAGGCGCAAGTGTCCGCTGTTGTACTATGTGCAGTGGCTCGGATACGAAGGGACCGACGAAGAATTTAGTTGGGTCTTGGCTGACGAATTGACTGCAGACGACTACATTGCCAACTTCCATGCAAAGTATCCTGACAAGCCGGGTCCGCTTTCAAAGCTCATTTAACGGATCCGCTTCGGACAGAAGAACTTCCCACTTCAACTTATTTTTCACTCATCTTATTCGGATCCGCTCCGGATCCTTTTCGACTCTTACTTTTCACACTCTCAAGAAAGCGACAAGAAAAATAAATATTTCAAGCCCATTCAGGGCGACGTGCAAGGGTGTACAAAAATTTATATACAAAATTTATTTTTTGGCGCGGAGCCGAGGAGCGGACGGAGGACTTCAACTCTCCTTTTCACCCTCTTCCTCTCCGCCTTCCGCATCCGCTTCCGCCGGATCCGCGGCCCTCTTCTCCTCCTTCTCCACCTCTTCCTCTTCCACTTCCTTCGCCTCCAGGTCGAAGAACCCCTCGGGTCCGCCCTTCCGACCGTCATCCTCATCCTCCTCACTCTCACTGCTCTCCGACTCCGACGCGTCCGCTCGGAACTCCTCCAACACCTGCAGAATCCTTTTCTGCCCACTCAACACCTTCCCCAACTTTTTCTCCACCCTCTCCACCTTCACATCCAACCTCACCACCTCATTCCTCACCTCATCCAACTTGTTCCCCAACCAGTTTTCACCATCCCACAAATCCTGCCCACAGTCTTCCAATTCCTTCACCCTTCCCTTCAACTCCTCCAAGGACGCGCTGACGGTTCCGAAGAAGAGATTACGGGCATAAGCCTCGTCCTCATCTTCAACGAATGCCTCTGACCGGACCCGCTTGTTCCGACCCGGACCGGCAAAGCTGCAGTGCTGCCTCGCAGCACGACACTGCTGACACGCAGCGGCTCCAGCAACCGTCTGCGCACGGCACTCAAGCCCGCGCTCTTCGCACCGCTCGCACTTCGCCTAGGAAGGAGTTAGAAGAAAATAAACATATAAAAAATAAAGATGCACCAGCAGACTTGACTCTCTCAACCTCTTCTTCCCTTTCGGCGCCTTCAAGTTGACGTAGGCCCGGTTCTTCGTCGTGCCCGCTCCGGATCCGCCCGTTTCCAGACGCTTCGCTCTTCTCTCCCTCTCATCCCGGTCCTGCCTCCAAGTCTCCTTCCACTTCTCCTTCCACTCCTCCAGCCTTTCGTCCATCTCCGCAACCATCTCGTCATACTCCTGCATCTCCTTGTCCCACGTATCCTTGAGGACCGCATATGTATCCATTGCTGTAAAACAAATCATTAGTGAGGATACTAAACGCAGCCGAACAAATACTCACTGTCCAAATTTTTCTTGAGGATGTGCCTCCGCTCCGGGGCAGACGCGTTCTTTGGGATCTCCTCGTCGATTGGTTCGTCTGGTTCGGCGCCCGGATTTTTGATTTGGCAGACGAGCCACTCACGCTTTGATGCGACTTGCTCCGCTGGGGGTTCTGGCGTAGGGGTCCGGGCCCGACGAGGAGCCGGACGCTTGCCCTTGTTGTTGCTGCTGGTAGGCGTAGAGGAAGCAGAGGACGACATTTGAGACGAGATTTTTGAAGTCCAACATGCGAGACCGCATCCGCTTTTATAGATCTTATTTTTGGTGCACAGACCAAGACAGCTATTTGTCCTTGTTTTCTGATTGTGGACAGTCCACGGGGTGGATTACTTAATCTGGTTTGATCTAGGCTCTTGAGGGCTCGAGCCTAAGAGGGGGATACTGTTACATCCGCGCATCCGCCGGATCCGTCCGGATCCTTCATCCTTCATATAACAACTCTAACTTCGTCAACTTCGATCGGATCCACTCCGCATCCGTTTTCTATTACATCCTCGCTTAAACTCTCGGTCTGTTATCATCTTTATCTATCCTCATGTTTACTCCTCTCTCCTCATGTATGTTCCTATGACCCTCCTCATGTATTCTCTCTATTGTAAAAGGGTTTTCACGCGATGATGATGTACTGAGCGTTTCCCTTTATATCCTTCTTATTATCTTTTACTTACAACGTGTTTATTCGGGTCCGCTTCCGGACCCTCGTATATAAGCTCTATACTTTGTAGTATGTAGCTTAAGTCTAAAATCAACTTAGCTGGTCTCTATATTCTCCTCGTCTGACTTTGTCCGACTCCTCATTCGTCGAAGTTGTAAGTTGGTTCCGTCCAATGAACAATTAGACTTCGCATCGGATCCTTCCAGATCCGTCTTGATCAGTTCGATTCTTTCGGCTTCCTTCAATACTCCTCTCCTTTCCAAGACTTCCACCCGGTGTGGATCTGCTCCGGATCCACGTCGCCTGGACTTAACATGTTCACATCTTGATCAAATTAACTTTAAAATAACATCAGCATATAACACATCTTTTATTTTGATGTACCATTAAAATAAAATCAAAAAATTTAGAACTGTATTATTTTAAAATTTTGTGGCCTAACTTCAAAATAACTTCAAAATAATTCACCATGTTTTATTTTAACCTGCACCCAGTGATATTTTCAGCAGTTTACCACCATCTACCAAAATGCACCATCAATCCATGAGAGCTATGTCTCCAGTAATGGGTATCCTCACCCAGTTCCCTGTCTCAGGCCTATCCCTCTGTCATTTGATTTGCTGAGTGACTTTGGCAACTTCAGTTCAGAAAGGCCACCATCTCCTCAGTATCCTTGACTGCCATTGCCATGAGCCCTTACACCATCTGATGAGGAAGATCTTTTCACAAATCTTTCTGTGACTCCAAAACTGCTGACCTCTCAAAAACTGTACAATGTAGCTTCTAAAAAGGTTTCCACAACTCAACTCAATGAGGCAGCACCAGAATCCAAGGCAAAAGCAAAAGCTATTGAGCCCAAGTCAAAGCTGGCTGAAAGGATAAAGAAAGGAAAAAAGAAGAATGAGTGTGATGAGGTTGAGGAAGTCAAGAAGAAGGGTGGATGCACTGTGGGGGCAATCAAATACTCAAATGTGGAGCTGAAGGGGATAAAACTTGTCATGAAGCTGCTTCCACTCAGAGGAAAAGCTTGGGATAGACTCACTGAACAATATAACAGTTGGGCTATAGCTCATAGATATCCTGCTCACAAGAGGTGACCTCTGCAGACCCAATGAAATAAGATAAGTGAGCACCAATACCAGTAATTATGTGTTACCCACCAGCTCATCAACACTGCAACAGAGAAACCAACTGGTGATGCAGAACAGCACAAGATTTATGAAGACACTCTAAAAGTTGAAAATGCCATCAATGCCTGTGTTAACCTTGGTGATCTTGATGACAATGACTATAATGGTGATCACAATGTCATATCCTTGCATTTGTTGGATGAAGAAGATTTGTGTTCAAGTGTCCTTATCCTGATATTATAATAAAAATTGCTTGAGGAGAGTAGTACAGTTCAACAGTAGTGGCTTTGACTAGAGTGGTATTCAGATATGGGCAGTATGCACAATTGTAAGACATTCATTCATCATGGCAGCTAATATGTTTAGGTTTTAATATGAGTTTTACACAGAATAGATTTTCTTACTTGAATGTGTAGATGTCACCCAAACTCTGAGAAAAACTCCAAGCCCTAATGATATTAATATTTATTACTAGTTGTTTATTTTGAATTGCATACTCTCCATCTTCTATAGTGCCTCATTGAATGCTCCAGGCATTGTATTGTCTTGGTGAATGTACCAGACACTACACTCAATTATATTCTGGCTCTATGTTCTATTCTCAGAGCTGGACAGTTTATTGATGCTGTGAAATATCTGAAGGGTTTTTCTTTCCCACAAAATTAATTATTCATCCCAAGTTGGTGATCACCTTATTGCAGTGGTAAACAGTGGCTTTCTATTTGGTAATTGCTCATCACTCTTTTATTTGATAGTTAAGTTTGTCATTTTTGACTTTTGTTTTGGGGCTACTAATATATGCTCACTGCCTGATATGTTTACTATTCATGATATATCATGCTTTAATGTTTGACCTAACACCAATCTGTATCTGTTGCTTTGTATTTATGATGAGAACATGAGAAGCCCTTGAGTCTTCATATCTGCATGCACTTTGCTCAGAGTTACCTCAATCCAAGCACATCTTAATTTGCATCTTACCCAATATATTCATGTGTCCCAGCTGTTCTTGCTACATTGGTTAACTGATTTCATGTCAGGATGATATATCATATAAAAGGAAACTGATTAGCATGGATTATTATCTTCTTGCTTTTGCACTTCTTATTCTCTTGAGCTCTGTCCCACCCCATTGGTAGCATTGACAAACTTGTTGTGCATCATCTCATTTTATCACTGATAAATTTATTGTGTGATCACTGATATTATTACTATGCCAACTGTCACCCTAATGGGAGCCTTCCTTCATCTATATCATGTCAATGAGAAACTTATAGGTGTCTGTCATGGCCTTTTCTCTGAAGATAATGCACACCTTTCAAAAGGCTGGACCTGGAATGCCAATGATGTCAAGTTCTTCATCCAATATAAGGACCAAGCCATAGATATCCTTCACAGCAAATTTGCCAAAGAGAAAAGAATTCTCTTGCTTCTGGATGGGAATTCTAGAAGTGGATTGACAAGAACTTGGACCATTGGGAGATTGTTTAATTGAATGTAACATTTATACAATGTTCATGCTGATCTTGAACAACCTGAAGGTTTGGCCAACCTCAGATATGCATATTCCAAAAGTTATTTATCAGATTGCTTATGAATTATTTGGCCCAGAAGCATTCATTAACTGTGTACTCATCCCAGTTCTGTCAGGGGACTTCCAGTATGACACCTTTTTCCACGCCATCATCATGTTCTGTACCTACACACTACCCCATGATCACATCGTTACCTTGTACTCACCCTCCATCATTTCCCATTGTTTCAGTTCCTATTGTCTCCTTCCATTGTTTTCTCCCCTTGTTCTCCATTGTTCTTCTCTCCATTGTACTTTTACTACTTCTTTCTCTCGTGCTGTCACGGATAGTATATATACCCATCACCTGCAGTGGTTGTCTTTTGAGTTTTTCTCTTTGGATCCCCACCTGCAGATGCATAGTATGTCCCTCATGTATGTACATAGCACTGATTATAGACCTTTGGATCCCCACCTGCAGTTGTGTCGAGTGTGTTGAAAGCAGCATTGTCAGCACTGGTGAGCACACAGGGGAACTCACCTTGAGTTAGTTAGTTATAGGTAGCTTGTAGAGCTTGAGAGATATAAGAGTAAGAAAGATTCTGTATATCGAGTAGCTACTACACCCAGTATTTATACTATTCTACTGTAGATGGGAACTACTTGCTATCTAAAGGAACAATGGGACGTTTTCCCATTGTTCTATTCTAGACACGTAGGACAATAGAAAAGTATTCTATTGTCTGTTCAGATATATTCCGTATTGTATTGTACTAACAATAAATATGACTCGGATCTATTGTTCTATTAATAGATGTGAGTCATTGTGGAGCTGACTTTGTCTGACTCATAGAGTTGAGTCATATTGCGTATTATGACTCACTTTGACTCAATGCATGATAAACGCTATTGGTCTGGAACATATCCGTAAATATGAGTAAATATGGTACAATTATACTGTAATTACTAATGTACACTATTATTATTATAAGTGTCCGTAAATCTAGACTTAAGGTCTAGATTCTAGCTGTATAGTTAATTAAGGTTAAGTTTACATGGCATCTCAGGCCATACAAGCCTTAACCCCTATTTCGGTTGAGAGCGTAATTTCAACAGAAGCGACCATATTTACGACAATGATGATTTCTGGGCAACAGAAGAAGACATAAAAGCCAGAGCTACGAAAGAGAAGGAAGGAGACGAAGGTCTGCTGTTGACTCCAGTAAAGATCAAAGCCAACCGGAAGCAGCGAAGGGAGTGGAGAAGGGAAGGGGTGATAGAAGATCTAGAAGATGAAGTCTGGTGTGCAGCTGGAGTAACCTACTCTCAGCAGATTGCAGAAGAAGCAGCAAAAGGGAAGGAAAAGAAGACGTTAGAAGAAATGATCCTGGAAGTGTATCGAGAGTTTCATAAGGTGTTCTCGGAAGAAGAATCGGAACCACTGCCAGCCCATCAACCATGGGACCATGCCATCAAACTAACTCCAGGAGCCCCAGCCTCCATCTGAACTAAAGTCTACCCAATGTCAGTCAACGAACAACAGGAACTTGAACGATTTCTTGAAGACAATCTGAAGAAAGGGTACATCCAGACATCCAAATCACCTATCGCTTCTCCCATGTTCTTCATTAAAAAGAAGGATGGAAAGCTTTGCTTTGTCCAAGACTACCAGAAACTTAATGAATTCACCATTCAAAACCGATACCCCCTCCCTCTGGTACAAGACATAATCAACCAACTCCAAGAGGCAAAATATTTCACCAAATTTGACGTACAATGGGGATACAATAACATTCGAATTAAAGAAGGAGATGAATGGAAGGCAGCCTTTGCCACAAACCGAGGACTCTTCAAACCCAAAATAATGTTCTTTGGACTGACCAATTCCCCGGTGACCTTCCAAACTCTAATGAATTCTATATTTGGAGACTTGATTGCGGCTGGAAAAGTAGCAATCTACCTAGACAACATCCTTATTTTCACAAGCACTAGGGAGGAGCATAGAGAAATCACAAAGGAAGTGCTTTGAAGGTTAGAAAAATATGACTTATACCTGAGACCAGAGAAGTGCAAATTCGAGAAGGAAGAAATCGAGTATCTAGGACTAGTAATAAGGCACGGAGAAGTATAAATGGACCCTGCAAAGGTAGAAGCCGTTAAGAAGTGGCCTGTCCCTAAAAGTATCCGAGAAGTACAAGGCTTTATTGGGTTTGCAAACTTCTATTGGAGATTCATACAAGGCTTCTCTGATGTAGCCCATCCGCTACACAATCTAACCAAGAAAGGAGTAGCGTTGATACACCTGTTATAGTTCTATGGACTAATTTGCGCGTTTTCCCCTATTATATCCAAAGGACTATAGTCTAGTTCCTACTATAATATGCCTAAGCAGTTCATAACTCTATGCTAGGGTACGCTATACTAGCACCCTACGCATACTCCATTCACCAAAGGATCAACTCTAATGGTCATTACACTCCGAAGGCGATTGCGTGCACACTATTATAAGCTTCGGAAAGTCTATCCCTTTACAAATGGTTATCTATTGCGACACAGTTATCCGAAGGTGTCAACTCAGCTACGCTGACACGATCCATTGCCGAAGCGTGGTTTGCAACTGTACAGTTTTACTTATCTAATATTTCCTGAGCCCATAAATACCGTAGGTACCTTAGCTAGTTAACCAGTCACCCATACGTACTCAGCTTCGGGATTTTATCCTAAGGCTATAGTTACTAGTGGTACTCTATAGTTGGTTCAGGGGGAAATACACAGAAGAGTCCAGAGCACAAATTACTTTTGCGAAGCTAAGAAGTACGAAGTTTGTCCGAAGCGAAGCGACGACCGAAGCAGATTCTCTATCGAAGTTCATACCGAAGCAAAGCAAAGTTTTATTTGAAGTCAATCCGAAGCTCTATCATAATCTGAAGTCATATAAAAACCCGAAGCTATACAAAAGTCCGAAGCTGCTATAAAAATCCGAAGCTGTTATAAAAAAAATCCGAAGCTATTACACCACCCGAAGCTATTCCCCTAGACTTTTGTCTTTAAACACGTCACATTTAAAAGAACTGTCCTACTAGTTTACCTTCGGTACTAGTTATTTCACTCAGGTGATCACTCCGAAGGCTCTGCATCTAAATTCACTACTCAAAGTATTTTTATACTTAAACACACCCGAACTACACACTACTTGTGGTTTTAGTTGGTTTTCACCTTCTATCGACTACACACCTATTATCTGGAGCCCGCACCTTGAGGGGTAGGGTAGTGACTGGAGATCAGAAAAGCTCTTCCTAGCAAAGCCGTCTAGGAATATCAAAACACCAAAGATAACAGAAGGACTTTAGTTCATCCAAAATATCCACCAGAAGAAATACCCCTTCGGATCAGGAACCTACTGCCGAAGCGTCCAATCCCGAGTTACTAGGGAGACAGATAAGACTTTATAAGAGATTTGTCAAGCTTTTCAAGAACGACACCATTGCTGCGCAGAAAGCAGCAATCCTAAAAGCAGACGAAGCATTTCTAAAGGCAATCAACAAAGATTATCTTTTGTCCAAGAACCCTTCGGAAGTTCTACTAAAAGTCAAACATGCTTACAATCTCTACGAGTACTTGGCTGTTCCTCTACCGAGCTTAGGATCAAACCCTTCACCCACAGAGACCGATCTGACGGATATCTCATCTACGCAATCAACCTTACCCTTTTCAAATTCAAATTCAAATTCGGCAAACATGTCCAGTGCAGGCAAGACAATGCCTACGTACCAGGGCAAAGATGCCCCCAGGATTGACAAAGATTCTGCCAGCAATGGCAAGAAGCTTCGCGATTACTGGAGAAAGTTAGAAGTGCACTTCGAACAATGTGGAGTGAAAGAAGAAGACAAAGTGGGCTATGCTATACACACATACCCTGACGAAGAGATAGAGCTGATATGGAAAGGTATCGCGCTATACAAATTTGGTGCTGAATACCAGACGAAGCCCTACGCTGATGTCAAAAAGGCTATTTTGGAAACCTATCCAAATGCTACCGAAGAAGAGAGAGTGACCATGACCGAGATGGTCAAAGCATTAAAACCATACGTAGGTATTACCGTCCGAGATGAGGAACCCTATGGAGGAATGAAGAGAACGTTCATCGCGTACTGGAAACAGTTACCTGCGGGACTATATACAGAGATGCAATTAGTGGACTTGTGGCTACGATACCTTCAGAAACGCTCTTATTGATAGAATGAGCTTAAAAGGAAAGCTGAAGAAGTCTACGCCAGAGAACCCAGTACCGAAGGAGGATCGCTACGAACTCACAGCGATGATCGAAGAGTCCGATGAAATGGTGTATAACCATAAACCAGACACTAGACTGCGCTATGGTTCCGAAGCAAGGGATGCCATAATACCTCCTACGGGATCGACGTTCTCGGAGAAAGGACGAATAAAGAGAGAAGTAATGGACATGATCAAGGAGGTCACAGAACCACTTGAGACGAGGATGAAAGCATCAGAAACGACGGTATCTGAGTGGATACAAAAGGCAGAGAAGACCAACAGTGAACAGTTCACAGGTCTCAAGCAGGAGTTGAGTGGACAATTCGAAGGTTTTAAGTCGTGGTACCAAAGTCAGAGCGCTTTGCAGCCTCAACAACCAATGGGAACCTGGATGAACACCTTTGTCCCTCCACCTTTGCAAGTGTATCCACCTTCAGCTGGATATCACCAACCTGCGCAGCAGTACCCACCTTATAACCAGTACGCTCATCAACAGATGGCTCCGGTGGCCTCTCAAAATAATCCTCCGATGAATAGACAACAGAATACGAGACCACCCCGAAGCGGGCCTCCTAACTGGATGCAGGGAAAAGATATGTCACTGAAGGATCTACAATGCTTTTTCTGTTGGCTCATGGGCCATATGGAGAGCAACTGTGAGATTAAGCAGCAATACATCAAGGACAAGTTGTGCTATTACGACGACAATGGTTATATCCGAATGTGGGATGGGGGAAGACCTTCGCCTATCACACCAGGTGTCCAAGTCCCAATGAAACAGAGAATTGATGAGTACCTTGCGAAGCACCCGAAGCCAAAGTTGACTCCTTCGTCGAACCCTAGACAGGGGACCACGAACCAAGACGAAGTATACTATATCGAACAAGCTAAGGAGTGGCAAGAAGCGAAGGAGAGAGAGGATGCCAGAAATCAGTACTTGACTAGTATTCTGGTACAACACGGAATTGCTATCCCCGAAGGGTATGCTACGCACGACAGCAACCAGCTCCAAAATGGAATGGCAGCTTTGGACGCGGCGTACTACATGCAAGGATCTAGCGAAGCCGCTATGCCAAAAAACTAGCAAGCTCGATGATGGTGGGTACACACAGTACTGCCAGGCTGGGTGCTGTGAAGAAGCCCCTTGAGAGCGGTATTTTAAAGGCAAATAATAATAATAAAAGCAGTATAAAGAAGAAAGTGGTATTCGACGGAGTAGAACTACCGAAGTCGAAATATGTGCCACCCCAAAAAAGAGCATCAGACGAAATCATGACAAAGACTCCTATGCAAAAGGAGGTAGCCTCTGATATCGAAGAGGTTATTGTCGAAAGAAGAGAAGAAATGGAAGATGACATGCGAAGGGAGGCTATCTCGCCACTTCCGCCTTGGGCATCGTTTCCAGCAGCACCTTATAAGGGAATAAAGGATGTTAATTATCCGAAGGCTAATCCTCCGAAGGATGCAACTTCACCACGTACCCATCAAGGATGACAAGAGGTTGGCCCGAAGGAGAAAAATGACCCTATACCTTTAGCGAAGGAAAAGTCTCCAGCTTACCAGAATCGAGCTTCGGTAGAAGATGCTGAGCTGGTAGACAAAATTGTTGGGAAGATTATGGACACCAATGTCAGTACAAACATTGGAGAGCTTTTAGGAGTCTCCAAGTCTACCCGTGAAGAAGTCAGAAAACGAATAACGCAATGGCGTATTCCACTGACAAAGCAACAAGTGCACATGTTCGATTTCATTGAGAAGCTATGCAGAAGAGGTCACTGAGAACAAAGAACAGAAAGACGATCAAGAACAGGAAAGCTATGATACAACCGAAGGGACAGATGAAATGCCTGAGATCCCACAAGGAGATGTCATTCGAATCGAAGATTTACCTCTGGTGGTGGCATTCAATCAATTCTCAGTCGAAGCCTACGGCGAAGGGAGTCAAATAACAGATCCTATCCTTCAGTATCTAGATTCCTTAGCGCCAGGAGAAAAGCCAAAGCCTGTTCTGGTAGCCAAAGATACTACTTCTATTCGAGCGTTAAATCCTTGGATTAATGCTAGGATGAGAATAGAAAGTATCTATGACCCAGGTTCACAGATTGCGTCAGCTTCGAGAAAAATTGCAGAAGAATTGGGCCTTAGCTGGGACCCTGATATACGAATATATATGCAGTCAGCTAATGGACAAGTAGAGAAGTCCTTAGGGATAGCCTGAAACGTAGCATTCAATTTTGACAGCGTTACCTTGTACCTACAAGTACATATCATTAACGAACCGGCCTACGAAATGTTACTGGGTAGACCCTTCGACACTTTAACCCGAAGTGTTGTAGAAAATGAGTCCGATGGTGGTTCGAGGATTACCATCACTTGTCCCAATACGAAGAGAAAGGTGACCATACCCACATATGAAAGGGGTAAGACAAGGCCTCTAGTGGTTAAAGATCCACCTTCGGGTAAAGATGAATTGAAGAGCATGGCGGATTTTCCGGCAACCTTGAGGAATTGATCGGACAAGACCAAGGAGAGGTTGCCCTGATTTTCAATGTATGCTCCGATGGTGAAGTTGAAATCGAAGGATTCTGTCTGCCAGACAACCGAGGAAAGAAAGGGAAGAAGAAAGCTATGGGCAAACACAAGCGAAAACCAGGGACCTTCGGCAAACAAGAATTGATACGAACGCAGATTTGCCTGCAGAGTATACCCTGAAAAGCTACCTATCTCGAGTGTATGAAAAACCGGGAAGTTCTAGCAAGACTAGTTCACCGAAGGGGAGTAGTACTCGACAGGCGAAGGAGGTGAATAAAGGTCCTCCGAAGGAACCACAGTGTATAGCTATACCTGTGGAGCATCGAAGTCCTACTGTCCTTCTGTTTGACATCCGAAGCAACAATCTTTCTGAGGAAAATACAAAAATATCAGAAAATGATAAAAGTACAAAAATATTTCATCAAACCTCAGTCTCTCCTAACTCTTTTCATTCTCACTCTACTTTTTGCTCCAATTCTCTCTGTCTGTGTACAATAAATTATACCCAAGATACCTCAATGGTGAATACCATCATACCACCGGAAGTGGACCACGCATGTGGAAAACTACCGAAGTGCCAAGCATTGAACTTCACTCCCGTAGCGGTGTTTGGATCAAAGAAATACAAACCCATAGGAGTAAAAGTGAAACCAGTGTTAGCTGCGCTACCAGAGAAGTTTAGAATCGTTCGAGATATCACAGGTGATCCCTTAGCGGAAATGCCGAAGCTATCACCTAACCCACCGGAGTTTACACCTACGGGGAGATATACCCAAGAACGAAAAGAGATTATTGATGCTGTACATAAAGAAGATTTCCTATGGCCCGAAGAACGCAAGCTTATGCACCATTTTATGATGGAGCAGGAACAAGGCTTCGCGTGGAATGATGACGAATGAGGACATTTCAAGGAGGAATATTTCCCTCCTGTCGAGATGCCGGTAATTCCTCATACTCCATGGGTATTGAAGAACATACCTATTCCGCCGGCACTATATCCAGAAGTTTGCAAGATTATCCAGACAAAAATCAAAGCTGGTGTATATGAGCCTTCGAACTCATCATATCGCTCGCGATGGTTTACTGTGGTAAAGAAGGATGGTAAAAGCCTTCGGCTTGTCCACAGCTTGGAACCTTTGAATGCTGTAACAATTGCGCATTCGGGTATACCTTCAGCTACGGACGATCTAGCTGCGCACTTTTCAGGGAGAGCCTGCGGAGGCGTACTAGATTTGTATGTGGGCTACAATGAAAGAATATAGCAGAATCAAGCAGAGATTATACAATGTTCCAGACACCCTTCGGTGCCCTTCGACTAGTTACTTTACCTATGGGATGGACCAATTTGGTACCTATCTTTCACATGATGTCACATATATATTGAAGGAGGAAATTCCTCATATATCAGTGCCATACATCGATGATGTACCAGTTAGAGGTCCGAAGACAAGGTATGAGTTACCCGAAGGCGGATTCGAAACCATTGCAGAGAATCCTGGGATCCAACGCTTCGTCTGGGAACATTTCCAAAATTTAAATAGAGTTGTACAAAGAATGAAGTATGCTGGAGGAACCTTCTCAGGCCATAAAGCAATATTGTGTGCCGACGAATTCCAAGTTGTAGGGCACGTATGTAGCTACACAGGTCGAAAACCAGAGAAAGGAAAAGTCCATACTATTACAAACTGGAGCAAGTTTAACAATATTAGTGACGTTCGAGCGTTCCTCGGAACAACTGGTGTCCTTTGGATGTTCATCAAAGATTATGCTAAGAAAGCCAATGGGTTGACGAAGCTGCTTCGCAAGGATGTTCCTTTTACATGGGGACCTGAACAAGAACGTTTGGTTACTGCATTGCAAGAGTCTGTTATGGATTGTCCTTGCCTAGGGAATATTGATTTAGAAAACGGTGGAGAAATAATACTCTCCGTAGATACGTCCTACATGGCAGCTGGATTCTACATAAGACAACTTAGCCCAGATGGTGACAAGCACAAAATGAAGTACATCAGATTTGGTTCAATTACACTTAATGGAAGAGAGGCGAGATTTTCACAACCGAAGTATGAACTGTTTGGCTTGTTTAGGACGCTTCGGGCCACGAAACATCTGTTGTATGGTGTACGGAATCTTGTAATAGAAACCAATGCTAAGTACATTAAAGGGATGTTGCAACACCCTGACGAAGCCCCTAATGCAGCAATAAACCGATGGATTGAAGAGATTTTAATGTTTCACTTCACCCTATGGCATGTCGAGGGCAAGACCTTTGGTGCTGATGGTTTATCCAGAAGACCAGCTCACGAAGGTGATGAAGAATATGATAATCCTGAAGACGACTATCACCACGATACAGCTCCTTTCAAGTTTGAAGTTGCCGAAGGGTCAAGAGACACCACTCTACCTTTCGAAGAATTCAAAGACAAGATAGATATTAGAGGCGGCTATATGATGGAGTCTGTCGAATGCTTTGCAAATGTCATTGTGGAAGAACAAAGTTTAGAATACAAGACCAGAATTAAGATTGCAAGTACAGGCCCGGAGGGTGCACAAGTTGTAGCTTCGATGCCGCAGTTATTGTTGCCTATGGTAGACCAAAGTGAGCCCTATAGAGAAAAGCACCGTTCCAATAAAGCGAAGCGCCTGGATGAAAACTTACTGCTTGTCAGAAAATGGCTTAGGGACCCTACTAAGAGGCCGGATAGCATGACTGATGGGCAGTATAGAAGTTTTACAGGCTTCGCGAGGAAATTCTTCTTTCATAATGATAAGATGTACCGAAGAGATGACCAAGGAAAACACAAATTGGTTGCAGCGAAGGCAGAACGAATGTACCTTCTAAGTGCAGCGCATGACAGCTTAGGGCACCGAGGAGTATTTGCTACGAAATCTTTGTTACAAGAAAGGTTCTGGTGGCCTGAACTAGAAGCCGACGTGAACTTTTATGTCAAGCATTGTCACATTTGCCAGACTCATCTAAAAGATTTTGTAAAGATGCCTCCAAAGGTAACGCCTACGCCTTCACTGTTCCAAGTGATGCATACAGATTCGATGCACATGCCTGTGGCTTCCGAAGGGAAGAAATACATAGTTCATGGCCGATGTGCAATGAGCTCTTGGATGGAAGGCAGGACACTTGCGAAGGAAAACCAGAGAACTATCGGAGAATGGCTATTCGAGGATATGATTTGTAGATGGGGTTCCCTTGCTATGATCATCTCAGATAATGGAGCAGCTTTCAAAGCAGCCTTAGCCTATCTGGAGAAATGCTACGGCATTAAAGGTATCCAGATTACTGGTTATAATTCTCAGGCCAATGGAAAAATCGAGAGACCACATTGGGATGTTTGGCAAGCACTGTACAAAGCCACCAATGGTGATGTCAAGAAATGGGCACGCTTTTTCATTTTGATAATGTGGGCTGATAGAGTGACCACGCGAAAGTGGATGGGATGTTCCCCTTACTACGCAGTAACTGGAGCTACGCCCGTACTTCCCTTCGACATTGTCCAAGCCACCTGGTTAATTCAAATTCCCGGTAGAACTCTTTCCTGGGCGGAATTAATCGGCCTTTGGGCTAAAGCTTTGTCTCTTCATGTGGCCGAAGTGGAAGAAATTATTAAGAAGATAGATGAGAAGAAAATCAAAGATACGTTAGCGTATCTAGACAAACATGCGGCCAAGATCAGATATTGGAACTTTGAACCAGGTTCGCTGGTCCTTGTCAGGAACACTGCCATAGAAAAGTCACTTAACAGAAAGTTGAAGCCTAGGTTTATTGGACCTTGCATAGTCATTCGAAGGACCAAAGGAGGTGCATATGTATTGGCTGAAATGGATGGTTCTGTTTTACAGAATAAAATAGCTGCCTTCCGAGTTTATCCTTATCATGCACGTCAACGCGTAGCGTTGCCTTCAAATCTGTCTACATTGACTGGCCTAAGCAAAGAAGAACTACAAGAAATTATTAATGGGCCCGATCCCGATGATACTCCACCAGTAGAACTCCACCCCGAAGGCACTTTGAACAAACTGCCTGAGGTAACCAATGAACAAGTGGAAGAAGTTCTGGGAGGAGCAGAGAGCGATGCATCTGAGGAAGAGGAAACTTAGCAGCTTTAGTGGGGGGGAGTGGCTCTGAAGGAGACACTTACCACTTCGCTTTAGCGGACTGCTTCGCAGTTCGGCTGTAAAGTTGGCGCTCTCTACGAGCTTCGCCTCTGAACGTTGTAAAGTTGGCGCTCTCTACGAGCTTCGCCTCTGAACGTTGTAAAGTTGGCACTCTCTACGAGCTTCGCCTCTGAACGTTGTAATTAGGACAGAAGAGAATTTTAGAAAGAACAAGACCCACAGCTGACTGTAAGACTGCACAACCCGAAGCAACCTATAGGTCGTAGAAGCCTTCCTAGGGTTCTCAGGAGCCATGGTTTGCAGGTTGGTTTCAACCAGTGAATCCGTGTGCCAACGCCGAAGTTTAGTGAACCCATTGTTTCTATGGATCTTGAGTCTACCTCTCTGAGAAGGACACATAGAGACGTGAGGAATACTCCAAGTTCCAAGGGTGCAGTATATGCAAGCCATGTTTGCGAAGGCAATGTCCCGAAGCTTATGAGGGAGTTTATCTCTGAAACAGGCGGACTTGACGCCAGCAATAGCCGACTTGTGCTTTTGCTCAGCAGCATTGCATCTCCGAAGGGGAATTTGAAAAGATCACTATTCCAATTTGTTTCTGATGGGACAATGGAGTGCTGATCTGAAGCGAATTTTCTGCACACAGTTTTATTCGACTACAAGACAAATTTACAAAAGAGTGACACCGTAGCTGGTACAAAGAGTGGACGAATTCAGTATTGGATTCTTTGGTATAGAAAAGAAAGATGATTAAGCAGTTTTATTAGAAGCAACGGTGGCTTCGCTTTCAGTCTCAGAAGGTGCAGCGCTAGCTGGGGCCGAAGCAGTCGCAACTGGCCCTTCGGCATTGTCCATGGTGGCATCGGGGTCAGAAGTTTCTGGAATGGCAGAGATGCGAGCGTTGGCATTGACGTTCGATGGTCCTGTGCTGGGACCGGGAATGTTAGCAAGTTCCCGAAGCGATTGGATCTCTGGTCCTGCCAACAGCTCCGCATTCTCACCCAGGAGATCTTGCAACAAGGCAATGGACCCTTGCAGGTTGCGCATCTGAATGACTAGTTCAAGGGCGGACGTTCGAATCCTAGCTTCCAACATGGAGATTGCCTCGAGGACCCTATGGGTATCACTGGTTCCAGTAACCAAAGGTAACAAGGCCTCTTGATACTCCCTAGCTAGGTGAAGGACAGTGACAAGACTAGCGTCGGACAAAGGCGAAAGATCACCTACAAACAAATTTAATAAAAAAGAACCGAAATGTAATGGTCTGCTACGCACGAAGGATGGCTTGAACAGCACCAGGATTGATGATGCGAATTTGTTGTTGCAAATTAGAGACTTCCTGAGTAATCTCTGCCAAGGCCCCGTTTGCTTCGCTTCGGGATCTCTTGCGACTAACTTCTGCACCAGCAGCTACGCTATTCTGAGCCTATGGCAAAAGTTTTAAATCAACACAGTTTAAAGAGAAATATGCGACGCACCCGATCCACTAATTCAGCTGTGACGGTTGCAGCTTCCTGTACCCATCGGAGTATTTGGATGAGTGTGCTTCGCATGAAGTTCATTGACGAGAGAATAATCACCATTTCGCGGGACAGACGAGAAGTTTCGGAGCGAGGAACGCTATCCACGGCATTTGGAGCATAAGGGAGCTGGACATTCGATTCAGTACTGCTTTGAGGGATATAAATATTTAGTCCTCACCGAAGCCCCTTCGTCCTCTGTTGTTGCGCCTTCACGCCTCTTACCCTTCTTCTTTTTGTCCTTACGGGGTTTCTTCTCTTTTGGTCCCTTTATGAAGAGTAATTTAATACTGAAGAAGAGATGAGCTATGGCGACTTACAGGAACTGGGTCATCTTCCTGGTCTTTAGGATGGTTGCCTACACCTTGGTTGTTGCCTAAGGCATCTACCATAACGATGTCCTCATTGGCAATCCGGACGCTAGGAGGAGCATGATAGGAACTGTTGACACTTCGGTTGATGCATGGTACACCACCGTAGCTAGTTCCACAACCAGGGCAAAGGATAGTTCCAGTAACAGCCCTACTACTGGCACTGTCCTATAAAAGAAAACAATAAGCAAACGAAGGATACACTCATTATAACCACTTACCCTGTACGAAGGCCTTCGATTCTCTTGGATATCACGAAAGCGTCAAACGAACGATTGAACGTCTGAATGAGACCGAGGCATGTCCAGACCGAGGGTATTGAAGACTGATTCTGCCATACGACGACGAGGCAAAAATTCTCCATTCATGAACTCCAAGTCATGGATCAGATCATCAGCTTCGGCAGAACGAGCAATTGCAGACTAGGTCTGCTCTGAGATTTCAAGGCGAATATGAAGGAGGACGCAGACATACCAAGAGGTTCATGACAGCTTCAGCGTCACCTGCATTCTGATAGTTTGGACTACCACGGTTGTCTTGCAGGTGATTCTGTAACTCAACCGCGCAGTTGCGTAGCATCCTACGGAGATTGTCAAGCGAGGAGTTGTCAGACATAGAGGAAAATTTTGTTTTTGGGTCTCTAGTCCGAAGGGGACGAGCACTTTATACCTCACATCGCCTATGCGTATTCCCTTTTGGTTGGGGACAACCATTTTTAGTGGGGGGGAGGATATGGTAACCCATTGCCCTAGGACAAGCTCCACACAAAGATTTTGGCAAAGCTCTAGTAGCTACACCTCATGGTCTCAAGAGAAAGATCTGCCAAAGGAAAACTTAACAAAGAAACAATAACAACTTCACAATATACCCGAAGGGTACCTGCCAATCATGAACTACTCACGGAGATAACTTAAAAATCTAATCAGAAATCACTGATCTGAAGGCTGGACGATTATAATTAATCCGAAGCCAGGATGATTCAAATCTTAAGTCACACAGGATAGGAGACAGCAAGGCCATAAAGGCCACAGATACAAGATAAAATTTTAGATAATACAAGCACGATATGATATGAGTCCATGTAATTCTACTCTAAGAGTAAATGGCTCAATCACTACAAAGTACTGTATATCTATATGACAGCGAGGCGAGAAAGACAAAAAGATACAAAAAATATATGGCGCTAAGGCCAGGAACGAGGTTGGAGACTGCAAGATTCAACGACGGCGTAAAGGAATTCCCTATAAGCCTGCAACCTAAGCATTGCGCTAAAAAGGAGTGACTGAACTAAACAGAAGGGCATCAAAGCATAAAAGAAACTCACCTTGCATTTCGAGGTCTTCGACGAAGACACTTCGGGTTGAGGATTACTGGACCACTCCGAAGGCAAGGAACCTTTTCCACCTTTACCCTCAAACCAGTCCACCAGACTCTGGCTCAGCTCAGCTCGGACATTCTCATCAAAGATGATGTCGGCAGATGGTGCAATGTCGTATTCTTCTTGCCGCTCCTCGAGGTTGATGCAGGCTTGTTTAAGCTGAGGTGAGACATCGATGTCGTTTTGAAGACGAGAGGTGAAACCCTCAGATGCTTGATTAGCCAACGTGAGTGCCGAAGTCAACTTGTATCGACGAGTATGATACTTGTTGATGTCAAGGAGGGCACTTGCAATTGACAACTCCATTCGCTGTTGAGCGGAGTACTCGTCGAGTGCCAAAGAATCCAAACCTACGAGAAAGTAGATGTTAAAGATGAAAACGATAGATGAGAAGAAAAGGACTTACGGGCAGTTGAAAACTGCACTACGCCATCAGCACGGTCTGCAGCGTTTGAAAAGTTGGCTCTGAAGGAGAAGTTGCACCCGAGGCCAGACCGATGGCAATTCAAACAAGACTTGTTGCCAGTACGAGGGAAACAGACGATACCATGGTGACCACAATTTTCACACGGACTGAGCATGGGCTATGGAGAACAAGTAAGAGACAAAGAAGAAAATAAAATAAAGTCAGGCTTACCGCGAAACTGGAAGACGTGGCATAATGGGCAGAAACCTGCCTAGCACGCATTGTCTCCTGAATTGCTTCCATGCGATGTTTAACACCATAGAGATCGGAGGGGATGGTGAAATCACCAAGCACATGTGGAGGAGCTAAATGAAAGGAGGGCGTAACGGAAGAATGCACGGAGTAACCCGCCAGAACCAGGAACTGTTTTGCACCCGAAGGAATCTTGATGGTCTCGGACGTACTAGTTGGCACCTTGACCAGTACGTGACTAGTAGGAGCCCGCTGGGTATGCTTGGTCTTCTTGATCACGACGCTTTCCTCAGGATGAGAGACAGCCGGTGTTGGCTTTGGGCTGACTGGGTCTTTCGAAGAAGAAGTGGCCATTTTAACTGGATCAGTTGAAGAAGGTGCCAGCGTTACCGAAATAGTCTGTGTTGGTTCGACCGGCTGCAGAGACGGCTCGCGAGACTTGACTGGACTGGCTGAAGGAAGCGCCGGGATCATAGAGGCCGTTGGAGCTGGCTCAACTGGCTGAATCAAAAGTTCACGGAATGGTGCCGCTACTTCTTCAGAATCTGAGTCGACGGCCATAGAAGTATCGACGATTGGTTTTGGAACGGAAATTCGATGGGGATGGCTATAATAGCCAGGGGGTCTCTCTTTGATGGGAAATTCTTGCAGCGCTGTGACTCGAGAAGAGCTTGAGACTAGAGAAGGAAATCAGTTAATATGAGGAACGATGCAAACCTGGACAATCCGAAGGATATTAAAGAAAATCCATACCAGCAGGGGTACTTGGGGAAGTAGTCTGGTGAGGCAAAGGCATGAATCACTGCCCCTGGGGCTTTATTTCCCACGCAAAATAGTAAAAAATAAATTAAAATTTTTCGATTTGTGATTTAATATATAGTTGCCACTTGATTTAATAAGTTTGCCACTCAAAAAACAATATCATTTGAATATCAAATGTTGTTTGTTTTGCCACTCCGAAAGTTTTTCTTTTTTGTCCTGGAAATAAAATGCCCGATAGTCGCCCGCTTTTTTACTATGTACAATCGGGCATTTTATTTCCAGGACAAGAAAGAAAAAATTTCGGAGTGGCAAAACAAATGAAACTTAATCTTCAATTGGTATCTCTTTCTGAGTGGCAAATGATATTGTCTTTGAGTGGCAAATGTAGCAAATTGAGTCACCACTTTGTATTATATCACAAACTGAAAAGTTTCAATTTATCTTTAACTATTTTGTGTGAGAAATAAAGGCCCAGTGGCAGTGAATTCATCGTCTGGAGATTCATTGGGGTCGAA
The DNA here is from genome assembly GCA_037954225.1 of Stygiomarasmius scandens. Taxonomy (NCBI): domain Eukaryota; kingdom Fungi; phylum Basidiomycota; class Agaricomycetes; order Agaricales; family Campanellaceae; genus Stygiomarasmius; species Stygiomarasmius scandens. Next base: position 317,380 of record JBANRG010000069.1, read on the forward strand.
AACTAGGAGACTAGGATCGTCGAGTTTGTGGAGCGTCTTGTGCGCACGACCGCTGCGACGGGGCCCAGAGCCAGAAGGAGCTAGAAAAACTTTAAAAGAGAGGAATGACGCACGAGATGTAAAAACATACGGGTATCACGAACTTGGGAGGTCTCTGGACGAGCTTCGGAGACCACCTGTGTATCCTGAGTCTGTCGGACTTTGGTTGGGGCGACGTCCTCGACGGGAGCTTTATGCTTTTTGGACAGGGATACCACTGGAAGAGAGGCTATTAAGATATATTGACAAAGAAAGAGGAAACAAACAGCAGATAGCTTACTAGGGATAGCCCTTTGCTTGCCTTTGTCCTGTTTAACAATGCTTGATACAGGACACGGCATAGGCCTCGGTTTTGATTGAGGACGGGGAAGAATCGGGGCAGCACCAGAAAAGGAATTGGAGATCGAAGGCGAGGTAGGACTGCTCGTCGAAGGTGGCACACGTTCAACCTTGACTGAGACAGGAAGATCTGTAAAGAAAACTAAGACATAAAATGAGATGACAAGAGAAGAAATACCCACCATCGTCGAAGTCATCCGACTTGACGAATTGACTCCAATGGAGCCGAGGAGGAATTTTCCCCGGCTGGATGAAGTTGTCGCTTTTCTACAGACAAATGACAACTTTAATACAGACACCAGAATTGGATAGAAGGGAACGAAGACACGTACTGGGACTTGGTAAACCACGGTTTCGTCGCCAGGTGCGTCCAGGTAGAAGCCAGCCCAAATGTCGGGTGTACGCCAACCATTAGGAAAAACGTCATCCGGGGGCATAACGATTGGTAGAGGGGTGAAGAGACTTTGGACTTTGGCAAGCTGAACGTGAAGATTGGCGGGAACGGCCTCGTGACTCTCACACCACTCGTCAACCTGGTCGATGAAATCTTGATGACCCCAATGAGCCGCACGAGGAGCAAGAGACACTGCTGCTAAGAAACCTGGGTCCATTCGAAAATTATAGAGGATGGTATGGAGCGTGTGTTTGATGACTTCGGGTTTGTCGTAATTGGGATGTTGATACCAGACGTAGTAATCGTCCTGCCCAGAACAGAATCGTTAAAAGAATTGAAGAGACGTTAGAAATGGTAGTCAAAGAGAGACACGACGACAGTCGTGCTCGAACACAGAACTACAGTTCTGGCAGCCGAAAAGAAACAAAACTAGAGGGTGCGGCACGTACCAACACACTAGCCACCATGTCAAACAACAAATTTTGCTGTTGCGAGTCCAACCGGTTGAAGAGACGCAAGTTCAAAACGGCGGGGAACCAGAGTGCCAGCAGCATCAGAGGTCTCCATGGGGTGGATGTGGTACCTATCACAGACATAGAATTGATGTCGGGGATCCGATTGGAAAAGACGTTGTCAAATTGGGCAGGGACCTCAAAGATGTCATAGTTTTCGGGAAGGTTGTTGACTTCAGGAGTGGATTGAGAACGAGACATGGTTGCGATGGCCAACGGACGAGTACGAGGTTGAGCGCGGGGGTTAGAAAGAAACAGAGTTGAACTTATTCATACGGATACTTATAATCCCTATGAATAAGGACGATCGATGCCACATCACCGATCATCGAGAAGGAAGAAGAGCGCATCAATTACCCTCTTTGGGGAAGAATTCTTCATATCCATCAGAGAAGTCTCTATGGAATGAGACCCTGCAAAAGAACACAGTCTAATAGTTACCTTATTCGAACGAAGCATAAAACTATACCAGGGTTGTGTTCGGTTCTGAATAGTCTTGAAGAATTGAGGCTCGAAGGTCTGAACACAAAACCGAAGGTAGCACTTCGCACTCTGCTAGGAGGTTTAAAGGATGTGGCGGTGGTGTTAAGTCCAGGCGAAGCGGACCCGGAGCGGACCCGCGACGGGTGGAAGTCTTGGAAAGGAGAGGAGTATTGAAGGAAGCCGAAAGAATCGAACTGATCAAGATGGATCCGATGCGAAGTCTAATTGTTCGTTGGACGGAACCAACTTACAACTTCGATGAATGAGGAGTCGGACAAAGTCAGACGAGGAGAATATAGAGACCAGCTAAGTTGATTTTAGACTTAAGCTACATACTACAAAGTATAGAGCTTATATACGAGGGTCCGGAAGCGGACCCGAATAAACACGTTGTAAGTAAAAGATAATAAGAAGGATATAAAGGGAAACACTCAGTACATCATCATCGCGTGAAAACCCTTTTACAATAGAGAGAACACATGGGGAGGGTCATAGGAACATACATGAGGAGAGAGGAGTAAACATGAGGATAGATAAAGATGATAAACGGACCGAGAGTTTAAGCGAGGATGTAATAGAAAACGAATGCGGAGCAGATCCGATCGAAGTTGACGAAGTTAGAGTTGTTATATGAAGGATGAGGGATCCGGACGGATCCGGCGGATGCGCGGATGTAACAGTATCCCCCTCTTAGGCTCGAGCCCTCGAGAGCCTAGATCAAACCAAATTAAGTAATCCACCCCGTGGACTGTCCACAATCAGAAAACAAGGACAAATAGCCGTCTTGGTCTGTGCACCAAAAACAAGACCTATAAAAGTGGATGCGGTCGCGCAAGTTGGACTTCAAAAATTCTCGTCTCAAATGTCGTCCTCTGCCTCCTCTACACCTACCAGCAGCAACAACAAGGGCAAGCGTCCAGCTCCTCGTCGGGCCCGCACCCCTACGCCAGAACCGCCAGCGGAGAAGGTCGCATCGAAGCGTGAGCGGCTTATCCGCCAAATCAAGAATCCCGGCGCCGAACCGGACGAACCCATCGATGAGGAGATACCGAGGAACGCGTCTGCCCCGGAGCGGAGGCGCATACTCAAGAAGAATTTGGACGGTGAGTATTTGTTCGGTTGCGTTTCGGATGCTTACAATTGTTTCGTTTACAGCAATGGATCAGTACGCGGTCTTAAAGGATACGTGGGACACGGAGATGAGAGAATACGAGGAGATGGTTGAGGAGATGGACGGGAGGTTGGAGGAGTGGAAGGAGAAGTGGAAAGAAACCTGGAGGCAGGACCGGGATGAGAGGGAGAGAAGAGCGAAGCGTCCGGAAGCGGGCGGATCCGGAGCGGGCGCGCCCAGGAACAGGGCATCTGTAGAAGTGAAGGCGCAGAAGGGAAAGAAGAGAGTCAGGGAGCAGACTCCAATGGTATGTCTTCCTTTTCAGTTTCTTTATTCTTCTCTCATTTTCTCCTAGGCAACCTGCGAACGGTGCGACGAGCGCGGGCTCGAATGCCATGCGCAGGCAGTTTCCGGGGCCGCCGCGTGCCAACAGTGCCGCGATGCTCGCCAGCATTGCAGCTTTGCAGGTCCTGGGCGAAGCAAGCGGATCCAGTCGGAGGCGACAGTGGAAGAGGCGGACGAGGCGTATGCCCGCTAATGCGCCAGCAAACTAGTTACCGATGTATTAAGGCTATTTTTGCGCGTTTATATGCCAAATAACCTATAGGACATGTGGTATAAATGGGTTAAAGGACTAAAGTGAGAACCCAGCTGTTAGTCAAAGGGTTTCAACTGGCTCTAAACCAACTTGATTCATTAGAGATGTGTGAGGAGCACCCACACTCAACGTAGTCAACAAAGCGGAGTAAAGTAACTGTGGATTCGAATCGAAAGGATTCCAGTTCCTATGACTTCTGGGGAGTTGAATACTATACCTAGACCTGATCTCTGAATCTTGAGACTCGTCATCTCCTCATAATCCAAATGTACCATTCGAGCTAAGTTGAATCCCAATTCAAGGGTTGTTAATCGGACTCTATTCAATGATTGCAACCAGTTGCACTGGGTTAGACAACTCAAGGTTGTTCGACGAAGGACTGTTAAGGCAGAATCTTGTATAATGTGGCTGTATCACGCAGTGGAGACATGAACAAACATCAGTTGCCGAGTTGCCGCCTGTGGCGACGAAGGCTTTAGCTTTCGGACATCGGTGAATCGGTGTTTCGGACTGGGAAGCAAGTTAATCCTTCATCGGACAACTCAGCCGACCAGGAATGACCGGACCAGGTATGAAGTGGAGCTTTGGAAGCCCTTCCGCTGGTCTAGACACGGAAGCAAAGCACTGTTTTTCTGGTTGAATCATTGAGGCACCATAGGATAGTTCCTATCAGCGGAAAGCACATGGGAACGCCTGCGGAGCCATAAGGATCAGTTGTACAGGCGGTTGAATATGTTCCGGCCAGGGCTATCTTGCTGCCTAGGCACAATAGGTCAGGCAATGTGACGACGAGTCACCTCGAATCAGTGGAAACCAGCACCGAATGAGCTGCAACTACCCCATATACCCTGTAGAAATGGCTTATCCAGCCTAGTGTAACAATATCTGTGACAGATCTCCTCGATTTACTAGTTTCTTTTGTTTTCTTCAGTATATTTTGGACTCCGAACCCTACTCAGTATAAATAGTCATGTAAAAACCATAGTACAGTAGTGAACCTAGAGTAACCCGCTCAAGGACGTAACTGTAGCCTGGGGAACACTGTACCCTCCTAGTTTTGACTAGCAGCCACCCGGTGAAACCAGTCTGTTGTGACGTCTCGACGCGTTGAAGCTCGAAACCCCACTCAATTGATCTTATTTGTGTATCTATACGTGCGCACTTGAGAGTTATTTTACTTTGAGCCAGTTCGATTGCTAGTTAGCCGTTGAACTTGAACTTGTGGTCTGGTATATAGGGTTGAAAGGCTTTATACCTAGTCACAACGTCTTGTGGATTGGCTGCCCTGTGTGCAGTGAAATAGGACGTTAAACTAAAACTTCTTGGCGTGTGGCTGTCGGTTGGGCAGTGAGTTAGGAAGCAAAACTAAAGTTCCAACACAACCTTCTTGGGGTTTGGCTGCAGTTGAGCAGTGACTTAGGAAGTAAAACTAAATTGTTCGACTCGACCTTCTTGGGGTTTGGCTGTCTGTTGTGCAGTGACTTAGGAAGTAAAACTAAATTGGCTTTGACCGAATCAACCGTCTTGGGGTTTGGCTACCTAGTGTGTGTAGTGACTTAGGACGATAAACTAAACCTCTTGAGCGACTAGCAAGTGTGTTAGCGTGCCTGAGGACCCAATCTACTTATACTAAGTCTTTCATCCGTGTCGGACTTTGTATAAACCATATATATCCCTCTTATTACACCTGAGCGTCGGTTCATAGACACTCATCTTGGAGTCTTTAGACTTAGTTAGATAGTCGGACAGGCTTGACGAACTTAGTACTAGTTCAGTAGAGCTTTGGACATTAAATAACAAGGACTGTCTTTGTCAAAGGATTCTGTCTCCGAGCCCACTCGCAACTTTCAGCGACTTTTCGACTTAGGTTGAGGTACTGAAGACGTGTGAACTCCTATCACTTAGTTGAACTTAGTCAAATCAGTTCTACTTATATCTACCCCACTTAACCCGCCTTAACCTATTGAACGAAAACAAGCGCTTTATTTGGAGCCCACCGCGAGGGGGCAACAAAGACAAGTACTTATTTACGTTTATCCCTTGCTACTTTTGAGTAGTATCCGACCAAAAACCCACTTATCTAAGGGACCACTTGGATAAATACACGAAGGTTCTCTATTAGAAGTTACCTAGAATCTAGGAGCGACTATTAGACAACTTAAAACCCTCGGATCCTAGTTGAAAGGATAATCTTTGAGTTAAAATCAATCGCTGGCACGAACTTGAGCGAAGATTTCGACTTCAAAACCCTATCCTAGCAGTAGAGATAGTCGAGCGAAAGCTAGAGAGCAACGCAAGGCTACTTCAACTCAGAATCCGAAACCCAAAAGAAGTAGAAAGGAACCTGTTCCGGAACCTTCTTCTTCAAACCAGTTAAGTCCAGTCAACGAGTTACTTGGACTTGACGTTCTAAACTTTGACGAGTATCTTGATTTACATCGAGATAATTCGCCTCTCACACCACCTTCTGAACGGACTCAACGTCGTTTAGAACTTTCCAAAACACCTTCACCAACTGTACCAGGTATAGAGATGCCAGCAGTAGGAGAAAACCCCGGTCATAACGACCAAGATGACGGCCAACTGGCTGAGGATGCTGTTCTGGCTCAAATGCAGAATGACAAGTTACCAAAGAAGTCTAAAACTCCACCTATCTTCGATGGTGAAGAGCCTGGCAAACTACTTGACTGGCTCGAGGACCTGGAGGATATATGGAAGTCTTCTGGGGTCACTCTGGACAAAGCCAAGATTGCATTAGCACTAAGTTGGATGAAGAGAGCGACTCAGAAAGAAATGAGGAAGTTAGCATCTGCTAAAGGAGATAACTGGGAAGCGTTCAAGAAAGAACTTAAGGATTGTTACCCTGAATGCGCATCGAGTGCCAGGGGTTCCAAGGCCAAGCTGGAATCAATAGTGGAGACACACCGAATTGTACCATTTGGTAGTCTTGATAAGCTATTGGCCTACAGTCGAAGGTTCAGACTTGAAGCAGAAAAGTTGCTTGAAGCACCTGCACTTATTTCAGACCCAGAGGCAGTAGAATTGTACCTCAGAGGACTTGAAGAGCGCTTACAAGAAGAGATCTATCGCGAGGTGAGACGATCTCCAGATGACACAACTGAGAGAAGGCTGGAAGCACCTTTTACCTTGAAAGAAATCCTCGAAGCGGCCGAAATGGTAGCTTTGAAGACAGCTGGAAGGAGAATTGTGCGGACGACCAACTCTAGTACTGTGGTGGAGTCGAGAATAATGCCTTCGGCCACTCGAAAAGAGAAGTCGGAAAATATGAACGAGTATGAGAATAAACTGTCAAAGACAATCGATCAGCTCAACATAGCTAATAAGTCATTTGTCCAGACTAGAGAACTCATGGTCAACCAGAACAAAGAAATTCTCGACGTCCTAAACAAAATACACCAAGGTGGAAATGTTTATAGGCCCGCTAATTCGTACAATAATGCGGCGAGGCCTTCAACTAACTTTTCACGTACTGGCAAATGTTATATTTGCGACGATCCTGCGCATTTCGTACGGGATTGTAAGGACTTCATTCAATTCATGAGTGATGGCTGGATCTTTAGAAACGACCAAGGTCGACTATGTTTTAAAGATGGAGGACTTGTACCTGAAGGCGGACTAGGAAAGAGCCGCAGGGACAAGATCGTTGAATATGCCAAGTCGAAAGGATGGACTAAGAAAAGCGAGTCTGTCAACTTGACCATGGAATGTGAGGATCCTGAGGAGTTACTACTCCAACAGGAGCACTGTGCAATGTTCTCTCGTGAGCATCTTCCACAAACTCAAAACGAGATGGAACAAGCTCGAACGACTACAGAGCTGGAATCAGTAGTTCAGAGGCTTGAGAACATGGAGGTTATGAGAACGGACGATGCCCAGCGACTTGAGAAAACAGAAAAAGTTGTACAACGGTTTGATTCGAAGCTAGACATGTTACTTGCAGGGCTTCAGGGCCAGCAGTCGGGAAACTAAGGGTTCCAATGATTGGGACAAGTGGTTATGGCTTACAAGCGACCACAAAGGCCAAGTCTCATGAGGAAAAACCTGCCAGTATACCCAAGCTACGTCCAGTAGTAGAATTAACCAGGATGTCTGATGAACAAAGACATAAGTATGTACCTCCTCCGAAGCGACCAGAGGCAGGCTCTTTGAAAAACAAGAGAACTGTCACCTCTGAATCACCAAGGAAGAAGGTCCGAATTGAAACACCGGAAGGATCTTCAGAAAGTGAGAGCGATACGGATGAAGAAGTACCTCACACTCCTGATAGACCTTTTGCTAGGATAAAACCAATGGATATAAGGCCTATTCAAGGGACGACTGGTTCGAGGCTGATTGAACCAATGCAGAAAAACCTTAGAGAGGCGCAGGTAGATAAAGGGAAGGATAAAGCATCCAGACCCGATCAGCTACGCATGGGTTTAGCAGAAGAAATTGCAGATCGAATCATGGACAGTCCAGTAACATTGCGAGTCGACGAGTTAACCAAAGTCTCACCTACGGTACTCAAGGTGCTCAACCGGCGAACAAAGAATCGAAGGATACCTGTTCGTGCTCTGGGCACTCATATGGTAGTAGTCAAAGACGAGGATAACCCGCTCGATAAGCATATTATGGAAGAGGAACTACAACCGCACCCTTGTCTCTATGTTGACACAAAGGACATGGCGAGTTCAGGGGAGTTCGAAGTTCTTCAACAAGAAGAGAATGGGCTTCCGAAAGGATCAGTGGTACAAAGGGATATTACTGAGCAATTTAAAGCGGACTTACCGCTGGAGGATCGTAAAAAGATCATCATTGTGGCATCTAGATCGGAAGGACTTAGGGTAGCATTTCCTAAGATCAATAATACTGACCTAGATGTGGAAGTAGTACTGGATAGTGGAAGTCAAATAGTGTCTGTAGCGACTGAAGTCGCTTCCGCACTCGGTTTGTCTTGGGATCCAGATGTGATTATCCACATGCAAAGTGCGAATGGGCAGCTACAGCCTACAAAGGGGCTAGCAAGAAATGTACCGTTCAAGTTCGGCGAGTTAACTGTGTATCTGCAACTGCATGTCATCGATAACCCACCTTACCAGGTACTGCTAGGTCGACCCTTTGACTCCTTGACCGAAAGCACTGTTCAGAACTATGCAAATGGGGACCAAGATGTTACGATAACTTGTCCTAATACTAGGTACAGATGTACCATTGGAACCTTTACCAGGGGAAAGCCTCGAATGGTTCACCCCAGGGGAATCGATCCTACTATGAAGGAGGAGTTGGCTCAACCCAATAAACAGGGGACGAATGAGACAGTACCTGACCAGCATTTAAAATAGAGGACCTCGAGGAACTGATTGGAGATCAGGGAGAGGTGGCTTTACAAATCGAGCTAGATGAAAGGCAGAGTCCTATAATAACAGCATACAAGTTACCGCACGCAAATCAGGCTTTTTCTCGAGAAGAGAAAGCTGAAGCTTTCGTAATGGCTGCAAAGGACATTGTTTTGAAACGAGATGAAGCAGCTGGAAAGTTGGTTGAGACCTTTATACAGGAACAGACAATTCCTCTAGAATTGAAGACAGTAGACAGTACTTGGAGGGAAGACTTGAGAAAAGAAAGGGCAGCAAAGAAGCCTGATAAAGGAAATTCAGCCCCTGCCTCGACTCAGTCGACCTACCTCCATACCGAAGCTGTAAGGCCAAAAGGGCAGAAGCGATTCAAGCTGCTTCGAGTATATGGAACTCGCAAGTATAAGCCGGTTGCACTTAAAGTAAAACCAGTTAAAGCGACGCTACCTGAAGAGTTTAGAATTGAGAGGAATATCAAGGGGGATCCGTTAGCGGGCATGCCTGAGCTACCAGTAAACCCACCTGAGTTCACACCGTCGGAACGATACACACAGGAACGAATGGAGTTGATGGACAAGAACCATTCAGAGGACTTTCTGACTCCAGAAGAAAGAAAGTTGATGCATCATATGGTTAAAATGCAGGGTGATGCTTTTGCATGGGACCCAAATGAAGCAACGACCTTCAAAGAAGAATTCTTTCCTTCCATCAACTTTCCTGTTATACCACATACACCCTGGGTACTTAAGAATATACCCATCCCACCAGGAATTTTTGATGAAGTTTGTAAACTAGTCAAAAGTAAGATAGATAGTGGCACTTATGAGCCGTCAAATTCCTCTTACCGTTCGAAGTGGTTCTGTGTAGCCAAGAAGGATGGTAAACTGAGGATAGTTCATTCGTTGGAACCATTGAACGCGGTTACCATACAACATTCCGGTGTACCTCCTGCAACATATGAGCTAGCAAACCATTTTGCAGGCAGGGCATGTGTTGGAACACTGGATCTATTTGTTGGATATGACCAGCGAAAGATAGACGTCAGATCAAGGGACTTGACAACGTTCCAAACACCTTTTGGGCCTTATAGACTAGTTAAGCTGCCCATGGGTTGGACAAACTCGGTTCCAATCTTTCATGAGGATGTTTGCTATATCCTAAAGGACGAAATCCCGCATGTAACAAGACCCTACATCGATGATGTACCTATTAGAGGTCCTGAGACGCGTTACGAACTGCCAGATGGAACGTATGAAACGATTCCAGGCAATAAAGGGATTCGAAGGTTTGTATGGGAGCACCTGAACAATGTTAATCGTATCCTGCAACGTATGAAATACGCTGGAGGCACTTTTTCAGGCAAGAAGGCGTTCCTGTGCAATCCTGAAGGGATAGTTGTAGGCCATAGAGTTAGCTATGAAGGGATGCTACCCAGGCATGATAAATGTGAAGCAATCACATCGTGGGGTAAGTGTGAAACACTTACTGAGGTTCGAAGCTTGCTAGGCACTTGTGGTCAAGTAAGGCAGTTTATCAAAGACTTTGCAAATATTGCGGAACCTATACAGAAGTTGACTCGACAGGATGTACCCTTCGAATGGGGGGAAGAGCAAGACAAATCTTTGAAGTTGATTCAGGACGCTCTTAAACATGCGGAGCCACTTAAACCGATTGACTACCAGAAAGATGCGGAGGTAGTACTGGCAGTAGACACCTCATATATTGCAGTGGGCTACTTTTTGTACCAACGAGACCTTATAGATCCTAAAAAGAAGCATTATTGTCTGTTTGGATCTATCACTCTAAATGACAGGGAATCCGATTATTCGCAACCAAAAAGGGAGTTGTATGGGTTAAAGTTAGCGCTAGAGGCGACTTACTATTACACCTATGGCTCACGAAAGTTGGCGGTTGAAACGGATGCCAGTTATATCAAGGGGATGTTAGACAACCCAAGTATGGGGCCAAATGCGACTATAAACCGATGGATCGAAGGGATTCGAAAGTACCACTTCACCTTGATTCATATCCCAGGGAAGCGGCATAGCCTAGCTGATGGTCTTTCCAGAAGACCAAAAGGTGCTCAACCATACATACCCAAAATGGACCCTGAGGATCGAGAGGGTGAAGATGACGGAGAACCGATTAAATTCCGACTGGGCGAAGGTGTTACAGAACAACCCTTTAACTTTGAGGACTTTAAGCATGAAATAGATCATCGAGGAGGCTATCTATACGAGTTAGCCAAGTCCTATGATGATTTTGAGGATGACTTGCAGTATGCGATTGACGTAGATGAGGAGCTGGCACGAATGGCTGGTGTAGAACAACCATTGAAACTGCCTCCACGACCGAAATATGATCAATATGTGCATAGTATGCCTTCGTTTGATGAAGAATGGGATAAAACTCATCCGTATTCAACACACCATCACCATGGGAGGCATCAAAAGGAAATGGAGCGACTCCAGACTATTCAAGAATGGTTAAGGAAAGGAGGTTCGCCTGAGCAGGGGGACTTAACTAATAAAGAGTTCCAAAAAGCTAAGAAACGGTTGAGTGACTTCTTTGTGGATACCAATGGTCGGTTATACCGTAAGAATCCAGAAGGGGGGCAGCATCAACTCGTTGTCTTAGAAGAGTCGAAACGGATGCAAATGTTGTATTCAGCACATGACTACCTTGGGCATAAAGGAGTCTATGCAACTCAAGCGGTCATTGAGAAGAGGTTTTGGTGGCCAAGTTTGTGTGATGATGTACAGTGGTATGTTTCAACGTGTCAATCATGCCAAGATAGACAGTTGAAACTGCTAAAGATTCCACCTACGGTCACTCATACGCCTGCCCTGTTCCAAAAGGTACACATAGATACGATGCAAGTGTCTCCAAAGAGCAATGGATGCAAGTATATTGTACATGGTAGATGTGCACTATCTTCATGGCCAGAAGCTCGAGCGTTACGCAAAGACAATGCAAGGAGCATAGCAGAATGGCTTTTCGAGGACATAATTTGTCGATGGGGCTGTCCAGCAGAGATTGTCTCAGACAATGCCCCACAGATGATTTCGGTATTGAACTGGTTGAAAGAGAAATATGGGATAGCAGGGATTCGAATCTCGCCATATAACTCTCAAGCCAATGGGAAGATAGAGCGAGGACACTTTGACATTCGTCAGTCATTGGTCAAAGCCACTGGAGGTGACTTGTCCAAGTGGTGGTGGTTCTTGAAACCAGTGCTATGGGCTGAAAGAGTAACAACCCGTCGAACGTTTGGTTGTTCTCCGTACTTCATAGTTACGGGTGCTGAACCGATCCTGCCTTTTGATTTACTGGAATCAACTTGGTTGGTGGAAACCCCAGATCGCATTCTGACTTACTCTGAATTAGTTGGATTCCGAGCAAAGGCACTAGCCAAGCATAGGGATCATGTCAGAGAAATGATGATAAGGGTCGATGCCAACAAAAGAAGACAATTAAAGGAGTATGAATCGAAGCACTTGCATAAAATCAAAGGCTACGATTTCAAACCGGGGACACTGGTTCAAATCCGAAACACGTCCATTGAAAAAGCTTGGATCGAAAGATGTACCCTAGGTATAAAGGACCTATGGTAGTCATTCGAAGAACTAAAGGAGGCTCATATATCATTGCTGAGTTGGATGGAACGGTCTTGAAAGAGAAGGTAGCCGCCTTCAGAGTCCTTCCTCACCAGGCTCGCTACAAGCCTATAGAACTACCCGGGAATATACACGAGTTGATTGATCTAAACAAGTCTCAGTTGGAAGAGATGGTCAATGAACCAGAAGAAACTGGTGCAGAACCTGATCATGACTTCATATTCGACCGGATGCCACAGTTTGGGACGGTTGATACCGACGATAACGGGAGTCAGACATAGAGGATCAGTTCAAACTGAAGGAAATTGACTAGGACGAGTTTGAAGGACACAATATTGTTTATTCCAACCAAGAATAGATCGACTACGTGTGGTTTTAACTAAGTGCTACATGTAAGACTCGATTGGAAAGGGTCACGACGAAGACCTTTGCTGGAAGACTGAGTTGGGATAGATGGAGTAAATAGAAATGACTTTGTGGTCCGTGTTGAACGATGCTAGAGTTGAATCTGCATCTGGACACTATGAGATACCGGGCTCGAATACCTTAGGTCTCCCTCGAAGAGTAAGGGCCACCTAGGTTGAGGGTTGGAAAGGTTGGACTATTGAGGCGGATGCCGCGGAAACGCCCTCGGCCCCTAAAATAGGTGCCTCGGCCGCGTCCTGCGAAATGTCTGCCCGCTCCAGGAGCACTCGAAGAGCTTCCGCTCGGAGAGTCTGGCTCGTCTTGTACTCGGCTAGGGCTCTGTGCGCTTGAAATAGAGACTGGTCGATTTGAACCAGTAAGAAGTTCGCAAGAGCCTTGAGTGTATCGGAAGGCTTACTCTTGAGCTCCGCAAAAGGCAAAAGGGCAACGTCCTCAAGCAAGCGACGAGAGTAAGTGCCGG